>JAOQML010000001.1:2015060-2037102 GCA_027568935.1 Erythroxylum urbanii
GATCTATGACGAAAAATAAAAGATAAAATAAGTAAATGAATACAGAAACAAGAGAGAAGACAAGTAAATAAATAAAACAAACAAGTTGTTATAAGGTACTGTTTAGGTTAAGTAAGGAAATGTTTAAGTTAAATAACTAAGAGGGAAGTATTATATATTAAAAGTTTAGGCTAAATATAAGACATAAGACTAAAAAAAATGATTAAAAGACCTATAATAAAGAGAAAGACCTCTCTATGTGAGATTCTTTACCCATATTTTAGTACGCCAAAGTTTTCTATTAAGAGTCACATCCTTGATAAGTTTCAGCAGAGTCAAATCATTATTGATCACCTCCTCTCAATTCTTCTTAGACCTTTCTTTTTGTCCTCTTGAAATCTTTAAGTTCAATATTTTTGCACCTTCTCACTGGAACATTATGATATCTCCTCTTAACATATTTAAACTACCTAATTCTTGTCTTTCTTAATTTTTTATTAATATTAATCACCTTTAATTTGTCTCTTACTGTTACATTCGTGACCTTATATCTTTTAATAAGATTGTACATCCAACAAAGCATCCTCATCTCCATCATCATTTACTTATGACTGTACACATGTTTGATGGGCCAACACTTTACTCCATAGAGTATGGTCAAATTACCTTTGAGCTTGAGTGACATCTTCTTGTCATATAAAACTCCTTATGCACTTTTCCATTTAAGCCAACCTAATATGATACGATGAACAATATTGAGTTATAGTTTGTTGATCTTGACAATAGTGCAATTAACGATCACATATCCACATATACAATCTAAATAACAGATAAAATAAATATCAGCTCCTCCTTTTCTTCCTGCTTCATAATTGACGTCAAACCTAACTTATCCCCAATCATAAATGACTTCACACTTCGTTTATGTAAGCCCCTCATTAATAATCGGAAACTTTCAACAACAATTGTTGGTTATAAATACAACTCTTCAGTTTATGCTTATATGTGTGGAAACCCCTGAGGTTAGGTCTAAATCTCCCCATAGCACCCAACAAGCAGAACTGATATTAAACGTAACACACCATAATGAACATCAAGTAAAGAGAGGTCCACAAATTAAAACAACACTACGACCCTATCCATAACAAATCGCAGACCAGTTTTATCCGATGTGTTATAAGAACAAAATCAAAAGCCTATTTATATTGATTTTGACAACATTTCACCAAAGTCATACTACTAAATTCACTACCACTAAAATTTAAGCTACCACCATTAATGCCCTATATTTATATGATGGATTCGTGTGAACATACCATATAATTGAAAAAAATGATAGACCTATATAGAGAATCAAAAGCTGTAAAGTGTTGAACTTTCTCGTCTACTTTGATAAGCCCAATAAGAGAATTAAAAAATTGGTAATTACAAGTAGTTAAAAAACCAATTCGAGAATCACTTTGTCAGTGACCGATATAGACCTTACAAAATAGTAAATTTGTTTAAGATAATAAAAATTGAAGAAACATTATGAGATTATGCCAAAGGATTCAACATGGAAGTTAAACAAATAACCAATCTTAATACCTTTATTTATAGACATTGCTTTTGAAAAAGGGTTGAAATGATACCAATCCTTATAGATGGACATGGTACATATCTTCGAGAAAGTACAAGAGTGGGCCATTAGGTATATCAACCTGGAGGAAGCTAAGTTATTTGTAGATAAATCAAATAGATCCTTAAAGCATATATAGCACATTAGACTTAAGAGCAATATGTATTGCCAACTAAAGAAAAATAGGTTAATATATTTGATTAGCAAAGTAAAATAAGGGAGTTTCTATAAACAGAGGACTAAGCTTGAAGGATGAGCAGAAGTGAAATTTCTCCCTTTAAATGCATCCAAAAATCACCATTTTAAACTTTATAAGAGAATAAGATCTGGCAATTCCTCCTCAACCTATGCTAACTGAGGAGCAATCAACTAAAAACTACTATATATTCGATTAGGACTATAACCATGACATTGAAGATTATAAGAAACCCATAAGAACTATCAAGAATCTCTTACAAAGAGGAAATTTGGTTTAATTTCTTAGAAGAAGTAAAGATACCTTCTTATAGAGACAGTAGTCATAAGGATGAGATTAGGCAGTGCCAAGGCATATGTCTAGATCAGATTGTAAAAATATATAGCACATTAGACATGAGAGCAATAACTATTGTAACCTGAAGAAACGTAGATTGATAGATTTGATTAGGGAAGCATAACAAAATAGTGTCTATAAATAGAAGGGCAAGTTTGGAAGACAAGCGGAAGCGAAATTTCTCCCTTTAAATGCATCCACAGATCACCATCCTTAACTTTATAAGGGAACAAGATCTAGCAATTCCTCATCGATCTATGCTAATAAGGAAGCAATCAACTAAACCTACTATATATTCCATTATAATTATAACCATAACACTAAAGATTATAAGAAACCCACATGGCCATCGAAAATATCCTACAAAGAGGAAATGTGGTTAAATTTCTTTTAAGAAGTAAAGATAACTTCCTATAGTGATGTCAGTTATGGGATGAGATCAGACATTGTTAAAGCCTTATTATACAGAACTATGATTATAGATTAAATAGTATTTTTATTACCGCTTCTTTTCTTATAACAAATCATTTATTTATTTATTTTTATCACTGCTAGTTTTTCTTTTTTGAGCACTCACTCTCCTCTTTTTCTCTCACTACCAATTCTGTTTCTTTTGAACTCTCGCCCTTACTCACATTCTTTTCTCTCTCTTTTTAATATCAATTAGTTCTCAGTAACCTACTTAGGAGTTAAAGGTATAAAAGTAATATGTTTGTTGTGCCTTTTAAATGTATACTTATTTTGAAGTCATCATACATTACCCTTTGATCATATTGTCATGGTCTTCTCATCAATATGTGACCAATTTGTATAAGTACGATATCATATAATATTTTATCCTTATACTTCCTAGTAGAGAATGGCACTAACATCTTGCCCCGAATAATATATTTCATACCCTCAACACTTAAATCCTCCATTGGCGGTACCTCCTTTTCCTTTGAATAACTCTCACTACTAACTCTCCATCATCTCCCATATTCATAACCCTCTTATTTGGTCATTAGCGATATGTAATATTCTAAAAAAAACACTTAAAACTTTACTTAGAGAGGATTGATAATCAATCTTACATTTACCCTCATTGTAAACACACTCTTTGGGCTTAGATGGCTTCACTTTTACCATAGAAAGACTTATATCATCCTTTCTCCAATCAAGCCTCTAAGTTACTAGTACAGTAGGGTACTTTCGTAACCCTTTACATTTAAGTTACCTCTCCACCTTTATTCCCATATATAACATCTCTTCCGAATTGATACAGTGTTGTAATTCCACAACATTGGTTATATCTTTATTAAAATTCAAGAATATGGTCATATTCATTTCTTTGTCCTCCTCTACATTAGATTATATTATGACTATTTTTTTTCCTTATGATAATCTTCCACGTCCTTTGATCATTGGGTAAGACTTTACATCCTTTAATACAAATCCTTGTAATAATGGCTTGCCACAAATCTCTTCCTCATAAGAGCCTTCAATTTATTTCAAATCTTTATCAGTCACTCATAATTTTTTCTTCTATTATTAACCATCTGATCCAACTAAATGATGGTATAATCAATAAACTTTACTACCACTAGCTTTACCTTCTTTTTCATATAGTAATTATGGTAGTCAAAGATCAACGTTATATTTTTCTTCCACTTTAATTAAGTTTCGAGATTATTCATATTCATAAAGGAAGGCGTGGTCATCTTGATGTTGCATAGATTCTCATACACTATTTATCAAGCTATAGGCTCCCTTCTTTGCTCTCAATCACACCTAGCTTCTTTCAAAGCTCTAAACTTGTTCCCTTCAATCTTAAATGTAAAGTCAACATCATTAGTACTTAATTCATCATTCTCCTTATAAACCTCGACTGGAGTTATTGGATTACATCTGTTATGCCTCCTCTTATTATGGACTTGAGGTTGTCATTTCCTTTATAATTTAGCAATTTGTTGTGATTGCTTCTCTAATGTATCCTTTACCTTAACATACATCATATTCAATCTTTCAAGCTATTATATCATAACCTGAACAGAGTATGAGTTGTCTTTCTCTTCATTTTATGATGAAACTCGTTTAGAAGATATATTTGAAACTTGAAAGAAAAGTTAGTAAAGAAAAAATTCCCAATTACTCCTTTACATGTATACTTTTAAACTTTAAAATATTATAAATAATGTTAATATCATACTCTCTTGACTTTTCCCACACTTTGACATCTTTAAAAGTTATTTAGAGAATTAAACAAGCTTAAACAAGAGTTCAACCTTATAAAGTCTAAAAGCCCAAGAACTAATGGTTCATAAGAGAAATTAAATTATGAGTTAGGAAAAAATATGGAAATAAAACAAGGAAGGGCTAGTAAGAATTTCAAAATGTATTTGGAATGATTATTTAAGGTCATTGTTCTTATACTACTTTTTTTCTCTCTTTTCTCATTTATTTTGTTTTGTTTTGTTTTATTTTCTTTGATAACATGATATTGTAAATAATAAGGTTTTATACAATATTGATTTGAAAAGCATGAAACAAGGAATTGAACAAAGAGAATCTCTAACACAAGAAGATATATAGATAAATCCTAAAAATAGGAAGATGATAGAATTCTAATTTTTATTGAAACTTTATAAATAAGAATACAATGCAATAAAACAAAAAGGAACCACGAGAAATATGATTGTTTCTTTCTTTTTTGACAAAGAAATCAATTGGCATTTAAACAATATGAAAGTAAAGAAGAAAGGATAACTACACCTAATTTAGAGTCAAATTTTAATACATCTTATAAGAACACACCTAGGATTTAAGACCTAGCGAATTCATAAACAAGTTTGAACTAAATCCAAGAAAGCTAAATCAAATATATGAAAAGAAATTGGTCATTGATTATGTTAGAGTAGTGCCCTAAAGACAATCACCTTTAGCGTGTTTTATACAAAGTTATGTACAGACTTTATTTTTAATAATAAAGAAAGGCATGTTTCGTTAATTTGGTGTTCATTATTTATGAACTGATATTAATCTATAAGCAAATTAATAAAGTCCATGATATATGACAAAACATGAAGGAAATCATGATGTGATCATACTACTGAGATTCCTATCATGTACAATTATGTCAATATCTAAATTATCCCTAGTCATAGGATTAATGAGACTAGACATCATTAATCTGGATAGACTAGCACGTGTCAAACTCCTTGATTTGATCAAGCAATGGATCTCAGAAACTGTAAACATGAGATGTTTAGAGTTAAGATGTTGATACTTACTAGAGGTACTAAGTACATTAGATGACCTACCATGAGATCATCACATAGATGTCCTATTCTAATATCAGTGATAATCTCATCATAGTAATTGTGCAAGTACCCTTAGACTTGAGGTATTCAAGGATATCTTGGAGAATGATTATGTGCTTTGACTTTATTCTTTGTTGCCTTGAAGAAGTCGCTCATAAAGTAGTGATTGGGTACAGCTTGAGGTATTCGAAGGTAATTGAGTAGCCAATAGAGGATTCACCACTTCTGTGATAGCAAAAGATGATACCCACGGCCTCTTGTTGGGGTTATTATTTAGAAATTTCTGGCCGGAGTACATGTGTTATGAAGAATGTCTTCATTGAAATAAAGAGTAATGAGTCCTAGGATGAGAATTGATATCACTTGGGCTAGATTTGACGTAGTCAGTCTAATGAGAGTTGACACTTTGCCCATACTCGTAACCAAGTGGGGTATAGCATGGTGAAAGGACAAATTGCACAACAATTGTCTATGGGAGAGTTTGTGAGATGGTTCGTGACGGACATGGGTTCATTTGTCAAACAGCTTACTTTCCGGTCAATTAGGGGTCATGATATGTTGTTAGACGCTACTCATAACTTGCTTGGATTAAATGTTAATCCAAGTGCCCAACATAACTAAGAACTTAGTAGGTCAAACACATAAGAGTGACTCGGAGGATTCGTAAAGTGGTTTTGGATAGAGATCCATTATATAGAGAGCAATAGAACCAAATGGATCCCGATGAGATCAGTATATGTCCCGGTGAGATCACGACATTAATATTGCTGAAACAGGTCTCTGGTATTTTTTTCCATACCCGAGACCCTATAGGACTGATTCCAGTGTGACTGGACCACCTGCTATATATATACATGGAAGATGAGGGAGGATGCTTTAAAGTTATTCATTTATTGTCCTTAAAAGAGAAAAGATAAAAACAAGTAAAGACAAAAAACAAAAGCAAGTAAAAGGACGAAAATCGTGAGAATTGTTTAGTAAGCTACTTACTTCTCCTCATCTTTCTCATCTTCTTCCTCTTCATTTTTCTTTCATGTTTTTTGCTCTCCATAGAACAAAGAAGAGAGCTACCAATCTTGTCTTTATTCTAGCAATTTTCGAATCAAAGAGTTTGCTTCAGTTAGTTTCTCCGATCTCTGTATAGATATCGTTGGAAACTGTCTGTTTTGATCGTTGTGGTTTGTGACAACCCTACGAATATAAGATCGAAGGAGACTACACATAAAGTACATGGTTATTATATGAATGATTGATTTGTGTAAATGTCATGAATTCCTATATATATGTATATATTATTTCAGCTAGGTTTAATGGTATTTCCTTGTATAGGCACATAGATCCTGGATTTCGGGAAAGTCCCGGAACAAAATTTTTTGTTTTCCGCATTATGTGTATATGATGCACGCACCGAAATTTTCCTACAGATTATAAGAAGCCGACAATCAAATTCATTAAGTAAGTGAAGGCCATAAAGAAAGAATTCTTTGATAAGTTTGAAGTTTGATGAAGAATAAGAAAAATAAGTACTCATAGTTCTTAATAAACCAAGATGTAAAAAACTACTTAAAATTATATGGGAACATATCTTAAATACTAATTTAAAAATTATAGTTTAAAGTGGGTACAACATGGGACACACCTATATATCATATTTTGTTGGTTTCAGAAATACTAATGCTAATAGGTATGATCAAGATATACTAGTGGATGAGGTTGTAGATCTTTTTATAACTTTGTGAATTTGGATACAATTTAAGACATGCTTATCGTTGAGACAGTGAATTCTTTTATAACTTTATGAAATTGGACATGATATGAGATATACCTATGATTGAGACCATATCTCACAACTAAATCTCATAAAGTTACACAAACTAATACATGATCATGTTAGAGGTCGTGTTCAAATCCAAGTTTTCTCCACCCTTAGATTAAATCAAGATAACCAATAATTGGTCTTCTTGTAGGTCTAACAAGCCTTTTAAATTATTTTTCAAAGTGCTATTTATAATTAGTTAACATTAATGTATTAAATCAACCATTTAAAGTCTCCTTAACCCTCTTACTCCTAATTCTTATAACCGATCCACTAGGCATAAGCAATGGATCCCTTGAAAATTTAGTTAGCTGCACTCACATCACGAACTCTTATTTCTATAGTAAAGTAATAAAAGAAGTGATTATCCAGATATGAGACATGGGTTTATATCTAAGAGATGTAGGCACTCATCGAGATGTTTCCTCAAAGGTGTGGGATAATCACCCCAATGCTGAGACTTTAAAACCAATCAAATCTTATATGGGTTATCATAGACCTTGTAGTGTGTAGTTAGCTTGATCATATAAGAGAATGAAACTAGAGACAAATGCAAAAAGAGTTGTATTATTGAGATAAAATTACCAAAACCTTATAATGCAACATCCAATAGTGGATCTTGCTATAAAATGAAATAAGTTTGTAAAAACACATTTGTAAGACCATTCATAATTCATGTCAATATATGACAAATCTTCGAAAAACAAATCTCTAAACTACAACTAACCTTTCTAGTTTGAAGATAACTGAAAACTTAAGAGGTAAAATTAAACTATTTAATCACAACAAAAATGTGGAAAAAAATTTTGGGATAACATTTTCAAGAAATCTTGATTCTCAGGAAATATTTATGGGTGATATCCAAAACTCACAATTAGTTTTTGACCTCAAAGCAGATATGAAGTCAAAATTCAATAGATAAATAATATATACAAAAACGTGTCTAAAAGTTAATGCTCAATAAGAAACCTATAAAGCCAAGAGTCTATCGTTACACAAGATTGAGATGAATGTCACGATCTCACAAGTTCTTATTAATTATAAAAATAATCATTATTCTTTAAAATGAGATAAGTTTTTACCAACTTGCTTATTTCACTAAAATATTTTTGTTCCTCTAACTCTTATTGACTTGAGCATTAAATTGCAAAAGTTGAAAAATATTTATACATCAAGGCCACTAGTAAGCCTTTATGCCTAAACCTCCAAAAAAAATCCAAATATTTAAAGCTTATACTTATTAAATTTTAGGGTGTGCGCTTTTCTCATGCCGCCATCTATTAATCAAATGTTATTCCGAACATATCAAAAATTGATTGACCAGGAAGCTGGTTTCCATTACTATCAATTCAAATTTCAAATTTTTATTACAACTTTTAAGGTTTCCAATGTACCTAATAGAAAGAAATGATCACTGGTGATTTATTTTTTGAAATGATATGATGAATCAACTCTTTTTTATTTGTTTCATGTGTTTAGAGATCAATTTCTTAAGAAAGTGCTTAAACAAAATTGCTTTTGGAATTTAAAGGAAAAAATTTTTTAAGAGCAAGGAATCTAATAATATATTATTATTGAACATGATAGTTGTTATAAAGGTCTACTTAGGCACCAAACTTATACCGACACCTACTCATTTGGACAATAATCTCACTTAGGTCCGTTTAAGTAAGACTCAACTTTTCCACGTGATTGTCGATCAACAAAGCCTTGTTCTAAAAAATCTCACTACCCTCGCAGTGTTTAACTCTCACACTCGAGTAAAAATACTATGTAAATAATGGATAATCAAAGCTAACAATAAACACATAAGATTTACGATAAAAATCAACCTTTATTACTTCCTTACACGTATACAAATGAATGCTCTCTCTCGATGTCTTCCTTTTCCCTCTATTTTTGTTCTTAGGAGTAAGACTAAAATAAGCTATTTATAGACACCTCTGACTTTACAATTCAAAATCTTAGTTGAATTGAACTAAATCACTTATATCCTTATCAAATTATATCGCACTAACCAATTAGATGACATTCCTGTCCAAATAAGACTCTATTTGATAGCTAGGATTTAACTACATCACAAATAATAAGATAAAATATTACATTTAATGAAGAAATATACATCTATATCTATGAAAAACTCCATTATCTTTAAATGATACTCCTACATGATTTTTATCTTTTAAAGATGATGTTTATCTACGATGATCTTATCCTCTACATCATCTAAATTCTCCCTCTGATCTCTATCCATTGATAATAAGTTATCTAAGCCCACAGCCTTTCGTAACACACTTGTTTGATCTAATGCTTACCTATTTCAAATATATTAGTCATTGTCTATCTATTTGAGCACACATTAAATCCTCGGAGCTCTCACATGTCTCTCTTATGGATGTGATCTAGCTAATCTTTAACCTGAGGTTCATCTCAAGCTATATTTTGGTCTTGCATCCAAATCTTTCATATTGCCAAAAATTTATGCCAATATGCACCAACACATGTCATGCTCGCCTACTTTTGAGCTTTTATTAACAATGCTTATTTTTCTTACCTACTAGCAAGTCTTTGTCTTATTCTACCGTCTTAAGTGTCAAACATTAGTCAAGGTTCGTCAAGGCTTGCACGATTCTACAATTAGGATTTAAGAGTCTAATAAATCACCTCCACCTAATGTGTATAAGTTTTTAGGAAAAATTAGCAACTATTATTCTTTAATTATGTATTGAGTTAATCTATGAAATTATAAAATAATTTGTCAAATCCATGAGAATATATGATAGCATTAATAATTATTAGTTGATAATATTAATTAATAGAATCTTAAAAGAAGAGACAAAGTAGGGAAGCTTCAAACACCACAAAACAATCATAGTTTAAGCCATTTGATTTAGTGAATTGAATTATTGCTAATGGCCTAATGACCTAACAAACCCATTTGATTTAGTGAATTGAATTATTGCTAATGGCCTAATGACCTAACAAACCCATTTGGATGGGTGAGTTAAATTATTGCTAATGACCAAAATGATTAAAGTATAAGTGAAGCTCAAAATTGGTTCATTTATTTATTTATATATTGATTAGATGGTAATTAATGTCATTATGAACGAATTAGCCCTCTCTCGCCGATAAATTAGGGTTTTCATTCCATTTCTATGTCTCCTCTTGGACGCAGTCGCCTCGAAACGGTAACTTAGATTCTACACGACCCCTCGTTTTCTCTACTTGTTATTCTGTTCAGTTATGGTTTTCCCTCTCCAGGGTTTTGAGTTACTCTTTATAATCTTTGATTCAGTGATATCAGCTCAGTTGCTGTATCAATAGAAGTCATATTCACTTCTATGACTTCTTAATTTACTTTCTAGCTGGTTTTGTTGCAATTGGTTTTAAAGTTTCAGAGAGTAATGCGCCATTGGGAGGCTCAAAGTTCGAGTCTTTACTTTGAATTATTGAAGCTCCTTTAACTTGCTTTACTATGGTGGCTTAAAATGTGGGATATTTTTGCTTTCAGGGTATTTGGGAAAGGTGCGTATGAGAGAAGATAAAGAAATTCAGCTTCTTTTGGTTCCTTTTATTATATTCTCTCTCCCTATTGATTCTTTATATGATCTTGAATATAAGATAGTTCCCTCTCCACTGTTTACTTGGTGTTGCAGTCACTTGATCAAATTCTGATACCCGGTTTAGATTTTTTTGTTTAAATTAAATTAGAAATCTTTGGGGGTCTTTTTGTTGTCACTCTTTAGTTTATGTTTATTTTGATACGTACAAGGCAACTCTGAATGGCTCCTTTGGTTATACGTGTGTGTGGTTTATCTGCTAAGTTTCATCCACAATGCAAAATGAATCTTTAGACCAAGATTGATGATTGAAATCTTTCCATGAGACTGTGAACTTCATTGTTGTATGAGGGGATTGTGGGTGCAGATAAAATGATATCTGACGTGCATCCTTTTAATGGACAGTTTTTAGTTGCATTTAAATAGGGTGTTCCTATCATATGTGTAGTCTTTGAAGATTCAGCATTTGATCTCAGGCTATTCACGTATACTAATCAATGCTTTGCTTTTATTGGTGTAGATTGTAATCGTGTCTGGAATTTTCTAAAATTGCAAATTTTGTCTGTTACGCTTAATACAGATTGAAAGCAAGCTTCTTTGATTTCAGTAAGGTCTACAGAAAATAGCTAAAACGGGGTCTCTGTGTTGTGTGGCTGCAAGGCCACATGGATCAAATGCTACCAGCAGGGACTGGTCCATGGTACCACATGAGCCTTACTGGCAAACAAACTCAAGCTTCTCACCACATTCAGCAGGATGGGATTTTAGATTCCCATCTGAAGTGCTGCCATATGATTCACTTGATGGTAACGTCATCTATGGTTCTTCAACATCATCAAACAGTAAAGTTAGTGAATTGATGCAGAGCAACCATATCTTTGATCCTCATTCTACTGTCTCTGACGGAGCTGGTTTATATTACACTAGTCCTGATGATATTTCTCAGGGTCCTCAGTGGACACCCCCAGCGATACAGGAAATCAGTGTTGATGATTATGAGCCGTCAACAAGAGGTAATAGATGTGGTTCAGTAAATTCTGAACCACCCACTCTGTATTATCAGCTAGGATCACAAAATTAGTAATTTGATCCATCTTTCATGTTGTGAAATGTTAGTCCTAAAATGTGTGGTCTAGGTGCTTAAAGGAAGCAACTATTACTAGAATTGTTGTTCATGTGTTTTCATTTGTTTTGTGTCTCTCTATTAGTTAAGAATAAGGCTGCGTATTATTGGACCTTTTCAGGCCCCGCATTTTAGCGAGATTTCTACTAGAATATTGTCGTTGTTGTGTCTGAACAATTTTTTGTGTTTCTGTTTGGTAGGTCGACCATTGGGAAGGTTTCCCTCTGCAATCACAGTGGAGGTATTCATGCACTTTTCTTATAGTTTATTATTTTCTTCCTGAATCAATTTTCTTACAGACTGATGCTTTGCAGGGGACCTCTAGCAATCTTGATAGTAGTGATTTCGCTTCATCTCTTTCAGATGGCAGTGACGCTGAGCCCACATTCAAGTCATGCCTGTCATCTCATCGGAGCTTCTCAAGTTGCAATTTCTTTTCATCCAAACCCATTCATCCTTTATATTTTTCCAGCCAAATTCCAAGAGTCACTTCTGACTTCTCGCCAGCTAGGTTTTCAGATTTTGATTCTGCTTCTTCCCAAAGGGATACTAATCAATGGAGTAGTGCTATCAGTGGTAATGATTTTGCTGATGTTTTTGAATCATTTCAATCTGAGAGGCTTGGCCCATCATGTACTGAATCTGGTGGGTTCAGATGTGGCTTGTGTGAAAAATTGTTGTCTCAAAGATCTCCGTGGAGTTCTCGACGGATTGTAAGAAGTGGGGACATGCCTGTTGCTGGGGTGCTTCCATGTTGTCATGTTTTTCATGCTGAGTGTCTGGAGCAGACTACACCGAAGGCAAGTAAAAGTGACCCTCCTTGCCCTATATGTTTGAGATTGGGAGAAGAAACTTCCCCAGAACAGTGTAGTTTTCCCAGGTTTAAGAATGGCTTCTCTAGGCTTAGAACATTCTCTGAGGATGGGTCATCAAGGTCCTGGGGCCGCGCACAAATGACAGATGTTGTTGAAGGACCTTTAAGTGCACCCGCACGCAATACTATGTTGGTACTCAGTCGTAACCGCATGAAACGGAATGTTTCTCTAATGGGTAACTCTGGCAAGGAATTTCCAGGAAAGCTGAGAAAGAATGGCTTGCATTCTACACAGCTTTTGAGTGGAAATTCTGTTGATCTGCGACCGGTGGCGTGCTCAAAAGCAGTAGGCAGTCCGAGTATGAAGAGATAGTTTTCCTCGTAAGTTGATTGATGATGTTTTACTATTTCCCTTGCAGATTGCTTATTATTTACAAAGGTGTGCTGCCAATCTATTACACACCAAAAAGTACTGTTCTACTTTGTACAGTTATTTCAGTCTAACTGCTGATTAAAACAAGCTTGAAAGATGCAACTGCAATGCATATGTTCAAAAGTTCACAATTCGTGTTCTGATTCTGGCAACAATGTTACTTATTCGTTTCTCTTGGAAAGTGATGAATGGTTGAGGTCCAAATGAGCCAAAGAACAAGAGACTGTAAATGAGCTTTAAGCCTACATCATCTCAGCATCACAAACGGAAGCAAATTTACACATAATCTAAATCTAGGAAACAGCAGATGAATATGGAGACATAACAAGATATGAATCACGGTTCTGATCATCTTATACATTCTCAAATTATTATATAAACATTCATTGATCCTAAAGAAAAGGGGACTTTTTCATTTTTCTTTCACTAAATATTGTATTTTCTCTCTATAACTTTTGTTAATTTGATCATCAAAGTCAAACATTAAAAAGACATCTTGTTTTGTTGGTTTGTCGAGAGAAAATTCAGACTCTTGACTCGTATCATATGGTTTAACTCATCTGAATAGACCCATTTGAAGTGCTTGAATTCATATCCAGACTCATGTCATATCTCTAATTCATCGTGACAAACCAAATCTTGAATACTTGCGTAGATTTAGACCTTCATAGTAGTAGGCTTAGCCTCACATTCTTAAGCCCAAACTTAGATTCAAAGAATTCAGGCTTACATAAATTACACTATATTATTTGACAAGTTATGATCGGATAATCTTGTCAACGGCAATAATAACAACTACTCGGTAAAAATTTCGTTAAAACATGAGATTTGAAAAAGTCAAGTAATACATAGGTTTACTCTTAATTAGTAAAGTTAATGTCGAGAAGTGTACAATTGACAATCATATGCCTACATCTTTTTCTTTTCCAAGATATGGAACAAATACACTTGCATCCATAGTCCACATATCTACGTTCCAACTTCGATTATCCAGCAAATTTTCAGAGTATACAGCAACAACTGCTAATCTTAATTACAATTCTCCAATCTAGATCTATGCTTGTGAAGACCATTGAGATAAAGCCTAAACTGCCTCAGAGTACACTACAAGTTAAACTCGTGTAAGACGAAGCTTAATATAGCAGCCAGCCAACCATGGAAGGTGTGCATACCAGAATATAGCATGTTGGTCCTACTTGTCGTAGACCTTCATAAACCAACGACAATTAACCTGTCGCAGGGGCAAGATCAAGAGCACGCTTATATGCAATCCTCATCATGTACAGGTAAAGCCTTACATGTTACGTAAAAGTTCAAAGTATACAAACTAAGGGTCGTCATTAGATGAGTTTGATCCCCTAACAACTTGGAATATCCAACACCTTAAGTCCTTACTTTTGTTAACGAACTCTAGTTCAACGACTAGTATACTTAATACTTTCAACTTAATATGCCAAATATCTTATTTCAGGCCTGCCATGAAGTCGATTAAATAGACTGTTCAAAAGCTTCAACTTAGAGGGTGAGTCTTGGAGTAATTGATAAAGTTTCTCCTTTGTGATTATAAGGTCATATGTTTAATTCACGGTAAGAGTCTCTTTGTAAAAATACAAATAAAAGACTGTGTACATTATAACTCTCCTTAGACTCCAGACTCCAAACCCTCACATAACAAAAAGTCTCGTGCAATAGATATGTTGCCTTTTAAAAGCTTCAACTCATAAAGACATGTCATGAAGACTGAAATAATAAAAGAGACTTAGCAGATTATAAAAGTGTCACCACACAAGACTTGAGACCAAAGGTCACACAAAATGCTAAAGAAGAAACAATGTAAAACGTCAAGAGATCAGTTAAGTGATAGATCGATAAAACCTGTTGTTCTCAGTCTCCCATTAATGTCCTCTCTTATTCGGTTGTTCCTTCGCTAACACATCAAACACAATCCTTATATTCCCTTTCTTTTCATCTTTGTTGAAGTTTTCTACTTATGCCAGACAAGTGGGAATGATTCATTAATAGATAAATTAGATTGGGTGAGAAGGAGACTTGGGTAATTGTAAAGCTGTTGGAGGAAAAAGTTGCAAGAGGTAGGCTGAGGAACCATCGGACTTTCAGTGGTTGAAGTTGAAACTGGCGACAAAAAAAGAGAAGGGGCTCGGTGTTTTTTATATTCGTGCGCGCACACACACAAATTTATATATAGTTAATATTAGAATTGAGTTAGACCGTAAAGTTTGAGCCTGAGCCTGAGCTTGAACCTGAACCTGAACCTGAGCTTCTGTTTGAATCTTGAAAATTAAAAAAAAAAACTCCAACTTAGCCTAAATCTCGATCAATTTAGGTTAAGTTCATCGACTTTGAACCTAACTGGACTCTAACTATGTTGCGAACCCTAATGCAACTTTTGGAGATTGACTTGCCCACTAAGGGGTGATTGAGTTGGTGGAGTGGGAAGGTATGGAGCCAAAAAGTCCTGTGTTCGAATCCCCCTACTTATACTCTCTCGATCGAGTTTGTCGTACTGGGCTTGCCTAGTGCAGAGTACCTGATTGACATGACTTACAGGCTATTACGTTAATCTAAAAATTTAGCCAGTGCACGTACAAAAGATAGTGACTATGAGTTCCTTCGTTCCCAAAAAAAAAAAGGATATCGACCTTGAGTGAAAATCAGTCCAATATTTTTTATGATGTTAAGCACCATTGCACTCCCATAGATGCTTCATACCAAGTTCATCTTCTTGAATAAGTTTGATAAGGATATTTTTTTATAAGGGTAGAAGACACTAGGTTTTCTGGTGATTTAAATAACTTAAAAAACCTTTATAATCCTTAAAACTCTGCATAAAACTCTTAGTAGTTTGCAATTTTTAGAAAAACTCATTATCTTAGTCTTTTATTAAAAAAATCGATGAAACACAGACAATATAAAAATTACACGTAAATTAATCAAATGTTTCTAACATGATAACATAACTTAACTTTTAAACCGAAACCGAACAAATTAAACATGATATAAATCAATAAGTTATTATAGTTATTTTAACTTATTAGTTAAGTTTGTTTAATTGATTTCGATTGATTTTAAGATGTGACATGATCATCATATCAACAATATTTGATAAGTCCACATGTGATATTGATGTCACTTGTGTTTTGCCATTATTTTTTTTATGAAAGTTTAGGAAAAAGAATTTTAAATTTTTTTGAAAATTATAAGAAAAATTTTCAAAAATTTTGAAAATTAAAGATTTTCTTAAAATTACTTAAACTATAGAAAAATTAGGTGTTTTAATCTTTAAAAAGTGTCACTTTTGGATCAGGTGAAGAATGTCTTTAACAAGTTTTAGTTCTTAGGAACATGTTTCCTTCTTTAGTTACGAGTGTTATGTTTTTACATTGTCTTTTCTCATTACTTCCTTTTTACAGAAATTGAGACCTCCATTGCATTTTGAATTATTTTAAGCAGTATTCTTTGTGCAAGCCATAAATTCATCTAATCTTAAAAGCAATTGAAGTTTAGGTTGCTCGGGTGATGCTTGACATCTTTTTATAAGCATCTCAGTCTTCTATAAAGAACAAATAAGTCTGAAAGAACAAACTAATATGAAAAAACTATATTGTATGTTATATATTATTAATTGAGGAATGTCCGTTAATATACGACCTGATGATAACTGGATAAGGATAAATAAAATAAATGATAAAAATGTATAAAAGCTATAACAAACTTGATACAGACATGTGAGAAAAAAGAAACTTGATATAGACATGTGAGAAATAAGGACAAATTATATAAGATATTATGGTTAAGATTCTAAAATGTTATCATCCCCCCTCAAGCTCACAAAAGGAGGAGATGGTGAGCTTGTCTCAAAGTCATTGAAATGCTGAAGAGAAAAGAGTTTTATTCACAATATCAACGATCTAAGCAGAGGACGAAATATGTCGAACGAGTATTGCTTTGTTGGCGGCTAGACCCCAAACAAAGTGAATGTCAATTTCAATATACTTGGTACAAACCTAAGAAACTAGATCTGAGGCTAAAAATTTAGCACCGAGATTATCACATCAAAAGATAGGTGAAAAATTAGCAAAACTCAATTCACAAGAAAAGCAGTAATCCAACATAATTTTGTAGAGGCAAGAGTAATTCTTCAGTATTCAGCTTTAGTGCTAAATTGAGCAACAGTGAGTTACTTTTTAGCACTCCATGAGATAAGATTAGGCCTTATAAATTTACAGTAACCATATGTAAATTGTCAATTATCAGGACAACCAGCCCAATCAGCATCACAATAGGCTTATAAAGAAAGGTTAGGAGATTTGGTTAAATGAAGGCCATGAAAGGATGTGGAGTGGAAATATCATAGAATTTGTTTCACTGCAGATATTAAATGTTAGTAGGACACTGTAAAATTGAGATAACTTATTGACAACAAATTGAATGTCAAGATAGGTGAGACAAAGATATTGATATTCAATACGATCATACAACGAAACACCATGATTTTTAGACAAGGGGAGAGATGGAGTGATTGATGTATGAATTGGTTTAGATTTATTAAAGTCAGTTGGAAGAAGAAGATCTTAGTATATAATGTTTCGATGAGAAGAAGACCAAGAGAAGTGGTGTGAGCTTCCATATCAAGAAAGTGATAAGGTGGACATAATTTTTTTATAGAAAAGGCAGAACTGAGATTATGGATAAGTATTGTGATGAAGGATGGTGAAGAGTCGGTTACTAAGATATCCGCCTAAACTAAGAGAAAGGTTGTGTGAAAGCTAGTTTTATGAATGAAGAGACAGGTATTAGACTTTGAGGGTTTAAAATTGAGATCAAGGAATTTTTTATTTAGGTGATGAAACCAAGCTCGAGGGTTGTTTGAGACCATATAAGGCTTTATGAAGTCTATAAACATAGAGAGAATTGTGTAGATCTGTGAAGCCAGGAGGTTAAGCCATATAAATAGGTTCCTGTAAGTAACTTTGAAAAAAGGCATTATTAACATCAAATTGGCGAATAGACCAATTATAAGACATGGAGAAGGCAATGATGATGTGAATAGTTGTGGGTTTGATATCAGGACAGAAGGTGGCAGTGTAATCAACTCCTAGGTTTTGATGATAGCCTTTTGCTACAAGACAAGCTTTGTAATGCTCGAGAGAACCATCGAGATTTTGTTTAATATGAAAAATCTATCTATAACTAACAATATTTGTGTTTGGTAAGGGAATAACAAGAGTCTATATGCATTGTGATGGAGAGCATTGAACTCTTCAAGCATACCTTGGCGTCAGTGAGAAAATGTGCAGCTTGATAAAGGATATAGGATTGGAAAGAGTATTTTGGGTGGTAAGAGTGTAAGTGATGTAATCAGAAAAGTGACGAGAGGTATGTGTGTGATCTCTGGTACGTGTTATCATAGGATGAGGAGGATGATGTGATATGGTTATGGTAGGGGGAAGAAGTAAAGGGTAAGGGGAAAGAGGTAAAGGTAAAGACATAAGAGAGGAGGAAGTTGAGGTGGAGGATGAGATAGGTAATTTTTTGTAAAGGAATAGATATTCAAGGTAGCATATATGATGAGAATATAAAAGCTTAGAGGTGATGAGATCAAAGCACCAATAACCATTATATTGGGAGGCATAACTAAGAAAAAACATTGTACATATTTTGTTGAAAGTTTGTTTATATGGGTGGAGCCCAAATAAGGAAAACAGGCATAACCAAAGGCTTGAAGATGAGTGAGGTCAAGTTTAGTACAATATAGGACTTCATAAGGAGATTTGTGATGAAGAATAAGAGTGGGTAAGAGATTGATAAGATAATCAACAGTAGTGAATGTTTTGTACCAGAGAAACTTAGGGAGAGAAGTATAACGAAGAAGGATGAGACCAGTTTTAGTTATCTGACGAATTTTTTGTTCAATAAGACCATTTTGTTTGAGTGTATAGGGATAAGAGATTCGAAGAATGATACCATTGGAAAGAAGATAGTGAGCAAAGGCGCTTTTGGTGAGTTCAGGAGCTCCATCACTGAAAGGTTTGTATGGTAATGGAGAATAGATTTTAGGCGATGGTTTTAAAAGATTGAAAATAAAGCAATGCATGATGTTTATGGGTTTGAGAAAATTCCAAGTAAAACGACTAAAATCATCCACAAAAATAATGAAATATCAATAATCATAGTGGGAAAGATATGGGGAGGGACCCTAAATATCACAATGAATTAATTGTAAAGGTCTAATAGAAAGGCGAGAAGATAGAGGAAATAAAAGACGAACACTTTTACCTAAAAGACAAGAAGAACATGGGTTGAGAACATTTTTAAATTGCAAAACATGACATAATCTAGATAATGTAGAATGACGTGGATGACTAAGAAGTTGATGCCAGAAATTTATTAAAATGGAGACAACTGTAAGAGCAACTGGATTTGTGAAATGCATTGGAATTTTCATTGGGTAAAGGTTGTTATGAATTAGGCCCGCAAAAAGCAATGTCTTAAATTTATGATCTTACAACATAACCAAATGGATTAGATTCAATGCTGTAGGAATTATCAGTGACAAATTTCGCAATAGATAAAAGGTTAGTCGTAATGTGAAGAACAATCAATATATCACGAAGATGAAGATTATAGAAAAATGTGGGAAAGATTAAGGCAATAGTGGATGAAATAGGAAGAGTGTGCCCATTGTTGACAATGACTTGATTGTATCCTTCATATGGTGCAACGAATTATATGATGTGAAAGTGTGGAGTTATATGAGGAGTGGTGTCAGTATCTAGTAACTATTTAGTAACATTATTGGTATTGAAGGGAGCTGGATCATGATCGGGTTGGATGTTCATGGTAGAGAAGACTGTGGTTGGTAGATTCTAGTGGAGCGGTTACGAGATTTGGAGTACCAAAATTGACAATGAGCAGCAAGTCTTGCAGTTGAGCTGGAGAGTGATCCGGTGAAGAAACAGTAAAACCAGTTGATCAATTTTCTTCCATTTGATGTAATCAGTAGAGTAAGTGTCTCCATGTTCTCTCGGAGATAAAATGGTTCCATCAACATGTCCAATAAGATTTCGTATTTGGTTTCTCCGTACCAAGTAGTTCTAAGAATACAACGGTGTGGTAAAAAAATTTGTGATTTAGTTGAATGGCAATGTAGGTGGACTATTTTCTGACATGTTTTTAGTTGTAAAATTCTTCTCGTGTTGTCATGATTCTGTTGGTGTTTGGTTGCATGAAAATTGTTGGTGTTTGTTGTGTTTTGGGATTGAAAAATTCTACTAAATGGAGGTTTTATCGTGTTTTTAGATATTGATGTGTTTCTGGATACATATTGATGATTTGATTTCTATGGTTGTATTGGGTTGATCAGAATTGATTTAACTGAAAACAAAGATGTTAAGGAAAATTGAGAGTAGACTCTAATACTATGAAAGAACAAAGTAATATGAAAAATTGATATTGCATGTTACATATTATTAATTGAGAAATATCCCTTAATATACAACATGACTATAATTAGATAAGGATAAATAAAATAAATGATATATATAATTTGTCATAGTCATAGACCAAAAGGTACTTGAAATCACCCCAAGTAATTCCAAACGCAGCTTCAGTTCCTGACGATGGACTTAAGGTTCGACCAAACGTTCATGGCCACAAAAAGAACGAAGTGGAAATTTCAGAATAATTTTAAAGGTACAGACACTGTTTCTTTTAGGTTGTACGAGGGGTCCATCCTCTCATTACTAAGGGCATGTGCTATGTTTCCACTACACAGGACATGGGCACGTTTCAGGCACAACAGTACACACAAGTCGGGTCCTTTGGAGTGTTTGGTTTTGCCCTCTTGCTTAGAAAACCATAACCAAGTTTTGCCAATTTGACCCCAATTGGATCATGACAAGATCACACTAGCCATGTTCCATTCAACCACTTGTCATTTTCTATCAATTGGTACCACTTGCTTAAAAACCCTAGTCCTACAACATTAAAATGAATGTTATATAGAGAAGAAAATGGGCCCTTTGTCGAACTTCTGTCATTAGAATTAGATTTTGACCGTTGGGAAAGTGAGAAAAGTAGGATTTCAGGACATGGGTTCCTTTCATTTTAGCCGTAAAAAGAAGATGTCGAGCCTTCACACATGTTTTAGTGTGCGCCTGCGTTAGGTTACATCAAGAAGTAAGCCTCTTTCCACGACCTTATCATTAGTTATCGTAAAGCAGTCTAAATCCAAAACTAGATACCATCCATGAATACTGATCCATTTTTCATGACTTTTTTACGTGTCAACACCTCATTTGCATTAGAAAATGATTTTAGATTTACAACAGATGATTTTAACGAGTGAACAAGCGCCATACTTTCTTCGTTGCTTGAGCATCTACAAAGCTTTCTTTCCTGATCTTATCGAATCAGATATTGCATAACCTATTGACAGTAAGCTAAAAAAAGTGGTATTTATTCAAAAGTTGTCGTTGAACCCTTCAATTTTTCCTTAACAAAAATCGAAGCAAGTATTTACTCTTTCATGTCGGTTTAAGCAAGAGGATCCTCTTTCATAAATTTTATGTTCTAACGATAAAATTGAAAATTAAGAATGGCATTCATATCTTTAATTTTGATTTTTGACTAAACAAAACGATGCTTCCATCTATATGGTGACTTAGATAAAGTTAACTCTCTCAGATCAAAAATTAGGCAATAGTTGTTGCTTAAATTTAAGAGCTTATTCGGTTTTACTTTCTTTTTTTTAGTTTATTAATGTCTTCATAACTTAGGAAAATTATAACTAAAATTTTTGTTTTTTGCCAATTTTATTATTACACTGTTTAATTTTTAAAAAAT
>JAOQML010000001.1:2070847-2089781 GCA_027568935.1 Erythroxylum urbanii
TAATAATAAAATAATAAAATTTTTATTATTAAAAAGTCACGCACAACTGTGACAAATAATTTTTATATATTATTTCTATTACGATTATACATGACTTTTTAATTTGACACGATTTCTGTTTTAAAATCATATCGTTAAGTTTTTAGTAACAACTATTTTAATATCAGGGGTATAATAGTCATTTATTATACATTATATTTCATTCCATCTATCTTTCAAATAATGTTTCACTACATTATATTATGAGTCATTTTATCTCTTACAAACAACTTTTCACTATATTACATTCTATTATATTATAAACTATTTCCTTTCATTATATTACGTTTCATTAATTAACATCTAACCAAACAGACTCAAGAGTTCCTAACGAATCCCTTGGCTTTAGCACTCGAAAGTCGAAACACACCTGAGATGAGTTTAAGTTGCTTATTTGAGTTAGACAAGCATTAGAATCCTTGCCAGTAAGTGTCGCCAATAATTAAGACATATCAACACTTAAAGTTTCACTAAACACTTGTTGCCTTCTTGTCTTCTTGAGAGTTCTGGACATTGTCTCTTCTAACGTCAAATGTCTTTCCATCAAAGGTTATGTTAACTTCTGCAACAGAAAACTCTATTTTTTATACAATTAGAAACAGCTTTTACAAATTGGAGATGGGAAGAATGGATGCATCATTCTGAATTGTAAAAGATAAAACCTTTTGTGAATCATTTTGAGTAATCATGACCATCTCTTACAGGAATGGTCTAAGTTAAAGGTCAGAAGTTTGCGTTACGTCTGACATGGCATGAGAGAATGCTATTATACGTGGTTGTTTCAGTGTCCTGAGACAGATGCAACTGACTTCCATGGTTGATATAATAATATCCAACACATTTAGCAGAGACAGTCACACAAACGGACATATATATATATATATATACATATCCTTTTTCCTTTTCTTTGTTTGTACCTAACTACGACAGATCATGAGCTTCTCTTACCATCTCAACCTTTCCACTTGCCAATTGCCCATTTTCACCTGCATAGACTTGTCTTGTTCTGGGGAGTTATGGGAGTACCCCAAAGCAAATCCGAGGGAACCACTTAGCATACCTTTGCACATGGTTCCAAGGGAACAGCCCCAACAGAATCTTACGGTTCAGCCCTACTGTTTTTATGGTGGACCAATTTACAGAACACTAAAGCAAGCTTTGTCACACCATTTTTTTTCTTTTTTTTCTCTTCATGCATTAGTATTAACTCCCTATTCCTTGGTACTCTCCTTCTTACATGGGTCATTCCAAAAGCATGTTTCTTAGGTTCATATATGTTCATTTTAACCAACTCCAATCCCACATGAGATGTTGTGGTACTCGACAAGAAACCTCGGCTCCTCTCTTCCATCGTGTGTAAGTTATCATCGGATGCTCTCCACCACGTTTTTGGAGCCCTTTTTGCTTCTTGGTTGGGTGATTAAACAACATTTTCCATCCAACACTTCAAATATACGTCACTCATGTCTACTTTCCATGCAGTGCATTCATCGGGCCTTATGGCCCTGATATTGTTAGTGGCACTGACATTTACATTTGTTTACACTTTGTCTTAGGATGCAAAAATTATCAACTAATCCTTCTTGTCTCATGCGCTTGTTATTTCAAGTTAACAAACAACATATGTCAAAGTTAACTAACTAACCCTTGTCTTTAGTTCCTAAAATAACAGATTAGGTAGGGTTTAGGGAATTGAATTTGTGCACTAATCATTTGGTTTATTTCTACGCGTGAATTGCACGCGATCCAATAAGAGATTGGTGAATTGGACACAAAGACAAAAGAACTAGCTAGTGCAAGAAAAGGGCATCTAAGTTTGATCCAGTCAGTGATTGTGTAAGCAATAATTGAACATAGAGGTCCATGCAAGACATAACGAAAAGGGATCACACAAGTGCAAGACATGAGACACGTGGGAAAGAAGTTCCTCGCCATTAGTGAGTTGGATGATTATTTCTTCTACACTAACACCGTATATTTTTACACACCACAGGTTTTCAGTCTGTGGTGTCTGAAAAGTTTCAGACCATCAGGCGGGCGAGTCATTGTCCTTTCTCTCAAAATATACGCAATATGGTTGTGGTGCCTCTCAGGAGTTATGATAGTTTCTCATCCTAACTAATCCAAGCTTTTCATCACCCAAATACTAACGTCAAGTAATGATAATGCTATGAAGAGATGACAGAGTCAAAAGGTTCAGGGAAATATAGAGTAAAATGACACAGAAAACATGCCTTCTTCGAATGGGATGTTTTGGGGTTGGATTGGGGTCCTTTTAGTTTGGTCTGTTCCCTAGAGGAAGGAAGTCAAGTTTTCAAAGTTAAGTTTTTGACCATAAGCCGTGTCCTCTCAGTACATTCTTGTTACACTGCAATAACATTAAATGAAGGCAAAGCTCAAAGATAAGGATTCAAACTGACCATTCCTGACCTGTGTTTTGATGCATAAAGTAATAACAATAATATTAATAATAATAATCAAGTTGAACTCTATTCTATACACGTAAAACATTCAATGCAAACGTCCGTGACAGGCAGTGAAAAGCAGTGAAAGCAGTAAAAGAGGAAGCTGTTATAGGGATGAAAATGGCTTTGGACGAGTTCCTGGTTTGTATTTCCTTAGAGCAGGAAAGTGTTTTGGGAAACCAAAGTGCAGTCTGAGGACATTCCTTACTTGGAAATGTGACTCTTCCTTTTAACTGGGTTAAATTGCGGTTTGCTTTTGAATGTGCGAACGAAGGAAGAATGTATATATAAATCTTCTGTTTGATTTGACTCATCACGTTGTCCGTAATCAAGTTGATTCATTTGAAGAACAGCTAAATTAAAAATACTTTTCAACCCCATCAATCTAACTTGTAACTTGTTCTCTTGCCATAGCGACGGTACAGGTTCTGACAAACAAACAGTTTGATGTTATTAACACTAATAAAAAGTTAATTTAGAATGTTAAATACTATAGCTAAACTCGCAAAATTGATCAACACACTTTATTAGAAACTGCTTATTAAATACCAATAACATTCATCCAAATCTTTAAATAGATACCAGTAATGGGATTTGAAAAGTTGATGCCAACATAACCGATAACTAGCTACGTGTTCATAGTAGCTTAATCTAAAATTTTTATATTATTCTGCATTGCCGTAATTAGTAGAAAACATTGGTTCCGATCCGATTGTTTTTGACTAGTCAAAATTCAGACAATGCTTAGGTTAGCAAAAGGTCATAAAGGTGCAGTGATTAGGTCAAAAGGAAGTGGGAGTCCAGCATTCAGTGAAACTCCTTGACTTTTGCAAGCTCATAAAAAGATAAAATAGCATTGACCAAATCCATCAATTTGATGGTTAATCACAGTTTAGGAGGAAGGACCACAGAACGGAATAGAATTGTATATATATATATATATATATATGTATGCAAGTCTTTATCTCTACAATAACATATGAGATGGTTGAACGTGAGACTAGCCCATGAAAGAGACAGAAAGAACAGGTGGGAAGATAGGGATCAAAGAGATGACGTTAAGACAATACCCTTTTTTGGACTGTTATAGTTTTGTTGTGGGAAAAGGGTGATGCATCGAGTAATTGTTGTTTTTTTGTTCTGATGGAGGAGGAGGGGTAGGGTTTTATCGTTGTTGAGTCAACTTCAGGTGGTTAGCTGAAACCAAAGTTAAACCCCTATCTCTCTCTCTTTTGTTTCTGATTGAAATGGAACAGTGAGGGGGCTAGGTTATTTACTGTTGTTGACTGTGGGCTGTTATGTCAAGCTCACTCCCATCCCATTTGAAACGAAAGGTGTCGTGTCGTAGACCTGTACAAGCTCAGCCTAGCAACACTTAGAACATTTTGGTCTTTCTTGTCGAGAGACTCATCACACGTGTGATTGCTCGTAAGATAAGAAGATGATATAAGTGCGAACTAGTTAAAGCTAAAAAGGCATTATTCAGGTTGTTAACTACTTCTGTAATCTCTCTCTCTCTCGCGTGTAGCTGTGTGTCTCCTCCTGAGTCCTGACCTGATAGATATATAGAAAAGAGCTCACTTTGCTGTACCTTTTTAAGTGTTTTTCTTTTCTTTTCTCACAATCTGTCAAAAACTTTTGCTCTCCTAATCTTTAGTCTCAGACTATGACTTTGTAACAGTTGTATAACAGCATCTGTCAGAGGAGAAATGAAGGCATGAGTAGCTGGAGTTCTGCTCTATATATTTTATGTGCATCATCCACACATATCATCATCATCGTCATATATGGCCTGATTTTTTGGTCTTCAAAGTTTCAAACGATCCCTTGTATCCATCTCTCTTATTCTCTGTTGTAGCTCCTTGATTCTCTACTATAGGGAATGGCTTATACAGACATTGGGTCTCTCTCGCTTGGACCTAACTATAGAGTAATGCCACCTGTTCCGTCCTCTTCTAACGAGATGGAAGATGGGTCTCCAACTACTCGGGGTTTTCATTTCATGGGCAACTGTAGTAACGATGACGTTGTTGTAGAGCGAAAGGGCTCCTATTCAAGTGATGGGTCTGGAGAGCACAATGAAACAAATCGCAATGCTAACTCAAATGAAGAAAACCCTAGTGAAAACGTTAATGTTGGGAAGGAAACAGACAGTAATGGGCAGTCAAAGCTTTGTGCGAGAGGGCATTGGAGGCCTGCAGAAGATACTAAGCTGAAAGAACTTGTAGCTCTCTACGGTCCTCAAAACTGGAACTTGATAGCTGAGAAGTTGGAAGGTAGATCAGGTAAGAGTCAACATCTGTTTGCTTTTCTTTTCAAGTTCTTATCTTTATGATGTAAGCAACACCAACCCTGCTGCGACGATACTTATACTACTATCTTATGCTTCTTTCAAGGCAAGAGTTGTAGACTGAGATGGTTCAACCAGTTAGATCCAAGGATAAACAGAAGAGCTTTCACTGAGGAAGAAGAAGAGAGGCTCATGCAAGCTCATAGACTTTATGGGAACAAATGGGCCATGATAGCCAGGTTATTCCCGGGAAGAACAGATAACGCAGTGAAGAATCATTGGCATGTTATTATGGCAAGAAAATATAGAGAACAATCAAGTGCATACAGAAGAAGAAAACTAACTCAACCTGTATACAGAAGAATGGGTGAAATTCCAAGCTTTGTCTGCAGAGAGAATAGTTCAACAAGTGGACCAGAACCACACGAGTACGGTCTTAATAATCCTAGTGCTGGAGGACAAAGCAGTTTGTCTTCTTTTTCTTTTGGATCCCTCACTACTGGTCCTTGTAGCAGAGTGATTGATTATGGCTTAAATGTGTCAAGCCACATGACCAATGAAGGTGAAGCAGTCTCAAGCATGAAGGTCCCTCTCAGCGGGTTATGTGGGCAGCGGACACCCTTTGATTTCTTCCCTGGTGTGTGTCCCTTAAGATTTCATATCTTTCTCTTTCCTGCAACTTGGTGGATTTGGGTTTCTGTGCTGGTTGTCATTGGTTTTCATGGAAATGTTCGTGGTTAAACTGTGTTGGTTGATTACTTTTTAACTCTTTCTGTTTCATTGATTGGAACAAATGACAAGCCTTTAACCTCATTTGTTGTCCTAAATTCTGATGAGCATTTCTAGTTGTTTTCACATTTGTGATTGGTTTTTGTGTGTGTGTGTGAGTGTCCTCTCAGGTCCCAAGATCAATGACATGATGGGCATTTTCAGTCAGACCAGATGTTGGGAAAGGCCAAGTGATGAACCCCACATTTCTAACTTCAACCCCCAACAGCCTCCATACATAATGGCAATGCAACAGAACTACCAAAGCTCTCATTGTTTCCCAGATTTTACACCCCAGTTCCCAGGCAACGAACCTTCAACTTCATCATCAGCTAATGCTGCAGATAATAACAGAATGACTAGTCATTTTGAGACAATCCCACCCCCATTCTTCGACTTTCTCGGGATAGGAGCCACATGAAGTTACAAGAAAAGAAATGCTGAAAAGTTTTTATCTTTTTCGTTTCCCATCACAGAGAGTCATCATCAGCGAGTCTTAATGTGGATGTCGACCAACATTAGAGGCAAAAGAGAAAAAGAAGTATTGTAGTAGCTTTCACTTGTGTGACAGTCGCAGATAAAACTTCTATCAGTATGTTGATGTGTCTCACCAACTTTTTCTGGGTATCCCCTCCGCCTCGCCTCTACTCAGATGAGACTCTTTCAAAAACTGAAATAAAACAATAAACTACGATTATTATTATTATTCTTTCTCTCCTGTATTCTTTTTGTTTTTCTTCATGATTTTTCCTGCTAGTCTTTTTCTGCCTTTTCTTTTATTGGTATGTCATTTGCCAGTTGCGATGATCGTTGTCCTTTACATATATACCGAAAGAACCATTCCATGGATGAAATTAACCATTTGGACTACACTGAAAATTTGGAAGCAAAGAATACTGATCATAACCAGACTAGATTGTTAAGTAATAGAATCAAAAACCAACATTATACTGATCATAACCAGACTAGATTGTTAAGTAATAGAATCAAAAACCAACATTAGATTATGTAGTTTTAATCTCCGTTTTCTTGTTCAGATTATCATGTATTTGGTTTGCTACTGCAAAAACCAAAAGTGTTTGACGCTGAAGAAAGACAAAAAACAAGACATTGAATCCTTCACATCCTTTTCTCATGGCCCTGCAAAATTCAGGCACAAAAACTGCAACAGAAAAAAATGACACACAGACACACGAAACCCACCTCAAAAACTGTCATATTGATTATGGAAACTGTTGAACATGAACAGAATCTTCTGATGAATTGAATTCATGCCACCCACATGTGGAAGATTGCTGTTTGAAACTGTCTTTACTTGCCTACGCGAACTCTTATGTAATGCTTTCCTGCTGATACAAGAAACATGTTATATTTGGTCCTTTTTGACATGATCTACGGCTTCACTGTTCTCAACAGCGATAGTCAGAATTCATATCTTAAATTCTTTTTGCCATTTTCTTTTTTCTCTCTTGGTTATCCCATCTATATTTTATGTCTAATATCACTCATCAATGGCGTCAATTGATATAGGTAGTTGAGACTTTTACTGTTATTTGTAAACCAAAGCATGAAGAGTTCAGTTGATAAATTCTGCATCATTGTTGCTTGTTTATGCAATGTGTCTAACACGTACTCATTTGCTTTTGATTTTGCAAAATTCATGTCTTTAGAGGATTAGTTATTAAACTCTTAACCTCAAATCAAAATAAAAACAACAACCACCTCGTTGTAATTCATGTAGAATTTGAAGAGATCTAATATTACGCAACTTTATCCTTAATTAGTAGAGATATTGTTTTCAAATAGTGTTCAAACTAATATATATATATTTAGATGTTGTCGGAGTAAAAGATCGTTAACAAGGGCGTTCTATTGCATTGTAGATTCTTATCCAAGATTTGTACCATTTGATGATGCCATGGGATCGTTAAAAACATGTAAAGTCTATGACTAACTCAATAACGAAAGTTCCGTAAGAAGACTGGAGCAAGCTACCATGAGACAAAAGATCGTCTTTATAAAGAAATTCGATTTGGAACTATTATATGTCCACGATCTAATATTGGAATAATTTCATAAGTTTTCCTTGATTTTGTCTGTGTCAACAAACAATTTGAAATGTCTCGATATATACATAAATGGAACTTTATATTAATCAAAGTTTTCATTTTGATTTGCTCAAAATTTAAAATTATTTTTCTATATAATCTTTCTATTTCTCAAGCAGTTCTTTTATTAAAAATGTAAAAAATATATTTTAGTGCTTCATTTCTTATTAAAATTTCAATTGCTACTTTAAATTTTATTTTTCATTTAATAAATTCAAAAAATGTAAATTATAATTGAACACTTTAGCGTTATTTACACTAGATATCTCTGTAGTTTAGATATGTTTTAAATCATTCTCTAAATTTTAAAAATTATAGTTGACCTATTAGAGTTTAGTTTTATTTACACCCGACCGTCCGAGCATTATTCTTCATTATAAAACCTAAGAAAAAAATATTAAAACAACATCATTTTGTGTTATATGACACAACATGTACAGGGGTTAAAAGTTTAAAATCGTCTCTTAGTTTTCAATCCTAAATTCATCTGCATGAAGAGTTCATTTGTTGCTAATAGGCAAACGTTTAGAGGTAAGCAAAATCTATCACAATCTGGGTTACGTCTGTAATTGTAATTTGTCACTTTGGTAGCCATTGCAAATTTAGGCTTCTCAACTCTAAATTTGTCTGTTCCTTTAGAAGGTTTTGGACATTTTTAGTAGACGTGTTTGGAGGTGAGAAAGATCATGAGTTTGTAAAAAAAATTCCAATTTAGGCTTTCACCCTTGAATTCATATGTTGCTTTGATTGGTGTTGGGACACCTTTGAGAGACAGTCTTTTGAGGTAAGCAAAATCACAAGTTTCTGAAAGTGATTACTTATGTTTGGTGTTTGATAAAATGTCCTATAAATAATTTTAGTGTTGTTTTCCTCGTGAGTGATAGTGTGATCATTTGTGATAGCTTTCTTGAAAAGAAATTAGTAAAGCAATGTTTAAGTTGTCTTTATTCTTTAAAATATTATGTTCTATGTAATTATTATATAAACCACCATTTTTTTTCTAGACCCAAACCTTTTTCAATGTTATCAAATTATAGTTCTTTGAAAAAAATACTCTAAATAATTGTGTTTGTTGAAAAAATACAATAGTTGATAAACTTCTTACATCTTGTGATAGCCAAAAAAAAAAGGCCTTTGATCTGTAATCATCTACATTAACAATGGCAAGTGTGCAACAGTATATCCATACATACCACATTCATAAACAGGAGGCTTCTTTACGAATGGCTTGGATAATAAAGAACCTCGGAAAGGAGGTTTATTAACATCAACAATACCCAATATACATTTCGCTGATACACGGGATTTGAGAAAATCCAATAGTAAGCAATAGTAAATAACTTTACCCTTAATTAGTAAAGAAATTGTTTCCAAAAGATAAGAGGTTTATTAAATGATTGAAAAATGTTGTAAATTCTATGTATAGCTTAATTAATCTTAAAAAAGGAGCATCACTAGAAAATTATAACTATTTTTGTTGCTTATTGCAAGGAAAGAATATTGCAATTTCTTCGAGTGGTATGATAAAAAATTTACTTCAAAAAGTGTAGATACAATATATAACTTAATGGAAAAGAACATGATAATGTTTTACAACGAACATAAGGGAGATGATAGTAAACTTAATTAGGTGTGAGATTTGATAATCTTATCTTAGATTATGTTTGGTGTTGACACTTATGCGATAAATTGAAGCATTATATATGTATATGGTAAATGGTATTTGTAAATGTATATTGAATGTGTATATTTTACATGTTACATAGGGTTGAATTAGTTGATTTTTTACACTTTTATAGCTAGAAGATGTTTAAAAGTGGAGAAGTTAGGGAAAAAAATGCATAATAGGTGCCAAATATATCAAAGAGACAGGTGCAAGTCTTTTACGAAGTTCAAAGGAGTGAAAAATATAATAAGAATTATGCCAAATATATTTTTGGTGACAACCATTAGTATACTCTACCTTATAATGATTAAAAGTTTTAGAGCAAGACTAATAATAGTGTGGATGCTAGTCTAACACCAGGTCTTGTGAATAATTTTTAAGGGCATATTAAATCTCAAGTTTAAGCATTTTAAGACTTTACTTTTCAATTAGAGCTATGAATACTATCATTAGAGTTCTTTGTAATGGACTTTGAAAGCCTATGACATCCTCCTTTATTATTAAGATTTTAATTTTAGGGTTTCTTTATACTAAAGCAGAATTTGGAGTAAGATTACAGGAGACTTTGATAACTCTTTCAGTTCTTTCTTCCCTTTCTTTCTTGTAGTTTAAGATTATTATACTTTAGTTTACTTTTAGTTATGTTAAGATTGTTCTACTTTAGTTTAGTATTAGTGTTAATTATTTTATTTAAGTGGTTAAAACTCTAGTTAGGGTTAGGCATATAGCTTGGGATGAATTCTTAAATTATTAATATATATTTTGATTATTTATTGGTTGAATTTATTCTCTTTGATTTTAATGTACATTTATGCCTAATCATCGTAGATTTAGTTTTAGGTATTGTATGAAGGATTAAGGGGTGAATTATGATTCGCGTATAAGGAAATTAAATATCTTAACTAGAGAAGGAAAGTATCTTGGACTATTGGTTGAATTGTATTACCTAATTGAACATACATATGTGCCTCGAGAAAAGGCACAGATACCTTATATTAATTTTTATTTCAATCTAGATTACCAAATTTGCATGATAATTGGAGTTCCAGATAAGTTAACTATGAAATTCTAGTATTAGTTTTGTTGATTTCTCTATGTTTAATTACCTCGGCTTTGTTAGTTTATCAATTTCATTATTTTTCCTTAGAATCAAAATGGAAGATCACCAATACTGCAAATATGTTTATCTATAAGGTCATTAATACTACACGTAAGATTATCTAACAATGATCAATATATTTAAAATGTTATTAATACTACACAAGAGGTTGTCCAAAAGATCATCAATACATATAAAAGATCATTAATATTTAACGGAGAAATACATTTTAGGTTGTCCAAAAAGTCATAAATACATAGGAACATATGTTATACATATTAATATAACCAACTACATGGTCTACCCCTAAGGATAAAGGTTGTTAATTCTATTTACTTCTTATCCTTTTGGTTGGTCTAACACTTTCTTCTGTTCTTAACCTCGTACTTAATCTTCCAACTTTGTTGCTGATAGTCTTTTCCTATGTTCTACTTTCTTAAATTGGTGTCTTACCTTTGTTTTGTGATGGATTAAGTACTACTTCCTAAGAAGACATACGCTCTTGACCCTCTATGAAAGATTAACAATGATGTCATTTATACATGGTCGGCCCTGGGCATGGATAGGGTGGGCATCCGCCCAGGGCTCATCCTTACAAATAATAAAATAGGGCTTATTTTTATCCTCATAAAAAATAAAATGAAACAAAATAGGGTCTACTCTTGACTTCATAAAGAATAACAAAAAGGGTCTATATTTTGTTTATTTTTATTCTCTGTGAGAGCCCAAAAATAAGCAAAAATAGGAACTTTTTTTTTACTTTACCCAGGGCCTATAAAATATAAGGAACGGCTCTGCATTTATATACATTATATTATTTATCAACATTATATATGGAAGCTTACCATGTCACGACCTGAAATGGGCGCGTGATTGGCATGAGAGATTGAGGTTCAAAACCCCAGATCACATGTAAGCCTACCATTGGCGATAAAATAAATTCAAAACCTAAAAACACGGCAAGTTCATATAATACAATAACAATAATGCCCGTCAGATAGAAGTTTTACAACTCATGAAATCATGTCACTACTGACGCTACAATAAAAGATAATGAAAATAAAGAAAGAACACACACAAATGTAGGTAAGTCACAGCGGACACGTCACGGGAGCTTCATTGTTGTGAAGCTGATGGTAGCTGACCTGAAAAATAAAGTTGAGTGGAGTCAGACCTCGCTGAATAAGCTCACACTGTCTTACGATACCCAATGCTATGCACACAATCATGCATGAATATCAAAATACATCCAATCACATCAACAACACAAATAAATTGTAGGGGAGAATATCTGTAGGACCCTAATCTCCAAGGGTAAGCCGTCAAAACTCTAAACCTCGAATATATGTGGGGAGCTATGCATCACCAACAGCCCAGCCATGCTCTTATACTCATGTAGCCGTAAGACTCTTTTAATCCAAAGGGGCTACGGGGAGCCAAGCATCACCAATAGACCCGCCCTCGTTCAAAACGTCCAAAGTCATAAGCATCACAAATAAGGGTCTGATCAGAAGCCAAGCATCAACTAAGATCGGCCTATAATATATCTCAATATCATAACAAACAACTCTCATAATCATAACCAGTGCATATCTGGTCCTGATGCATACCCATTAAGTGGCATGTCCTACAAATCTTTTATTCCCCACAATCGAACATAACAATACATACCAACTTATTAAGCCTGCAATTTATCAAGTAAACATTCAGTTATACAATGACCAATGCATGTATGCAATACCCAACTCAACGTATCCACTCAACTAATTCAATATAAAGGATTATACTAAAGCGAGTATACAATACTGTACATACACGTTTGCTAGTTATGCATTGCTACATGCTGTCATCTATACCAATATTAAACAGTATTTATTTGTAGGTACAATTATGGTAACAATAAGTCTATACGAACTTACCTGGTAACCGAACTCGTCCGTCTGAACTTTCCAATGAGGGTTCTGCTCCTGCTATACCAAATAAATCAAAAGAAAATATCTTAATCAGTGCTAATTAGGAGTTATTGGACTCAAATAACAATTTAGGTATCATTTGAATTACCTAAACAGTCTATTTATGAAAATTGGAAAATTTTCCTATTCTCGCCTAAACATTCCGTGATTTTTAATTCACAAATCGTTGAAAATCTCACTATGATCCTTTAGAGAAAAATGAGTAATATAATTTTTAGAATTTTTAGAAAATTTTTATAAAAGTGACCAAAATGGTCACCAGAACAATACCTCCCACGACTGGAATATTCCTCTGATCACTAAAATATTCCCTCAGATCACTGAAAAATCTTTAGTCTTAGAATTCAACGATTTTTATACCAAATGAAAGCTCTTGACGAGTAAACCAACTTTCTCCAAAGCAACATACTTAGATTCTCAACAGATTTAAACGAATTGAAGAAAAATTAATCAAAACCCTAACCTCTTTTTCCATTAATCGGTGGCAATCCAAGTGGCGGTTGGTGACGAGACCATTAGGCTTTTGTTCCTGACATCGAGACGAGTCAAATGGTGGTGGTGGTGCCGGAAACAACCACGGGAAGCGACGGATTGATGATTGGCATTTTTTATCAGTTTTTCTCCTCAATTTTTGCAAAGATTCCGGCGACGATGGTTGCTGAAATGGGTATGGTTATGATGCTCGTCGAGAGGAAGAGATTGGTATATAACACTAACCGATTTGATTCATTAGTAGTGAAGAATGGTTAGAGAGAGGGAATCATGAATAGTAACTTTTGGGAGGGGTTAAAATGAAATTATAAGAAAATGGGAAAAAGAAGAAAAAGTCTCTTATATATATAGCACATGGGATGTTACATTCTCTCTCCCTTACAAAAAATTCATCCTCGAATTTTATAATAAGGTTTATTAAAGAAACAAATATGGATACAATTCTCTCATCTCTCGCTCTGTCTCCCAAGTGGCTTCTTCAATGTGACCATTCCTCCACATCACCTTAACAGTGGGAATTTGTTTTGATCGAAGCTATCACACATGGGAATCCACAATAGCCACTGGCTCCTCTTCATAGGTCAAATTCTCGCTTACTTCCATGCTCTACGATTGGAGTACATGGGAAGGGTCGAGAATGTACTTATGAAGCATAGAAATATAGAATACTAGATGGACTTGGGCCATGTCCGAAGGTAATGCCAATCGGTATGCCACATTTTCAACCCTCTCAGTTACCTTGTAAGGTCCAATATACCTTGGAGACAATTTTCTCTCTTTCCAAACCTCATCACACCCTTCATTGGAGATACTCTAAGGAATACGAAATCTCTGACTTGAAACTCCATTTCCTTATGCTTCGGATCATCATAAGTCTTCTGTCTACTGACAGCGGTCTTTAGCCTTTGCTTGATCAATGAGATCTTCTCTGACGTGATCTTAATTAATTTTGGGCCCTCCAACTACCTCTCGCCTACCTCCTCCTAACACATCAATGACCTGCATTTTTGTCCATACAATACCTCGTATGGTGCCATCTCAATACTACTGTGGTAGCTATTATTGTAAGTGAACTCAATCAAAGGTAAGTGACAATCCTAACTACCGCCAAAATCTATAACGCACATCCTCAACATATCCTCTAAGGTTTGAATTGTCCTTTCAGACTATCCATCATTCTAAGGATGAAATTTCGTACTAAAATCTAATCTAATGCCCAAAGCCTCCTATAATTTTTTCCAAAATTGAGATGTAAACTACGATATCCCCGATTTGAAACTATCGATGCATGTACTCCATAGAGGCACACTATCCAATCAATATAATCTTGAGCGAGATTAGACATCGAATAAGTAGTCTTCACAGGTAGAAAATGTGTTGATTTCGTTAGTCTATCTATAATCACCCAGATTGAATCACATCGAGTTCTTGTATAAGGTAGGCTAATCATGAAATCCATCGTGATCCTCTCTCATTTCTATTCAGGAATTGGCAGTAGATGTAGCTTACCTGAGGGCTTCTGATGCTCAAATTTTACTTATTGACACGTCAAGCATTTAGAAACATATTTAGCCACATCTTTCTTCATACCATCATATTAGTACATATCTCTAATATTATGGTACATTTTGGTGGAACCTGGATGTACATTGTATGCAGCATAGTGTGCTTCCTCTAGAATCTCCTTTTCAAGTTTTCTATACCTAGAACACACAATCTCCATTTCATTTTGAGGATGCCTCCTTTATCGATTTCAAAATCTGCACGTTGTCCTTCCTGAATTTCATAAATAAGTTGTTGAAATTTAGGATCTTGACCTTAGGTGATCCTAATCCTGTCCAATAATACTGACCGCACCCAGATGCTAGCCACTAATATTCTTGCATCTGAAATATGAAACTAAGTACCTCGATCCATCAAATCATGCAACTCCTTGGTCAAAGCTCTCCTCTCTATTACGATATGCTCCAAACTACCTGAGGATTTCCTACTTAAAGCATCTGCCACAACATTTGCCTTTCTTAGATGATGTTGGATCGTATAGTCGTAATTTCATCCACCTTCTTTACCTCAGATTTAGATCTTTCTGTTGAAATATATACTTTAGACTCTTGTGATCTGTAAAAATCTCACATGTCTTACCATACAGGTAATGTCACCAAATCTTTAGGGCAAAGATTACTGTTGCCATCTCTAAATCATGCATAGGATAATTTTGTTCATATTTCTTCAGTTTCCTAGAAGCATAAGCTTTGCATCAATACACATCCAAGGCCAACTCTCAAAGCGTCACAATATAATTGAAATCCTCCACCTTTCGTTGGTAAAGCTAATACCGACTTCGTAGCAGTAACTCCCGTGATGTATCTGCAGTGGCCTACCTACATTTGTGTATGTTCTTTCTTTATTTTCATTTATCTTGTATTGTAGCGTTTGTAGTGATAGGATTTTATGAGTTATAAAACTTCTTTCTGATGCACACTATTATTGTTGTATTATATGGACTTGTTGTGTTCTTGAGGTTTGAATTGATTTTGTCATTAGTGGTAATGATCTGGAGTTTCAAACCTCGCATCCCACGTACCCGTCATGCGCCTGTTTCGGCTCATGACAAAGTTTGTATCAGAGCCCAAGTTACAGATTTACGATCTAGGATGTTCTTTTCTTTATCATTGTGGACATATAGGAATTCACTTCTTTTTAAAGTAACTTCTTTCAGAATACATTCATATTCCCATTGATGGTACTGACCATTCTTTTACTTTCAATTCCAACATGAATAGACATGCTCAATTTCTCGCTCGACTTGACCAAGAGGGTCATGATGAAGCCTCGGCTTAAGATGAGACATCTGCCCCTGCCACTTCAGCTGGAAGGTGTGGTAGGCGCAGAACAACCCAGACACGAGGGGTCCCTATCGAGGCATTGGAGGTGTCACAAGGAGTTCTTGAGGCACCTGTGTTTGATATAGCATTCCTAGTAAGGATAGAGGCTAACAATGCTAAATTTTAAGACTCAATGATGATGATGCAATAGCAATAGCAGCCAGCTCCCTTAATGGCATTCCTAAAACAGGAGAGGTTGGATATGCAATTATCTATGGCATATGTAAGGTTTTGTTTGATAGAGTTCGACGAAACTAGACCTCGGGAGGCTATTGATTTTCTTGATGAGGTGGAGATGCGAGGTAGGAAGTTGCATTGTTCTAATACACAGCTAGTGGGTATGGTAGAGATGTCTCCGCAAGGGATGGATAATGATTGGTACCAAGATCATATCATTCCATAGTGACTTGGTCGTAGTTTAGAGAGAGATTTATAGAATACTTCCTCTCCTTTGTAACTCATAAGACGCTCAGATCAGAGTTTCTGAACCTACATCGTGGAGATAGGACAGTGGACGAGTACACCACAAATTTTATTCGCTTGAGTCGTTATGCCCTAAAGATTGGTTCAAATGAGCTGAGGAAGAATAACCATTATGTGTTAAGGCTGGTACCTCTTTTTGTCAGCATGACTACAAGGTGTCGAGAGAAGTTCTCTACCTTAGTAAATATGGCCAAGCAGTTAGAGAGTGCACCAAGGTCGATGTCACTAGGGTTCAGCCAGAGTGGGAGTTCTCGGTAAAGTGCTGTTCGAGCTCATGACAAGGCAAGATTTGGTCATAGACATTTGGGAGGATTTAGATTTATGCCTGGTGCAGGTATTAGCAGTAGCGGGCAGAGCTCAGGGTGCAATAGTTTAAGCTCAGCTTCTTTTATTTGTCAGTGGTGTGGTAGAGTGCACCAAGGTCGATGTCACATACCACCAAGAGTTTGCTAAAAATGTGGCCAGTATGGGCATTTGATCAGAGATTGCCCTGTGATGGGATATCAGCAATCCTCTTCTAATATGGTACAACCTCCATTTCAACAGCCATAAAGGGATCACAGTTTGGTAGTCAACAGGGGCCATAATTTGGAAGGAGATAGTTAGGAGGTAGATCTGGAGGCCACAATCCGGGACAATCCATTAGCTCTCAGTAGGTAGGCCGTGGTCAAGCTAGGGTGTTCACTCTCACCCCTCAAGATGCACAAGCTTCCAATGTAGTAGTACCAGGTATCATTCTTATCTGTAGATTTGAAGCTATAGTTTTGATAGGTTTAGGAGCGGCTTATTCTTTTATATCGCCCAATTTTGCTATGAGGTTAGAAATAGTACCGGATAAGATGGATGAATCTTTGTCAGTATCTACACCTCTGATTGATGCCATAGAGGTAAATTTGATCTACTACTCATGTACCGTGTAAATTAATGATGGGAGATTGGTAGTGAATTTTATGGTATTGCCAGTTATAGATTTTGATGTAATATTGGGAATGGACTAGTTATCCCATCATTATGCTACCTTGGATTATAGAGAGAAGGAAGTGATGTTTAAAATTCTAGGGGACGTAGAGTTTACCTTTAAGGGGATAGAAAAACTACCCCTTCCAACATAGTTTTAGTAATAATGGCTAACAAGAAGCTCAGACAAGGGTGTTAAGGATTTCTGGTCTCAGTAAGGGATTTAGCTGTAGAGGGCATCAATGTCGAAAGCATTCTGGTAGTTTGGAAGTTTCTAGGTGTGTTTCCTAAGGAGTTATTAGGGTTACCCCTAGAGCGAGACATTGAATTTTGTATTGACGTAGTATTTGGTACGACTCTGATTTCTATACCACCATATAGAATGGAACCTACAGAGTTAAAGAAGCAGTTATAAGATCTGTTAAATAAGAGTTTTATCATAGCTAGCGCTTCGCATTGGGATGCACTGGTATTGTTTGTGAAGAAAAATGATGATTCTCTTCGATTTTGTATTGATTATTGACAGTTAAATAAGGTGACTATTTGTAACAAGTATCCACTACCTCAAATTGACGATTTGTTTGACCGACTTTAAGGTGCTAAGTACTTTTTTAAGATTGATATAAGATTAGGATACCATCAGCTAAGGATTATAGTAGGTATGTTAAAATACCCAGCATGGCCCATGGTCAAAAGGTTTGGCCCGGTCAAATCAGGCCACAGGTTAGTTGGATTTAGCCCGTGAAATTTCAGGCCTAGCCACATCAAGTGAATCACGGGCCACAGGTCGTGGGTAAACAAAATGATGTCATTTTATTCATGGTCCACAGGCTGGCCACGAGCCACTGGCCAAGCTGCTCGGGTTTAAAATATTTGTTCCACCGATAAAACAATGTCGTTTTGCTTTAAGAGTTAAACAATGTTGTTTTGTAACAAAACAGTTAATAAAATACAAGACAAAATGATGTCATTTTTTTGCAAGCAAAAACAACATCATTTTGCCTCTCATTAAACGAAAGTCACGCCACCCACCCAGCCTACCCTGCTGCCTCCCTCCCTCGCACGCTTGCCCCTGCCCATTCGTCAGCCTCCTGCTTGCCTCCATCTCCCTTCGGCCCCGAGAACTCATAGTCTCACAATCTCCCCGAGAACTCCCTTCGTCCTCGAGAACTCAATCACTTCTCTAGTCTTCTTCTTCGTTTCATTTTATTTCTTTGATCTTCTTCTTCATATATCATTTGTCGTGGCAACGTCGAAGGTAAGCTCTCATTCTCTCTTCATTAATTTGGGCTTTTTGGGTTGTCTTAAGATGTGATATGGATAATTTGAGAACTTTGTATGTTAATATTGGGAATATGGGATAATGCTTGTAATGTATTTAATGAAATGCCGCAGATATTAATGTGTTTGATTTCACACTTCAAACCATCTTTCTCGTTACGTTAGCATTTTGATCTTATGTTTCTATTGACCCCAGGTTAGTATTGACTTCATAGCTCTAGAATAGCTCTAGTATTGAGCTCACAACTTAAACATCATGCCATCTCATTTGTCTCGAATCATATTTTATTGCTCATCAATGGATTAGTTTATTAATCGCTTAATTATATGAGCACATAAGCATATCATATTAAGTAGTTGGTATTATGCTGCATTCATCTTTTCCATGAAAAAGTTCAACTTCAAAGTTGAGCTATGCTTCTCTATAG
>JAOQML010000001.1:2200766-2211206 GCA_027568935.1 Erythroxylum urbanii
TAATTTTATAATGATTAAGAAAGGAGATTAAATTATATTAAATAATTATACTTTGTGTAGAAAATTAAAACACTTTCATATAAGTAATTATAAAAATTTTAATTTATTATAAAATTATAAGTAAGTATTAAACAAGTTAGTTATGTACATATTTATATTCATACTTAAATCTAAATTTTAATTTTAAGTAAAGGTAATAAAGTTCGAATTAAAAGCTCTTACATTTTCATATTTATTTAATAATATGTATACTTAACAAGTTGTAATTGAGTTACTTCCAATTTCTTATCATCTTTTTCAATAGTACCTCTCCTAATAAAAAATAAATTAATATAATCAACTTTCTAAATTACATAATTAATAAATTATAAAACTATTCGTAATCATCTAAAATACAAATATTACGACAGAAACAATTATAAAAAATAAATCTAAATTTTCCCTCTTTTACATATTTTAATTTTTATAATATAATATTTTATAAATTTAAAATCAAATTCATCTTTTCATAATATATATAGGTGCAGAATAATTATAATAATGTACCTATAAGCACATATTTTTCAATAAATATGATAATTTTTTATAAATACATAGGTTCTTTCACATAATGTATTTTTGAAAGATAATATATTAAGAATAAAAAGATTTTCACATATGTGAATTTACTTTCACATGTAATATAATTGTGTTCTTATTGGATAATAAACTCTAAAAGATTTCCATAATTATTTGGAGAACTAATATCATGAACATGATCAGTAAACTATTTTCCAATTATTCTCAAAGTAAACAAAGTTTTTCCATATTGAATCTTCCATGTTCTACATAATTCAACATTATTAACGTTATCAATTGGAATCAATATATCATAACTAATTACTAGTTCTAAAATGTCTTCACTTTAAAAATATGCTTCTATACATGTTCTCTAATACTTACACTAGTAAGATCCTAATCACCATTTTATATGTTACCACCACTTTCCTTATAGACTGTCTCCTTTCTATAAGTTGAAGAAAATAAAGAAAGAATTTGTGTTATGTCTTGTATCTTGTATAAAGATGAGCTTCTATTTATATACAATAACATATACCCGAATAAGGAAATGAAATCAAGGAACATAATATTGGGTGTTTGTTTGCTTAAGGTTACACTTGCTAAATTTTACTAATTATAACCTTGGTAATTACCTCAAGCGCACGGGTCGTTCGCGTAGTATATAAGGTGTCGATCCCACGAGGAAGGGAACTAGTCCTAAAATCTAAAGGCAGCTAAGTTGTAATTAACGTAATTAAACAACTAATGCAAAAATTAAATCAATCAATAATCAATATGAGAAATTAAAGTGCTACAGAGTAAACAAAATAGCAAAATCACAGCCCAACCCAAAATCAACCTAGAAATTATCAAGGGAGAGAAAGGGGATTTTAATTCGAAACTAAGAAAACCTAACCAATTATGCAATTATTGAATTAACGGGTCTAGGCAGTGGTGAATTACTCTCTCTCGAGTTATAATTCTTAACCCTAATTAGTAATTCTTAATTTAAATTATGGGAATTGTGCTCAATATGCAATTGGTCCAAAACTTAAATTAGTTCTAAAATTGCCTATTAACCTACCGGGAATCTATGCTCGATCTCTCGTTACACGACTATACCGGTTTGACTCAATTCTCTACCTATTGATTCACCTAACTCTCATTAGCTTAAATTGATGATTTTTACCCAGCTCAACCTCTCAATTTGTTGTCGAATTATTAAGAACAGAATTGAAATCACAATCAACTCAATAAGAAAACACAATCGAATAAATCTTGTTAATCTCAAAAGTCAAAATCTGAAAGTGAGTATAAACGTAAACTCAACATTCACACAACAAATCTCAACACCTATTTCAATTCTATACATAAATAAAATTGAAATAAATGTAAATACTGTCGGGAACGGAATCTCGAAGAGGCGACTGTGGGAAACTACCTGCTCTGGGAAGTACTTCGCGTCTAGCATGTCTCCGTGTTTCTCTTCCTTCGTCTCCTTTCTCAATCTCTTGATTTCTTTCTAGGTCTCTCTCGAATTTGACAGAATTTCACTCTTTTGGCACGACTCTCTTTACTCTCTAATGACTCTTGGCGGCTGTCCTGTAGTGTGTTATTTATTCTTTATTAGCCCTAGGTCAAACTCGGGGTTGAAACAGTTCAAAAATCACTCAAATTTTGAGCTTTCGTGCCAGCCCGACGCAGGACACCATCGTGACCCTGCCTGTCACAATCATGGTTGGTGATTTATCCTTTTTGTCACGATCGTCGCCTGAAGTGCATGATCGTGACCTGTCTTGACTCTCTCTGTCAAGATCTTGGCCCCTGGTGCACTATCGTGACTTGGCTGCTTCTGGCTCTTCCTTCTCTGTCACGATCGGCCATTGTGCACGATTGTGACCTATGTCTTTTAGCCCGAAACTCTTCAAATCTTCATCATTCTTTCCCGTTTACCCTGCAAAACTAACACACATATCAAGGTACCTTAAAAAATATAACAATTAAGCTCAAAGATTCATACTAACCCATAAAAAACACATAAACATACAAACTAACATAATTAACACATAAACCCGCGCTTAACTCTCAATTTAAAACTAGAGACTTACCAGATTTACACCTTAAAACATCATGCAAAATGCAACTATCAACATCCTTACACTTAAATGTTTGCTTGTCCTTAAGCAAACAAAACAACAAAACATATAAAAACACATAACACACAATGCAATAATGAGACAATGGCTTTGACTTCATGAAATAACTTTAATCTTGGACACAATCATTCGAATTATGGCAAATCATTAACAAACAAATTATGTGTCTAGGAGCTTTGAACTAAATATAAAACTAAATCAAGACCTAAGTGTTACTTAGTTACCCTTTTCAATTGTACACACACATTAATAAATCTTCATTCCCTTGGATTTTGTAACTATTCCTAAGTATAATTCCATGAAAATTCAAGCTTATTACAAGTCTAGTAGGTGTTTATTTAAAACACTTCTTTTTTAATTTTTATTTAAACCAAGACTTAGTCTTTTACTCGGAGGCAAACATTTGTGATAAATGTTGATCCAACTACTCAACTAAGTCATTTATTAAACAGCTTGGATGAAACGTCATTATAGCCTTTTTACGTGAAGGCACACATTTGTGATGCGTGTCGATTCGGTTACTCAGTTACATCACGTTTTTAACTGACTACTAGCTCTATTCATAACCCGAAGGTTAGCGGAATAAGTAAAACACACATTATTTATTTATTTTTTTATTTTATTATTTTCCTATCTTATTGTTTTTAGCTATTCGTTTTCATAAAAAAATACCAGTTAAGCTACTTAAGTTAAAAGAACTCAATTTATGAATGAATGTGACAATTTAGAGAGTGCGAAATTTACACTAAGTCCAAATTACGTTGTATATTTATCCAAAGGCCCCTTATTTCACTAATTTCGCAGGCTAATGATCGTTCACAACTTGATAGACTATGTCTCAAAATTAAATAAATTTCACTTAATCTAAGCCATTGACACATTCACACACTTCACACATTGTAACCCAATGCTATCATACAGTATGCAAAATTCACATACAAAAGAAAAATACATAATCCCTCTCACACTTGAACAACACATTGTCCTCAATGTGAGAAGAGAGCACACACCCGGGGGAAATAAACACAATATACAAAAAACATAAGAAGAAAATACTAACACAAAATGAAACGAAAAGGGTTAGAACACGAAATTGTTTATGGTGAAAGAGGTGGTGATAACTATAGTGTTGAGACCAAATCAGTTTGACATTGAAAATGTTTCCCTATCTTATAAGTGAGTTAAGAGAAAAAAAAGAATTAGCACTCCAAACCGTTCCAAATTATTCATGACTTATTTAAGAATTTAAAACAAACCTAACTACATAACAATTTAAACCTACTACTAACGTGCTAATTTATGGTCATTAGCTTGACCTTCATACTTTAAAACTCTGCTAGGATCAATTATAAGTGGCTTGCTTTTACCTTTCTCGTTCAACATCAATTTTGTAGCTCGTGAGTAAGCTACAAATTGCAAGATGATTAAAAGGACAATATTGATAAAATTATGAAAACCAATTAATTTCAGTAATGTCCTTTTCACTAACAGACTGTCAATAAAATAGTGAATAATGAATCTTCCATCGAATCTAACAGTTTGTCCTGTACGAAGGTGAATTGCTCTCATTCTTCCTTCATCACCTTTGTCTCCTTTGCTTCTTCCGCTTTATAAATAGAGACCTTTATCGCTTCTTCAAACTTGATGTCTGTTGTTGTCTATTCATCATCCTCTTGTTCATCACAAGATTCGAACACATTAACTATCCTGAATGAGCTACATCATTCGTGTTGAATGTCATTTGATCATCATCAATCCAAAAGTTAGAGTTCTCTTCATGGAAATCCACCCTAGATTTTTCGATGTTCAAAAATGGTATATTAAGGACTAGTGAATAATAGAGAGGGTTAGAATTCTTTTCCTCGAACACTTCCATCGTCTTTTGGTTGCCAACGAATTGGGGTTCGGCATGGTCTTCCTTTAGTTCTTCTAGCTCTACCCCATTCCTAAGTGTGATAGCCTCGCATTTCTTTAGTTTTTGTAATTCCATTTTTCTCAAAAAGTCTTCCACACTTCTCTTACAAAATTCACGGGAAAGTTGTCTTACTTGAATCTCCAAGTTATGAATAGAAGCGACATGATTTTCTGTCACTTGATCAATTTGCTCTTCTGCCCTCCTTCTATGTCAGTGGGCTTATTCAAGATCTTGTCCAATTTAGAATCCCATGAACTAGATTCGTCATGTTGAAATTCAAATAGATCTTGGTGTCCTATGTGAGTACTTGCATTGTTGGACCAATAAAAATCTGAGTGGTTCTGCCACCCCGAAGTGTACATGGTCCAATAAGGGTAGTTATTTCTCCAACCATACTTTGACTCATTGTAATTCTCAAAATTTCCTTGCTCCCTATAATATCTATCTTCCATCATTGTTCAGTATTCAACTCTTCAAATATCCCATTCTAAGATGTCTCGATGTGTCTTTACTTTACTTCTCAAATTTGTTTTAATAAAAACAAAAGTTAGTGGAAAAGCCTTAGACTAAAGAACTAAAATACCTTCCCCGACAATGCCAAAAACTTGTTCGCTCAAGGTTACACGCACTAAGTTTTACTAATTATAACCTTGGTAATTACCGCAAGTGTACGGGTCATTCACGTAGTACTTAAGGTGTCGGTCCCATGAGGAAGGGAACTAGTCCTAAAACCTAAATGCAGCTAAGTTGCAATTAACGTAATTAAACAACTAATGCAAAAATTAAATCAATCAATAATCAATATGAGAAAATAAAGTGCTAGAGAGTAAACAAAATAGCAAAATCACAGCCCAACCTAAAATCGACCTAGAAATTACCAAGGGAGAGAAAGGAGATTTTAATTTGAAACTAAGAAAACCTAACCAATTATGCAATTATTGAATTAACGGGTCTAGGCGGTCATAGGGTGAATTACTCTCTCTCGAGTTATAATTCTTAAATTATGAGAATTGTGATCCCTCAATCTGCAATTGGTTCAAAATGTAAATTAGTTCTTAAATTGCCTATTAATCTACCAGGAATCTATACTCGATCTCTCGTTAAATGACTCTACCGGTTTGACTCAATTCTCTACCTATCGATTCACCTAACTCTTCCTCGGCTCACCATCTCAGTTTGTTGTCGAATTATTAAAAACAGAATTGAAATCACAATCAACTCACTAAGAAAACAAAATTGAATAAATTTTATTAATCTCAAAAGTCAAAATCTGAAAGTGAGTACAAAAGTAAACTCAACATTCACATAATGAATCTTAATACCTATTTCAATTCTATACATAAATAAAACTGAAATAAATGTAAATACTATCAGGAACAGAATTTCGAAGCAGCGACGGTGGGAAACCATCTATTCCTGGAAGTACTTCACATCTAGCACGTCTCTGTGTTTCTCTTCCTTCGTCTCCTTTCTCAATCTCTTGATTTCTCTCTAGGTGTCTCTCAAATTTGACAGAATTTCACTCTTTTGACACAACTCTCTTCACTTTCTAATGACTCCTGGCGGCTGTCTTGTAGTGTGCTATTTATTCTATAGCAGCACTAGGTCAACTCGAGGTCGAAACGGTCCAAAAAATCACTTAAAATTTGAGTTTTCGTGTTAGCCCGACGCAGGGCATGATCGTGGCCTACCTGCCATGATTGTGACTGGTGATTTTTCTTTTCTGTCACGATCATGGCCTAAAGTAGACGATCGTGGCCTAACTTGACGCTCTCTGTCACGATCATGGCCCCTAGTGCACTATCGTGGCCTGGCTACTTTTGGCTCTTCCTTCTCTGTCATGATCGTGGCCACTGTGCGCGATCGTGGCCTATGTCTTTTAGCCTGAAACTCCTCAAATCTTCATCGTTCTTTCCCATTTACCCTGCAATACTAACACACACATCAAGGTACCTAAAAAATATAACGATTAAGCTTAAGGATTTATACTAACCCATAAAAAACACATAAACATACAAACTAACATAATTAATACATAAACCCACACTTAACTCTCAATTTAACGCTAAATACTTATCGGATTACACCATAAAATATTATGCAAAACACAACTATCAGTGTTACTGTTACAAATCAACAATATTCTCAATTAATGTAGTAATCTATAATATTTTCAACATTCCCCTTTAAACTCAAGATTACCAAAGATTGGTGATGTCTTATAAAGTGACAATGAGTTTAGTAGGCTCATGGAATATATCATTGTGAGTAATCTATATAGCATTAAGATTATCACAATAGAGAAAGTATATAATACTCATATATATCTTGGATTAACTAACACAACCAAATAAGCTCATGAATAGTATCAATCATAACTCAATATTTAGCCTCAGTACTTAAGCAAGATATAATTGTTTACTTCTTACTATACCAAGAGATTGATGAATCTCCAAGAAAAAAAACTAATGCATTGATTGATGGGATCACCATCTTGATCATTATCAGAATAAGCTTTTAAAATAATAGATGAATGTCGAGAAAATTGAACTCTGGTATAATGAATGATATGTAGGACAATAATAAAATGAGTGGCGTATGAAGCAAATATGAATTGACTATTAATGTGGATCGCATAGGCAATGTCTAATCGAGTGACTGTTGTAAACATAATGTAGGATCGATTAACACTTGACATACCTTGATCCATCGTTTTATCTTTTAGAATGTCTTATTTCACGTTTATTTTTCTCATATGGTTTAGAAATTGCTTTGATGTTTATGTTAATAAGAAAACTGCTATATCATTAAGTTTAAAAAAGGGAGAGGGAAAAGGGCCTATGGACCCATGTAAGCCTAACAGCCTAGACACCCAATAACCACCAACTTGGGCTCTGTTCATTGGGCTCAAAAGTATAAGTGACATGGGCCAAATAATCTAACAAAATCCCCCACTGGGCCTATGTTATGACTTAATGATTCAACAATAAACGTTAAGTGCACACTATACATTGAATTGATCAAGTCATCCTTAATTGAATTAAGATGATCAGATCATGATGGTCACAAGTTATTCAACAATATGATTCCTTCCATGTATCACAGAATCAACTCAATTTATGAAACATTAAGTGGGTAATTCTGTAATTGTTATCACACAGAACAATACTTGTATATATCATAACGTGAATAACAATGAAATGAGCAAAAACATGACTGTAATTAAATTCAAAATTGTCAATACAATTCGAGCAAGACAATTATATGTATATATACATGTCAGAGCGCTCCCATCCGATCAATATAGCCGATAAATGTTTTGGGTGGTAATTCTTTATTTATCGGATCCACTATAATCAGATAAGTACTAATATGCTCAATAGACACTTTACATTTTTGCACTTCTTCTTTACAGACAAGTACTTCAAATTCATGTGTTTCGCATCCTTTCTTAGAGAAGAAAATGGCTGTGGAGTTGTCACAATAAATTCTTAACAGTCTGGCTATACTGTTGACAATGCCAAGACCTAAGATAAAATTCCGTAGCCACAATCCATGAACTATGGCCTCAAAGCATGCTACAAATTTAACCTTCATAGTGGAAGTAGCAATGACGAACTGCTTTTCACTTTTCCATGAAATTGCTCCGCCAGTTAATAGAAACATGTAACTGCATGTAGATTTCCGTGAGTCTACACAACTGGCATAATCGGAATCCGTGTAACCTATCACTTTGAGATGAGTTATCTTTTTGTATATGAGCATATAATCCTTTGTACCTTATAAATATCTAAGTACTTTCTTTGCAGTTTTCCAATGGTCAATGCCAAGATTACTTTGATATCGGCTCAACATTCCAATAGCAAAACTGATATCTGGTCGAGTGCATATTTGAGGATACATGAAGCTCCTAACTACTGACACATAAGGAATAGACTCCATTGCCTTACGTTCCAAATCATTATTTGGACATTGCATTTCACTAAAATTTCCCCTTTCTGAATTGGAACTATCCCTGCAGAGCATTTTTTCATTTTAAATCTCTTTAACACTTTCTCAACAAAACCTTTCTGAGACAATTTTAACAATCCTTGAGATCTATCACAGAATATTTCTATTCCTAACACATAGGATGCCTCACCTATATCTTTCATTTCGAATTTATTAGAGAGAAAATTCTTTACATCATGTAACAAATTCATATTATTAGCAACAAGAAGAATATGATCAACATATAGGACTAATATAATGAACTTGCTCCGACTAACTTTCATATAGATACACCGATCTATGGTGTTCTTTACAAAACCATAAGACGTAACGGTATCATTGAAATTAAGATACTATTATCGAGAGGCTTGTTTCGGTCTATATTTGACTTTTTCAATTTACATACTAATTTTTCCTTTCCTGTGGTCAAGAAACTTTCCGGTTGATCCATATATACTTCTTCTTCCAAGTCACCATTTAGAAAGGCGATCTTTACATCCATTTGGTGAAGCTCTAAATTATAATGAGCTACCAGAGCCATAACAATTCTTAAAGAGTCATTTGAAACTGGTGAAAAGCTCTCTTTATAGTCAATGCCATCTTTTTGAGTGTAACCTTTGGCAACAAGTTTGGCTTTATATCTTTCAATATTAACTTCCGAGTCGCATTTGGTCTTAAAGACCCATTTACAACCCACTTGCTTTGCACCTTCTGGCAACTTAACTAATTCCTTGACGTTGTTGTCATCGATCGATTTTAACTCTTCTTTCATAGCATTAAACCATTTTTCATAATCGCTACATCCTATGGCTTGTTTAAATGAGACTGGATACTAGTCAATGCTTAGGTCACATTCATGTTTAAGTGAGTAAACTTCATAGTTACTCGAAATAGCTGATCTTCTCTGCCTTAAAAACCTTCGCAACACTATTTCTTGTAACATGACTTGATTATTTGTAACTTGAACATCATTAGTTAGTACTTCAGTAATATGTTCAATTGGTGGAGTTAGAATATTAATTTGTTGCTCCAGTATATTGCGTATATGTGATGCACCAAGAGGAATAACAACCGGTGGAATCACATTTGATGTAGTAGCTTCTACTTGACTCTCGTGAATATCAACTTTTTGTGGTTCTGCACTCTCACTGATTTGACCATTCTCAATGAACCGAGCATTACCAGACTAAAGTATTCTTATACTATGATTAGGATAATAAAATCTGTACCCTTTTGACTTTTTAGGATAGCTGATGAAATAACCACTAACGTTTCTCGCGTCAAGCTTCTTTTCATGAGGATTATACAGCCTTACTTCTGCCAGGCAACCCTAAATGTGAAGGTGCCTTCAACTAAGTTTCCTTCCTGTCTACAATTCATAAGGTGTCTTAGGAACTTCCTTACTAGGAACCTTATTAAGAAGATACGCAGCGGTCTTTAATGCATACATCTATAATAATAAAGATACAGTACTATAACTTAACATACTCCTAACCATATCCATAAGAGTACGATTCTGCCTTTCAACTACACCATTTTGTTATGGTGTACTAGGCATTGTGTATCGTGCACATATGCCTCGAATTGTAAAAAACTTTACAAATGGACTTAGACATTGTCCACTTTCATCAAACTTTCCATAATATTCACCACCTCTATCAGACCTCACTATCTTTACTTTTATATCTAACTACCTTTCTACCTCATTAATGAACACCTCTAGGATGTCCACGGACTGAGATTTTTCATACAGCAGATAGATATTGTTGGACCCCACACCCCGCCCTTAGGTCGGCGGCGTGTGTTTGCGGGACATACCGCGGCATCCAACCTTACTCA
>JAOQML010000001.1:2211306-2230594 GCA_027568935.1 Erythroxylum urbanii
ACAATACTGAGTAAGGTTGGATGCCGCGGTATGTCCCGCAAACACACGCCGCCGACCTAAGGGCGGGGTGTGGGGTCTAACAGATATAACCATATCATGAGAAATCATCGATAAAGGTAATGAAATATTTTTTGCCATTCCAAGAAGGAATGTCGAAAGGACCACAGATGTCAGTGTATATTAATTCTAGTAGTTCCCTACTTCTTGTGGCTGGATGTTTAGATACATGTCTAGTTTTCTTACCTTTAATGCAATCTACACATATATCCCAGTCAGCAAAATCCAATTGAGGTAAGATTTCATTTTCACTAACCTCTATACCCTTTACTTGGAGATATGACCTAACCTTTTATGCCACAAAAAAGCAGAACACTCATTATGTGCACTACGCTTATTGCCTATAATATGATCAACATGAAACAAAGATTTAACAAAATCAACATCAAGATTGAAATGATATAAATTATCAATTAAAGTACCAGAACCATAATAGCAGTTGTGTTTATACAAAGACAACACACCGTTTCCAATCTTTAAGTTAAAACCAACATCATCCAATTTTGCAATAGAAACTAAATTCCTAGCACAGTCAGGAACATAAAGACACTTTTCTAAATCCAGGTGACAGCCAGTGTCCAAGATCAATTTGTACATCCCAATGCCCTCTATTCGTGCCTTCATTTTGTTCCCCATATACAAGAACTTTTCAGTTCTATTTATGGTTTGGATTTAAAGAAATCCCTGTGTAACATGTGACTTTCGACCCTCATTTACCTTGCTGGGAGCCTCATCCTTATCCTTACTCTTTTTCCCTAATTTTTTCTTATTGCTACTAGCTCCATGATGAAATGTAAGATGAACAGAGTGTTCCTTCATTTTCTTCAGTCTTCCTTCCTCTTGAACTAACATGGCTTTAATCTCCTGAAGGTTTCATTTCTCCTTCAAGGTGTTGTAGTTAAATTGGAACTGGCCAAACTTAAGAGGAAGTGAGTTGATAATGAACTATACAAGGAAGGACTCACTCACACCCATACCCATTGCTTTTAGTTTAGATGCTAAATTTGACGTACATGTTACATGATCATGAATAGGTTGTGACCAATCAAACTTCTTGGTCATCAGCTCACTCATTAAAGTCCCTACTTTGGACTTGTAAGCTATTTCTGATTAGGAGTATTCTTTAATTCTCAACATGAACTCCTTTGCGTTGTCTATGTTAGACATTGATGGCTTAATAATTTCTACGATTATCATTCATATCAAGTTCAAGCTCCGCATGTTAGACCGTTTCCAAGCTTTGTAATAAGACTTGTCAGCTTCAGAACTGGTCTTCGTTATGGCTGTGGGCCTTGCGTCTGAAACTATAGCTAAATCCAAATCCATTACACCCAGTTGGAACTAGATTTGTTTAGACCAATCAGCATAGTTCAAACCATTGAACTTGATTAGCCCATTTCCTAAAGCAAACAAATTAGTAGGCGCTGCAAACATAGCATATAGCTCACACATTAATGCTTTTAGTAAACCTATATAGATTCAAACTATCTAATAAACTTTGATTATGCATTTAAATTCTCCTTTGTGTGAAATTTCAATACATAGTTGTAACCTATCATGATGCAAATGTAGTTCACTATAATGGACAATCAATCATATTCTGGTCAACATGCATGTTATCTTTGGATATACAATCATATTAACCAAATATGTAGATAAAGTCCCTTTAATGTCGTTAATCATAAGCAATGGTCCACCTTTGGATGATCTCCTAACGTTATAATTAATGATCTCAATTGTTCAGTTCAACCTTTATGTCATTTTAATAGCATCATATCAAAATGAACAATTGAAAATTCATAATTAAATGTTTAATATTTTCAAGCTAGGCCACTTTGGTGACTAACAAGCTTTCCATGCAATAAACATTTAATTGGACAATTATCATACATAACAAAATTTAATTTAATTAGTTTGGTCACTTTGGTGACTAACAAACTATTATAAATTACCATAATGCCATGTATCATATTCAAGATATAATAGGAAAATTTTAATTCCAAGTATGGCATAATATAAATATTCAAAGTAACAATTAAAACAAATAATATGACACTAATTTCTAAAATTATATTATGCATAAAAAAATATGTGCAACATTGATGCATAAAAAAAAAGCGCAACATTGATGCATAAAAACTTAAAATTAAAACTACTTTGGTCCAAAACTAAAACTGTATTAAGCATTTGATCATTGATTACCCAAAATAAAAAAAACACCTTTACGAAGTGTCCACAATAATAATATCAAGCCCAAAAGCATCTTGTTCAAAAAACAACATAGAATGATGGTAGTCTGGAAGTCACATAAAACTTAAACAAATAATAAACATGTGTTATGGATTGACTAAAGAAACCCATACACGTTTTGACCAAAAGTATGAACTCATGCATTCATTGATATGGGCTATCTGATTAAAAACATTTACTTTGAACAAGACACGTGCATTCAAGATCCCTCATCTTGAACGAAATATTAGTCATGCGCCTGCCACCTCTCGTCTTCTTCCTTAGGCACTGCAGCAATTTAGTTTTTTTTAATAATCTTTCATGCCCATTTCTTTCTTGGTTTCCTTTCAGAAGGTGGTTTAATTCGATGAAAGCCTTCAATCTCGCCTCTAATTGTAGTCACCATTGAACAAACTCAAAACCCATACCCATTCCAGAAAACGAAAGAGAAAGACAACATCGCAGAAACAATCGGTGTTCAACATAAATTTAGAAAGTCGAAACATGTAGGATAACCATGCTCTGATACCATTTGTAAACACAATGCAGGATCAATTAACACTTGAAACACCTTGATCCATTGTTCTGTCTTTTAGAATGTCTTATTCCCTCTCTGCCTTTCATGTTTATTTTTCTCTGATGGTTTAAAAATTGCTTTGATGTTTTTGTTAATCAGAAAACTATTGTATCATTAAGTTTAAATAAAGGAGAGGGAAAAGGGCCTACAGAACCATGTAAGCCCAACTGCCTAGACACCCAATAACCACCATCTTGGGCTCTGTTCATTGGACTTAAAACTATAAATGAAATGGGCCAAATAATTTAATAAGAACGAGTACCATTACTGAGAAGGGTACCGTCATTAGCAAAATAGTGGGCATTAGACTCCATAAAAATATGTATGATTTTAGAATATGTGAGACTTGCATGAGAAATAAGCTTAATATGATCAATAAGTATAATAATTATACCTTCTATGAATAAGAAGACTAAAGAATCAAAAGTCAAATGATTGTCATAGATACAGTAAAAAAAACATGAGAAAGAGTTGCCTTATGTGATAGATAAATCTTACGAGGTGGACTTACCAATATCTTATTGTAATTTTTGGAGAATGTCACTAATGTTTTTCATAGAAAACTTCAGAGAGGTGCTTTCAAAATAATCCTCAATAGTAGCAACAACAAAGATATAAGAAGGTTGAGTCATACTACTTTTAAGTTTTCTTATATTGTAATCATTGATAATTGGAATAATATGACCATAATTTATATAGTAATTATAATAGTTCTTTTAAAATAATTGAGAAAAATTCTAAATAGAAGTTGATGATTTGTTATCTCTATAAGTAACTTAAGAAGATATATGAGTAACAAGAATGACATCAGTCTAAGATGATTCTTGTTTAGTTTGAATAATATCTATGTAAGTCTCCTTAAAAAGTGATGCCTTGATTACAATTTCAAGTTTAGGCAAGGGGCTCCAATGAAGTAAAGAACTTTAAATGGACTCAAACACACCTCTAAAGATCATAAGTAAATAACAAACTCATTTTTAACATGAAAAATCAAAACAGGCTTTAGCAGCTTCAACATTAGGTCATGTTGGATCATAAATAGCTAAATAGTCGTATAAAACTTGTAGTTTAGAGATAAAAAAATGAATAGCCTATCTTGGTCACTATTGTTTATGATAAAGTCAATGTTATAATTGAAATTGATGAATATCATTAGAGATCAAATATCAAGATTCTAAAAATCCTATTTCTCGTTTGTAATTATCAAATAAATGAAGGTCCAGTTTGATAACAATAACACAAGTTATACAAAACCAACTTTAAGATTTGATGGTTCTTGTCATCCTATTTCTTTAATTAGTCAATGGACTTTTCTTTAGCTTTATTATCTTTCTTAGTGGATTTTGGAATCTCACCAAACATAATACACCATAAAATTTCATCTTTTAAGAAGTTACACATCTCTCTTGAATAACCATAATTTGATCCATAAAAGCTAATACTAGTTAGCCTAGGAATATGTTAAGTAGAATATATAGAAAAAATAAGATTAAAAAAACCAAGAAAATTGAGATGAGAATGGGAAAAACTAGTAGTTATAGGTGAAATTTACACGAACAAACTGTATATTTGGATTCAAGACAACAAAATGTCTTTGGAACCAATTAGATAAAAAAAACTAAAAATTGGTTAAACCAATGTAATTTTTTGTTGTAAACCAATAAATTTGATCAGACCAAACAGTTAAACTAAACAAGCCGACGTGACACATCAGGATGAAGACACATATAACTCGTAGAGACAAAATTGTTGTGATTGTAAAATATAAATGATACGGCATTTAAATTTTTGGATAGAACGGGACATTCATTATCACATGATCTCGCCTCATCCAAAATTCCTCTATGCATTTCTTTCGCTTTGGGCTAAATGGCACGTTGACTAGTAAGTGATCACGCCTTATGCAACATTATTTTTTGGATTTCTTTTTGATCTGGTATAATGGAATATTAATTAGTACGTGATCATACCTTATCCAACATCCTTCTCTATAAGATTTTTGAATAATTTCCTATTCTATTTTGTTTGTTTCTTATTTCAAACTTTATTCAATCTCTTTGACTCCTTTCTTATTTTGTCTAGAAGTCTTTCTAAGATAAATTAGAGTTTCCTATTTCTTTTTAAAGTCTTCCTAAGATAAATTAGAGTTATTAAACCTATTTAAACTAATTTTAATAGAGATTAACAAAACTCTCCATTAGTAAAATTTATTTTCTCTTTGAGAATTTTTATTCTACAATTCTAGGATTAAAATTATGTCTGTGTATCATTTTTGCTATGTCATGTGGTATTAGAGCTTTGAATATCATAAAGCTTTTTTTTAACAATGGCAAATAATCCTAATGACGACGTTCAAATATTACCCAATGTTTAGAGAAGAATCAAAGAACATGGGACAAATATTTGCAATATTAAATAATAGTTAGCTACAATCACTGGACAAATGTAGAAATTAATACGAGGCAATAATAATCGAAGATTTAGGGATTTAGGGAAATAGTTAATAAGGAAGTTACCTCTACACGACCTCAAATTCTAGCACCTTCTATGAGAGCTAACAATTTTAGCAATGATGAGGAAACCATCCTGAGAAGATATCCTCGTAGGTTGAATGGGAAAGATTGTGAATACCTCGAGGGAGAAGAAGATGACTTTGTTGGTGTTATTAGAAGATTGACAATTTCTAGAAAGGAATATTAAAATTGACAATGACACCATTTTTTTCAGTAGAGGTATGGTACAACAAAATCTTTGTGAGCTATCCATTGATGAAGGTAGCTAAGAGAATATCATCAGTAAATTGGTGGTTAAAAAGCTTAATTTTTCAACCAAGCCTTACCCTGAATCCTATAACATCATATAGATTACAACCATTAGTGATATACTGTCGCAGGTGTAAGGTGCTACTATCCATTGATAAATACTCAAATGAACATCATTTTGATGTTGTTGATATGGATGTATGTCAAATTTTGTTGGGTAGACCATGACAATATGGTATTGATGTCTATCACTAGAGAAGGGGGAATATTTATCTATTTGTGAAGAATGGTGTGAAGTATAAGTTAGTACCTACAGGTTAAAAAAAGGTTGGGTGAAACCTAGTGGAAAAAAAAACATTAGTAGATTTAGATATTAAGAGAAGTATTGTGAGTGAGATGAAAGAAATGAGGGAGGTACACTTATTGATAGTGAAAGAGGAAGAAGAGAGTGAAAATAGTGAAGATAAGATTCCTTTAAAAGTACAACCAATTTTAGAAGAATTTGGAGATGTGATACCCGAAAAGTTACATAATGGATTACCTCCTACGAGACATATCCAATACCACATTCATTTGGTTCTTGGGGAACAGTTTACTTAGCTTACCTCAATACAGTATGAGCCCATTATGATTCTTACTTTACTTACACCTAAGAAAAATGGTAGTTAGAGGATGTGTGGATAGCTGAGCCATTAACAAGAACACTATTGGGTATAAATTTCCTATCCCAAGATTAGATGATATGTTAGATCCGTTGAGTGGGGCAATGATCTTTTCTACGATTGATCTTATGAGTGGTTACCATCAAATTCTAATTAGGCTTGAGGATGAGTGGAAAGTTGCGTTTAAGACTAGAGATAGGTTACATGAATAATTAATGATGCTTTTTGGATTAACCAATGCTCCTAGCACTTATCTACAGCAAGTCAAAAGAGGAGCACTTTGATCACTTACAGAATGTATTTGACATCTTGAAGGAAAACAAATTGTATGCTAATTTGAAGAAGTATACTTTCATGTCTGAAAATTTTTTATTCCTTGGTTTCATTATGGGAAAAGATGGAGTGAGAGTGGATGAAGAGAAGGTGAGAGCTATTAAAGAGTGGACAAAACTAAAGAATGTTAGGGATGTGAGGAGTTTATATGGGTTAGTGATATTTTATAGGTGATTCATCCACAATTTTAATAGCATTGTGGCTTTTATTATCGAGTGTCTTAATAAGGGAAAGTTTAAATGGGAAGGAGTATAAGAGCAAAGTTTTGCAATCATTAAAGAAAAATGTGTACTACACCTATTCTAGTTTTGCCCAATTTTGATAAGTTGTTTGAAGTAAAATGTGATGCTAATGGAGTTAGGATTGGAGCTATGTCATCTTAAGAGAAAAAGCAAATAGCCTTCTTTAGTGAAATGTTATGTAATGTTAGGCAAAAGTGGGCTACTTACGATAAATAATTTTATGTTATAGTAAGAGCTTTAAAGACTTGGGAACATTGGTTAATTGGGAAAGACTTTATTTTGTATATTGATTATCAAGCTATGAAGTATTTAGGAAGTCAAAGGTAATTAAAAATGAAGATGCATACTAGATGGTCAACTTTTGTTAATAAATTCCCATATAAATTGAGGCACAAGGCAGGGAAGAATAATGTGGTTACTAATGCATTGATTGAAAGGATAGCTATTGTGAAGACCTTGAGTATGTATAACCTAGTGTCTTGAGTATTTGAAGGAGTTATATGAGAGTGATGGAGATTTTGGAGAGATGTGAGGCTTATGTTTCGTAAAAAAGTCTCATGATGATTTTCATTTACATGATGGGTTTTTCCATCTACTTTGTCTTCTAAGAACTTCATTCAAAGAGAAGGTGATTAGAGAATTGTATGGGGGAGGCTTAGATGGTCACTTTGGTAGAGACAAGACTCTTGAAAAGGTGAGAAAGAGATACTACTAGTCGGAGATGAGGAGACATTGTTACTATCATGGAGAGGTGTTAAGTTTGTCAAGCTTGTAACGGACATGCTTTAAATGCTGGTTTATACATGTCATTTCCAATTCCTAATGTTATTTTAAAGGATTTGTCTATGGATTTCATGTTGCAAATTCTAAGAAAATAAAGAGGTATGGATTCTATCTTTATGGTTGAAGACAATTTTTATAAAGTGGCACATTTTATCCCTTATAAGAAGATGGCAAATGCTACAATAATTGCCAAGCTATTCTTTAGAGAAGTTATGTGATTTCATGGTGTTCCTAAATCCGTTACTTTTGATTATGACACCAAAATTTTTAGTCATTTTTGGAGGACCTTACGGTGGTTATTTGATTCCTCTTTTAAGTATAGTAGCATTGTACACCACAAACCAATAATCCAGACAGAGGTTATGAAAAAGACTTTCGGTAATTTGGTAAGATGCATTTGCCGTGACAAACCAAATAGTTGGAATTTCTTGATTGCACAAGTAATAATGTTATTGGTTGATCGCCATTTTTATGGTTTACACCAAGGTATCTAAGCATGATCTTGATCTTATTAAATTGCCTAAATCTTCTAACGTTTCTTCTAATGTTGGGAAGTTAGCTAAAGAGGCATAAAAGATTCAAGTGGAGGTGAAAAAGAAGATTGAGGGAGCTAATAAGAAGTATAAGGTTAAGGTTGATCCTGCATAAGAGAGCTCAACTGTTTAACGTTAGAGATGAAGATATCATTTTCTTACACAAAAACTGAACAATTAAAGGTCATCATAAACTTCAGTAAAAGAAGTATGTATTGGAATTATGCCCATGACCCAATTATTATGTAATAGATTGAACACATTTGTTTTGTGATTATTGACTTTGTTTAATAACATGGAAAATGATTATATTATCATATTATGTTTATTGCTTTTATCCTAATATGATAAGTCCTTGATTAAATTTATACACTTGCCATCATAATGGAGATTATGATAATGAGAGTTAAGTCTTTAGGGTTTAATCTAAAATTGTTCTTGATCGTAGGATTATCAAATAAGGACTTTAATGATCCAGTTAGATCAATATGTATGTTATAGTATCTATTAAATGGATATTGGTAGATCTCATATCCTAAGTTATATACATAGATGATATATATGAAGATATGATCGTTGAACTGACCAAATTAAGAATTCCCAATGGTTAATATTACCTATGAACTGTCAAGTGGGATATTCTCACAAGGATTTAAATGTATATTTTTCCTTTGACCTGAGATCATCATAGTAATCAATAGGTCACTTAATATGTTTTGATGTCAGACACCTAGTATGTAAAAATGCTAGTTGAATGATCATTGGATATAATTAAGTACCTATCTGATTAGTGATGAGTTAAGATGGGATTCATCGACTCTAGGTAATGAGTTTGAACTCTATGTTGTCATTGATCTTAGTGGTTATTTCAAGCCCTTGGCCAAAGTGATTGAATGAGTGAAGAAAGGAGTTTCTTAAGTCATTCACCAATCATTAATGATCGACATGTAACATAGTTGGTTATCTGATAGGGTTTGACAGTTAAACCATACCTTAGGATAATCTAGAGTTGTAATGATGGAACGTAATAATACATTATTCTTAACTAGGCTCCGTCTTTGTAAGGTTGTTACTTCACATTATCTGGTCGTTAAGGAATGATGTTAGACGCCAACCTTGATTAGTAATTAATTGGATTAATTACTACCGGCTTAGTAATGAACCTATGTAGTTACACACTTACGAGTGTAATATTTCCTGTTTATGATTATTTAATTTATTATGAGATAATTTATTAAATAATCTATATGGCATATTATTATTATTTTGCTAGTACAAAAAATATAATTAATATTAAAAATTCTCTTGTGCGAAATAAATAAATAAAATAAAATAGTTTTATTTTATTTCCTTTTATAAATAATTTATTTAAAAAATCAAATCAAAATGGCAAAAGGCGTCAGATGCTAAAAGATGACCTTGATCTTTTGGTTTTATGTTTAAAACAAAACGACAATAAGAAGTTTTTTGGTTACTCTCTCACTTCCGTATGTTTAAGAAACAGATAGATGAAGATGGTTTTTAAAGTTTTAAAACGTTAAAAACGCTTGAGAAGAGAGAATAATATACACAGTACGCTTGTGAAGAGAAGTGTCGTAGTTTTATTCTCTCTCTTTTTTGTACGTTGAAGTGAACCAGACGAAAGAAGAGAAATTTTGTTTTTCCTATTCTTGAAGAAAGGGTTATTTAAATTTAATCATAGTTATATTAAGTATTAAAAGCAAGACGTATTTTTCGGTATAGAGTGCATAAAGACTTCATATTTTCTTACCGGTTAATCCTCGCAAATTTCAGGTATTTATTTTTGTCTATTCTTGTTATTGATACACTATACAGGATTGCAATTTTTTTGTTTCCGCTGTGTATGCGATCCTTCAGTATGGTTTGTTCAGAATTTAAAAAAATCAATGACAATGTCTACATTGTTGAACTACCTATATGGATTTGTAATATCTCTCTAACCTTCATTATTGTTGAGCTTTCGCCTTACTTTCATGGTACAGAGCTTGGATATATTGATAATAAGTCAAGGTCGAGTTCTTTGACAAGTGTGGGTGAATAATGAGGCATTGACCTTTTGGATAGAATGGGATTTCACTACCAAACAATCTCGCCTTATTATACATTCCTTTCTACATTTCTTTCTTTATGAGCAGAATGGTATGTTGAATAGCACATGATCACGCTTTATCCAACATTCTTTGTTGGATTTGTTTTTTGATTAGGCATAGTGAAATATTGACTAGCAAGTGATCACACCTTATTCAACATTCTTCTTTGCGAGATTTTTGAATGATGTCCTATTTTATTTTATTTGTTTCTTGTTTCAAACTTTATTCAATCTCTTTTATTCATTTCCTATTTTATCTAGAAGTCTTTTTAAGATAAATTAAAGTTTCCTATTTCTTTTGGAAGTGTTACTAAGATAAATTACAATTTTTTATTTTGTTTTGGATTCTTCCTAAGATGAATTAGACTTTATATAAATTTATTTAAACAAAATTTAAGAGAGATTAACTCTTTATCAATAAAATTTATTTTCTCTTTGAGAATTTGTATCCTACAATTCTTGGATTGAAATTACATTTGTTTATCCTTTTTGTTACATCACACGTCTAGTGGTCATTAGGATATATGGCAATTGTCAAATGAAGACATGTCAATTTATGATTGGAACACGTGACTATAGTTTCTAAAGACATGTTTCTAGAGATAATTGGGACAAATATCACCCTATAATTAGATGATGTGACATTGCTACAGGAAGTAGGTCAGTCTGTTATTGGACATTTTGATGACATGTGTCAAGTTGTGATATTGTTGGCGTGTGGGGTGAGTTGAGCTCCAAAATCCATTTGTAGAATCTTTTAACAATGCATTAGGTCGTGTGTGGTGGTTTTTAGTAACCCACTTTGTCTCAATTAGAACTTTATAGTACTATCAAAGCTATTTTGAAACTTTATCGAAGGAAATAAAGGCAACTAAAAACAACAGATGGGACAAACAAAACTCCAATAATATTGGTGAACATAAAGAGAATTAAAGAGACTCAAAGATATTCTAATATCAAATTGGAGAGAGAGGGGGAGAGAAAGAGAGAATTTGTGTTATGTATAAGAGAAATAAGGTCAAAAGTGCATTTTGAATTTCAATGTTTATAGTAAAATACAACTTGAACCTTAACGTTCCAAAGCATTCAAATTAAACTCCACTATTTTCAAAATATTCAAAAACAAATCTTAAATAGATGGAAAATTCAACAAATTAACTTGTTGTCAATTAAGAAAGTAAACCTTATTATCATATAATTAGTTTTTTCAAATTAATTAGAAAGTGAGTCATATTGTCACATCATTGTGGGAGCCATTTTTATAAATTTCTTACTATGAGTCTTACTTACCATGTGATAGTAGGTCCTACTTTTATATATTTCTAGCAATGGGTTTCACTTGCTTAGTAGTAGTCTCACCCACTTTTTAGTAAAAAAGATAAAAAAGTAATATCAACATTGACATGACATTTAATTGACATTGAATTAATCCTATTAAATTTTTTATTTACTTATGGTCAGTTTTGAACGTTTTGAAAATATTAAGATTTAATTTTAACGTTTCTAAACGTTAAGTTTGTTTTGTATTATGTTATAAATGTTGAAATTTAAAATATATTTTTAGCAGAGAAATAAATATAGGGAGATACTTTTACTATTAATTTAGAATATTATTAATTAATTTACTAATCTATAATATGAATCAAGCTACCATAAAACAAAAAAATATCGTAAAAGTTTTCTTGACATAACATAAAGAAGAAATTGAAATTAATGAATGAGCTGAGTGCTTCTCTTTTATTTGAAGCACATAAAATAATTGTAGCAAATGCTTAAATATAAAGCTTTTGAAATAACTATTCTTCCACAAAACCCTATAGATTATTGACACCTTATTTTTAATTAAATATGTGCCAAGAAAATAGGAAAATAATCTTACCTTAGTACCAATAAACAACACAATACAAAATAATTTTTAACGGGGACGATTCACCTGTTTTCCGACCAATGACTCCTGAATTTGGTGAACAAGTACCAACACATGGTAGCTGGTCAAGGCAACACCAAGACATGCTTATTCATTGAACACAAGAAAAATGTGTCCTAAATCATTATTTCCATCCTTTAGAAGAAGCTTCAAGTTCTTACCCTTAGAGGTGATCAATACTTCTAATAATGGATGTGCTAGAAAAATCCTATGTACAGATTGTGAGCAGCTTTTTTTTTTTAACATGTATAGCGGATTCAACATATCAATGGAAGAAGAAAGTGGATTAAGATCGAGGACCATTATCTTCAGCAGCTCAACATGTTTCTTTAACTTTAACGCATTTAGGCTCTTTTGTATTATAGGTGACTCATCCCTTTTCCCTGGTGGCTTGGTAATAATTATACCATGAACGTACTCATAAATTGGCCCGACATCATGGGACCCTTGAGCTTCAGTTCAGTATAGAAGAAAAGTTGCATCCTTTAAAAGACCAACCATGAGAATCTACAAAGCCATGATGTCCAGGGCTCTGCTTCTTAACAATTTTAAGCGAAACATACCCAAATTTGAGTAGAAACTTGCTTTCCTTTGATTCCTAGATACTGCTATCTCATAGGAGAGATTGCTTGTCACTTGTCAGGCTCGCAATGGAAACAAACTTTAAGAACAAACCTGTGTCATGTACGGTTGTTTCTTTTCTTTTCTTTTTAATTAAGGATCATTACAAAAAATAATATAATAATAAGAACAAAAAATGCAAGAAAGTGAAAGCCTGATCCGAGCTAACTGCGTCATTCGCTGATAGAGAACACATCATGAAGAAGATCAAATTTTGAGATCAAGAAGATGAGGAAATGGTTCCCGCTGAGCAGATACATATCGCATCTTTCAAAGAGAAGCTTATGGGATCGAGGACAGAGGAGTCAGGACTGGATTTAGACAAGGATATGGATGTGTACCTATCCCACGAGGATGCAGTCGTCACTGAGGGAGGAGATTTTCCATCCATTCAATTCGGAATGGGTTAAAACCATACTAGATGCCTTTACACAGCAAACAGTGGTTGTTCGGTTACTGGGCGGAATGCTAGGCTTGCAAGATCTGCTCAAACGCATTGACATATTGTAGAAACCGACCGGAAAGTATAAGGTGATCGATATGGAAAATCAATACTTTCTTGTCAAATCTCAACTATCCAGTGATTATATAAATGTACTATTGGGAGGACCATGGCTGGTGCAGGGCACCTATCTCACAGTACAACTCTGGAGTCCAACTTTTTCTACCTGAGATACTACACTAAAGGTTGTGGTCCCTGTTGAATTGTGTTGTTTAATGGAGTCTGCTATACTGAAACTTGTAGAAGATCTAGTTGATTCAGTCAAGGTGAGGAAGAGAGGCAAAATGAAGAACAAGACTCCTATGCGTAAAAGGAAGCTAGAGATAATGATTTTGGGAGCAATTCAGAAGTGTTTAGATCCAAAGAGCAGAATACGAATGATTGGAAATCAGTGCAAAGAAAGTGAAGAGAATGAAGCAACATGCAAAGGAAAGCTGAAGGATGAAGAAGCAGAATGTGTGAAGCAAGTATAGAGCTGCTTTTAATCAGTTGAAGAAAAACCTGAAGTAGAGTTGATCAATTCTTGAAGAAGCTATGAAGAAGCCATGCAAGTCAATGAAGTGGAAGAATTCAAAGTCAAAGCATCAGTTACCATTAAAAGAACTAAGCTTGCTCAAATCCGCACATTTACTCCTGTTTTTCTGAAATGGCAAGTGTTTTTTGTCTTTTTCACTTTCTGCAGCTTTAAATCATCAGGTGATACAATTGTCAGGGTTTGATAATTTTTCAGACAGCCTTTTGTCTTTGTCTTTGTCTTTGTCTTTGATCAACCAATGAGAGTGAGATACATGTCAAAATCTTGCTCTTTTGTTATTTTTTGTTTTTCAATTTCCAGCCATTGATGTAAGATGGCACAAAATGTGTAAGAGCTAATATGTAAAGCTCCAGACCATCTTTTTCAGCAATGTAACAGTTGCAGAAATATATGAAAAAAACCCTTTGTTTTCATTCTTCTTATCGTTCTTCTTGAGTGTTGTGAAACCGGTGCTGAGAGTAGTGTGAGGATTATGCTGAGAAACTTAGAGTGGAGAGACACAGAATTTGATGTTAAAATTCCATTACTGAAGTGTTAGCAGATTCTTATAGTTACAGCTCAAACCAAAACTTTACAAACACTTGTGAGGAATTTACACTGATCACTAGAGTAATAATTACGTCATTCCACAGAAAATACAATCAGCACATTAAAGGGAAGGTTCAATCCTCTTCATTTTCTTGGAGCAGAAGCATAAAGCTCAGTAGCTGTTGAAGATTATTTCGAACATCTAATTTGGAAATTGCAGCTTGAGTGAAGAAGTAGGTGAGCAACAGCTTTCAGTAGCAGATAACAACAACAACTAGCATTAGTCCCATAGGTCAAGTTCCCCAGAATGCCCCTACAATATTATCATAAAATCACGTTAAGAGCCATCAGCCAACTAGTGGGAAAAGTCGTCTAGCTTGACTACAACACTATGGTGGGAGATAGAGGAAAATTTCCACGGTTAACAGTGGAGATTGACCTCACTAAACCGTTAATTCCACGAATACTAATGGATGGGCGTGTACAAAGGGTGGAATACGAAGGCTTACCACAAATTTGCTTCACTTGTGAACACTACGGCCATGTTGATATGTCTAACAGCTACAACGCTAGCTAACATGGAGGCAGAAGATCCAACGAGAACCCCGGATGAAGGAAACTGAGTGCTGGATCAACCAACAACCAATGTAACCAGATTTGGCCCTTGGATGCATGTGCCTACTCTAGTATGAAAAAACTATAGGAAACCGGAAATAGGCAGAATGACGTCAAACTCTAAACTACCACAGCACAAAAAGGAGTGTGTGATGTCAAGCTCTAAATTTACTTCATTGGTAGTATATACAAACAATGACATTTTAGTGCAAGATCTTAAGGAAAGCCACATTAAAGATGGATTCAAATCCTCTGTGCCACTTTCCTGTGCCCCCATGTGCCAAACACATCTCAACCATCCAATTTTTCTCTTATTGGATGGTTAAGATGTGTTTGGCACATGGGGGCACGGGAAAAATGGCACAGATGATTTGAGTCCATTAAAAATACCCCACCAAAGGAACAATCCATTCTGAAAAGTAGCGCTGAAAGGAAGCAGACCAGCCGGACCAATAATTTTACTCCTACCGCAGGGTGGTCCTATACACCAAAGCTCGATACAGGAACTAGCTCTCTCCAATCCAGGGTATCCCCTTACATGGTAGGGCCTGCAATGCCCAGGACTCAAACCAAACCGCAGGACCAGTGACAAATTCCATTGAGATGGAAATGCAAGGACTTGAGTATTCAGTTCAGACCACAAGACTGGATCCTTGGAAACACACAACAATTGTCATACAAGAAGCCGCTGAACAAGCCTACAGGACATTGGACATATCGGTGGACGATGAACCCACTCAGCAGCCCAGATCAGAGGGTAGCATGGAGGGAAATGATAGAACCCTCGATCCACCAAGTAGAAAGGGAAAAAGGATGTTAATAAATTTGAAGGTCAAGAAGGGAACATATCTCAAGAAGATATCCCAAAAAGATATCCCACCCCAATGGGAAATCGTTGGAACAGTACCTGCCTGCTACTGTTGTTAGTAATCCGGACTCATAATCTGGACGTGATGGTAATTGTGGAACCAAAAATTAGCAGGGAGAAGACTGATAAAGTGATTATTGGTATGGGTTTCACTCGTTCCTACCGTGTGGAAGCAACTGGGTTCAGTAGCAGAATCTGGATATTATAGAAAGACTTACTGCGCATCGACGTGCAATTTAGTCACCCCCAATTCATCCATTTGAGTATAAGAGGTCATTCTGAATATCCTCCATATTTTACAGCCGTATATGCAAGTCCCAAAGCATCTAAGAGGTAGTGTTTTTGGAATATATTGTAGCAACTGAGTGTGACCGTTAGGAATAATCCATGGTTACATGCGAGAATTTTACGAAATGTTACTGGCCGAGGCAGGAAGGGAGACTTGCCCCAGAGAAGTGTACTGTGTTAAACCTTCAGACGTTTTGTATAAAACAATGCACTAACCGAATTGGGGTACACGAGACCTAGATATACTTGGTCTCAGGGACGTGTCTTAGAGAGGATTGATTAAGCGTTGGGTAACCACTCAAGACTATACCAGTTCCAATTTTGTTCGATCCTCCATCTCCTTAAATTTCATTTTGATCATAGACGTTTACTCATAAAAACGAGGAGTCGAGAGCAGGAGACCCCTCAAAAGGTCTTTAGTTTTCTCTCCCCATGGCTAAGTCAAGACGATTTCAATGATCTAATTTCTGAACATTGAAAATCGGGAACTCATGCATTTTTAGCAGCTCTAGAGTTTGCGACGATGGCATAAGATTAGAAATAGCACATTTTTTGTAGTATTTGGCATTGAAAAAGAAGACTGGAGGCAAGGCTCAATGGCATCCAAAAGGCATTGGAAATGTACCATTCTAGGAAACTAAAGACGCTCGAAGGCTAACTATTAGAGGATGATGAGACGATCTTTAAGAGGAAATGTTGTGGCAACAATAGGCCCATTGCAATTGGCTTTAGTTTGGAGATAGAAATACATCCTATTTTCATGATTAAACCAAAGCACAGTAACGAAAAAATAAAATTGAAACGTTGAAGATTGATGTTTGAAATTGGTGCATTGATAAGGATTTCTTATGCCAAGCCGCAGTAAACTTCTTCATTAAACTATCTACTAATGACGAGGGGGCACTTCCGGAGTATGAAACTCGGGGTAAATTTCCACCATTAACCGACAGAGATCTATGTTAGCTAGAGATACTAGTTAGCACAGTTGAAGTAAAGCAAGCTCTGTTTGTAATGGGCCCAATGAAAGCTGCTGAAAGTGGTACTACACTAGTATGTATGGACCTCTATTTTTTCAAGGTCAATGGGACATTATAGGCGCCTCTCTGGTAAATATGCTGAAAGAGGCTTTTTCAAGTGGTACTATACCAGTAGATATGAATTCAACCCTCTTGATTCTTATACCTAAAGTTGACAGCCTTATGACTCTGCATCATTTTCACCCGATTAGTCTGTGTATTGTGTTATATAAGCTGATTGTGAAAGTTATCGCCAATCAATTGAAGCCGCTGCTGCCTACTTTGGTAGGCCCATCCCAAACTAGTTTTGTGCATGGTAGGTATATAAAGGACAATATCATTATTGCCCAACAGGTTATACATACTATAAGGTGTCGAAAGGGCAAAAAATACATGGCTATCAAAATCGATCTCCACAAGGCTTACGATAGACTTCGTTGGGAGTTTATTGAAGATACTTTGGAGGATATGGGTCTCCCACGATAGTTTATTAACCTTATTCTCAGCTATATTAGCTCTCCATCAATGCAAATCGTTGGAATGTGTCGACTTCTGAAAAGTTTTCGCCTTTGCGTGGTGTCCGCCAAGGCAATCCTATCTTACCATATCTCTTTGTGTTGTGCATGGAACAACTCTCTATGGGCATTGATGAACAACTTCGCCCTAAGAAATGTATTCCTTTCAAAATAAGTGAAAGTGGACCTTCTATCTCTCATTTATCTTTTGCAGACCTTCTAATCCTATTTGTAAAGGCTGTCGAGGATCAAGTGGAGACAGTTAACAATGTGTTGAGGGCTTTTTGTGATAGCTCAGGCCAATTAGTGAGCAAGGACAAGATCACACTCTTTTGCGCTAATAGTGTATCTGAGACGAAAGCAAGACACCTTAGCTGTTGGCTGGGATTCAAGCTTGTCAACGACCTGGGCAGATACCTTGGAGTACCGATCCTATACTGAAGGATCAGTAAAAGTACATATCAACCCATTGCAGATTGCGTCCAACAGAGGGTCACCAGCTGGTCAACGCACAATCTTTCCTTTGCGAGCCGAGCTACTCTTGATAGAATTTTGTCATTATTTTTATGGACTAGCATAATAAACATAATTTTGTACAAACCCCGATTAATTTGATGTCAAGATAATTGGGCTTGTTAATTCTCTCTTTAACGTGTCATTAGGCTTGTGTTCATGGGCTTGCTATGATGGGTAGGCTTGGCCCATGTTTTGTAGTGCACAGGAGGCCCTACTGCTAGCTAACTTTAAATACAGTCGCCCCATTGAGAACTGTACGGGTTTTCAAATCAGGTTTGAAATAGCAGTAGTAATCCTCTGCGTCTTTGTCACGTCGCTTCATAGAAAACAACAATGGATTCAATTGTTCCACAATTTCCAAGTATTTATCTACACTATTATTGAATATAGCATGTTGCAATCTTAGGGTTAATTAATTGTGTTGATTAATTATGATATTAATCTATAATTTCGTATTAAATTTCCTTCAATTGGTATCAAAGCCAAATAACCCTTAATTGTGATTGCAAATTTTTGGGTTATTTCGACATATTAATTTTTCATGGAATATCGTTTTCGATTTTGTTACTTATTTATGTGAAATCATTTTTTATTGTTGATTTGCTCGGTTTGGTGTCAAAGCATATAGGTTTGTTAGATTTTCTGTTGTCTTTTGTAAACCTCAAGAACTCGAAGAATCGAACCATAACTGTTCCTTTTTGAATTTTTTCGATACTTTTCAATAGCTTTTTTCATCAAATTGATTGAGGGCTTTGATAGATCGTTAAATTCTGAATCTAATGACACTAAATTTGTTGAAAACGGATCAAAATTGAGAAAGATATCAAGTTTTTTCCGCGATTCGCGGGCGACCCAGATACCGCTCAGCTGGGCGAGGAAGATGCAGCCCGACCCGGCTGGACGTTCCCCACACATGGAGGTGGCACGTGGAGGCATGTGCGGCCATCTCTGACGGTATTTTTTCCACAAATTTTTCCTGTTTGCTCCACTTGCCCAGTTCTATTTTATGGTATTTTTCCTGGAATTTTTTGAGTGCTAGAATTTTTATTTTTATTTTTCCCGAATTTTA
>JAOQML010000001.1:2242614-2269660 GCA_027568935.1 Erythroxylum urbanii
TAAATGACATTATGAAAAAACAGAAATAAAAAACAAAACTATTTTTTGTGCTTTTTATTATTTTTAAAATAGAAAAGAAACCAAAAGTATTAATTCAAATAAATATTTTTATTAAATGTGAAAATAAAAAATATAAATTTGATACAAACAAACAAATATGATTTTGTTTTTATCCAAAGAGAACCTGAAAAAAAAAGTACCGTCTAAAAGTAAAAACTATAATAAAAAATAGAAGTAGAACTAAACCACACCTAAATAGATGATGCATTTTAAGTTTGAAGTTAATATTAATAATTAGTTGAATAAGGTTTTAAATTAACCCAAATATAGAGATACATTTTTTAGTTATTACTATTACTATTATTATTATTATTATAAAAAAATAGAAAAACGTTAGACAAGTTTCAAGGTTTTAGTCATTACAAAAGATTTGAGAACCTAGGAAGATGGATTTGGTGAATTCCTGGCAGATGAAAGCAGCGGTTTCTTGTAATGAAAGCGTAAGAAAGATGCAGAGAGAGGGCTGGAACATGGCTTGTCGTGGAAATCACATTTGCACGGACTATGAGCTGTTCTTGTGTCTTTTGGTACCATGTTATTGTACTGTTTAAGATGCACGTGTTTCTCCAGGACTCTGCTTCACACCATTTCCTCGAACAGTGATTTCTATCGAATATATTCTTACCCAAACAAATATACCAACAACGACATCATAGTTTTTCTTCTTTTTTCTTTTTTTTTCTCACTTTCTTTAAACATTAAGGTGTAAATTACTTTAATTGACTTATTACACTTCATATCTCATAATTATTTTGGTTTTTTATGATCTTGAAATTTATATTTGTTAGAGCTTGTCTAAAAAAATTATAATTCTTGGCACGGTAAAACTCAAATAAAGGATCCATCGTAAAAAAATTCTTATAGTATTTTTTATAAGTTTTTTTGTCTTTTTTTGTATGGATTATTTAAAAACACCTATTTTATAAATTAAAAATAAGATTACATATTATTAAATTTTTTCAAGTTTTACGTGCCTGCGAAATTTTTATAAGAAATTATTGTTATTATTGCTGACATTCGTTGTTCTCAAGTTATATGATATCACAGACTTTTAGAAGTGAGACGTGATGCCATTTTACCAACATTTTGCCCAAAACTAAACTCAGGGGTAAGGGGGACGATATCACACAACAGGACTGACCATATTAATTGCCATGTGAGGTTTCATTCCACAAGCAAGCAAGTAAGCCAAAAGTTTGTTGGGATTTGAGGTGGCACCTTTCCACAGTTGTATCCCTCCATACCTTTATCTAATGGTTTGTATTTAGTTTCATCGTCTTCATCATCATCGCCATAAAAGATGAAGCCTACTATATATGTCTATCAAGATTCCTGTTCTTAGATTAATGCTATTTTTCATTAAGGCAAGGGTTACATATAGCCTAGCTCTCTCTACGTGCCTCCCAAAACCCTCCTATCTTATGGTTGAGCCATGGACTTAGCTCCTACCAAATCCCCTCGTCATGAATCTGATACTGATACAGAAGCCCCACTACCAAACCATCTCTACAAAGCCTTATCTCTCACCAACGCTTCTTCTTTAAAGACCTCCCACCACCAACCACCACCACCACCACCGTCCTCACTGCCACCGCACCAACACCACCAAATGGTTGTTTCTTACAAGGAATGTCTCAAGAACCATGCTGCTTCTCTTGGGGGTCTAGCTCTAGATGGTTGTGGTGAGTTCATGCCTACTCACACCTCATCTCTTGAATCCAACTCCCTCAAATGCGCTGCCTGTGGCTGCCACCGCAACTTTCACCGCCGGGAGCCGTACACCAGTCATCTCTCAACAACGTTGCTTCACTGGACGTCCAGTCCAAGTCCAATAAGTTCCGGTCCAAGCCCGAGCCCATCTTCACCAGCTTCTCCAACCCCGCAAAACTCCATCTTCCCGTCTGCTCCCCGCATGCTGTTGGCTTTGTCCGCACCGTTGGATGAGAATCACAACTATAACCACAGTTCCCATCCAACGGTGATGAACCCACATGGCAAAAAGCGAGCAAGAACCAAGTTTACCAAAGAACAGAAGCAAAAGATGCAAACTTTCGCAGAAAAGTTAGGGTGGAAGATGCTGAGAGGAAATGATGAGAGAATGGTTGAAGATTTTTGCAATGAAGTTGGTGTCAAAAGGAATGTTTTCAAGGTGTGGATGCACAACAACAAGCATAGGATAGAAAAGGGTCAGTGCTATGATTTCAACAGCACCACCAAGTTTGATATCAATGGCGGCGATGGAATTGGGTTACAGACCAAAGTTTCCAACGAGAACAAGGACAATGACAACAATGTCAAGAGCAGTAGCTACGACAGCTTTGACCGTTTCCAGATTAGGACAAAAGCCGATGATGCTACTGATGGGTCTTCGCCTTCAACGTGAGGGAAAGATTGAGACTTTACTGTTCAGAACAGAAATAGAAGGTAGTAGGGATGGAAAAATCTATTCTTTTTTCATTGTTAATTTACTTCTTTGTTATTGCAGTGTTGACTACTGACTAGTCGTTAGTGATTTACTGGTTAGAAATGGAGGTGGAGAAGAGGGGGCAGATACTTACATAAATAGTTACTATGTTATCTGTTGACTGCGCTTAATTTTCTCATTAAAAGATTCCATTTTGGTATCCTTTCCATCACACATGTACTGTCATCTTCGTCTACATTTTCATTACATCTTCCAGAAATGAAGTATTAGAAAGTGGGAAAGATCGCTATCTTAATATCATGCATGGTTCCAAGTAGATAATTTTAGTTAATCAGCTGGAACAGTCCCCTTATTGGTTATTGTTTGATTAAAATATGTTTTCTTAAGAGAGTTCATTTTCTTTGGATCAGATCCTTATTCATACACATTTATGTTAAGTGAACCTTGAGGAAAGCGAGTAATAGGACAAAAGAAACAAAACAGCCTCCATACTTTGTTTGTCTGTAGCGGAGGCTTATCGTTTTGAGTGTGCAATTTGTTCTGACACATGTCAGCCGTAATCATGTCATTAAACAATACAGTTCATAATACATGTGTAAACATTTACACACAACATGAGCGTTTCCTTGCAACAGATGATGGGTTCCAGTGGAGTTTGGTGCATCGATCTTGGCTTGGAAAGTAACAGCAATGGTATTTGCTTTTATTCTTACTAATTATGGAAGTGTGACTGTTGATCATTAGACGAAAAGCATTAAACTTCAGAGTTCCGTGGCATTCCATAGCAATTTTATATGTTATCTGGTGATCTGATGAGCCTTGAAAGGCAAGCAGATTTTTTTGCTTAATTTATGTTAGGTGACATATGCACTGACCCAAAAGGACAGTGCACGCTCTTTCCTTATTTGGTGTCTTTACGCTTTAGCTTTATTAGTATTTTATTGGGAACTAGTATTAATTTAAGTGAAAAAATCCTTTCTCAGTATATCAATTGCTGGCTTTTACGAATCTGCCACATGTTGTGCTATCTGCGTTTTCTTCAACTTCTATTCTGCTACGTGGCTTTCTAGCCTTCAGTTCAATGCCATAGGGACCAAATAACCAAAACTCAGGAGACCAGCTAATCTGGTTAAGCGATAATGGAGGAGGAGTATGTCATTACTCGTTGAGATTTTAGTCCTGAAAAGTGTTTAAGAAGAAGAAGAAATTGAATTGCTTGTCCAAAGCGAATTCTATGAATCAAAAAGGCACAAAGCTCTTGTCATCCGGCCTTTTTTGGGATCTACTTGAAACTTTCCTAGTCTGGTACCGATCTAAGTAAACTAACCAATGATCTAGCCGAGGCTTTTCACTTCTCTAATAGTCATCTGATTCACGAATAACTTCTCTAGTTTCACAAGTATAAGGGTCTAATACTTGGGAAATCTCTAGACAATGGGATTGAGAGAGTCCATAATTCTGTTTCTTTCAATGTCCGAGAGAGTGTCAATGCGAAACCAACCACGCACAAGTCCAACTTTTGAGCTACAGGCATGGACCATGTGTTGATCTTTTCGCTAGGGAAAGGCAAAAAGAGAAGGGCGTATGGCACGTAGATTTAATCAATCCAGAGAGCAAAACAACTTGAATGGACCATTCGCAAACATGTCCTGCTTAAGAGTGGACGCTGCCTTACCCCAGACTTTTCGAGAGGAAACAGATCAAAAACAAAACTTCCCCCCTTCTTTTCCTCAGTTTTGAGCTCTTTTACAATGAGACCACGATGGGTTATCTTAAATCCAAAGTCCAATCCTCAACTTCATCACTTATGTTTGGAATGGCAATTGTTTGTTTAAGTATCAGAGCCTACCAACTTGTGTAAGTTGAAGGCATCTTTTGTCTCCACTGGTTTCATGTTCAAGATAGAGGTAATCCCCTTTATGCTGGATGAAGCTAAAGTGAATCTAACAAGACAGACATAATGTTTCTGTTCATGGAGTATATTTATAGTTTAAATCAATGGATGAAATTAACTTAAGCATTTCCTATGAGTTAATGTAGATTGCTTTGGATATGAAATGATGGACTTAAGCATTTCCTATGAGTTAACGTAGATTTCTTTGGATATGAAATAATGGAGTTACTGTCTAATAGCCATATCGTGTGGCTTAGAAAACCTTTTCTTTTGACATTATTGATCTATGAAGACGAAGCTATTTTGTCCACGTCCCAATTTTCTAAGGTTGATTAGGGTGTGGCAATTTTATCCATATTAATAGATTGATGTTGCTTAGTTTTTGTCTTTAGAGAATTTTACACGAGAACAATCCTTAAAGTTATATTAAAAATGTCTTAACATAGGGATAATACTCTTTTCAAGATATAGAGCAATATAATTCATCCTCGTGTCTACATCTCTCTTTCTTTTTCAGTCAAACATGTAACTTTATTTTATCTTTTAATTGTTATGATAAGACGTCCTTGAAGATTAGAACCTTAAATGCAGTCAGTCCACAAATATATATATTGTTAAGATCTGTGAGTCTTTCGGTTTTCTTTATTTCAAAGAATTGAGTTGCTTGGTTTGATTTTGCATAAAATATGAACAGCAGAAAAATAAAGAATATGAGATAACAGTGAATAATGATTTGCGTTACTGTTGATGATAAAATATATAGACATATTACAAGGCTCCTACTGGCTACCCATGTACACTCCTATAATTAAGGAGTTGATATACGAGGAAATTGTACAAACATAATTACAGGATTACAATTCATGATGGAGATTGATCCTTATCACGTGCATTGATTGTGGTATCCTTATCAAAGAAGACGATGTTTTACTTGGTTCGATAGCTTTAAGCTATCTACATCCAAGGGTCAATCTCACTCTTTGATGGTTTCACTAGCTTCAAGAAAGAAAGGTTATAAGAGATGAGTGTTTTTCAACACCTGCGGAGTTTCCCTCAAACTCTCTAGTACTCTAGTACTCTCTAACTTTTTTTTTTCTCACTTGAAACAGATAGGTGATTTTGAGTATGTGTAATGTATATGTGGTGTTTGACTCTGGACGTGTAATATATAGAATCAGATGAGGCCCCCTTTCTGTAATGAGTTGTTTTTATTTTGTGAACTAATGCAGACCATCCTTTAGTTACTTTAATGAAGTGTTGTGTTTTATCTTTGAGTTGCTGCCTATGTGCTGTCCACATGATTTGCTCCATGTGTTGTCCATGTGATTCACTAATAAGCATGTTTTTCTCTTCTTTTGCTTTGCGTTTTGCTCCTTATTCAGATTGCCTCTCTTCTTCTTTGATATTTCTCTGGAGACTTCTTACATTTTCAACATGCCCAATCCAAAATCCCCCAATCTTGTTTTAGGTTGATGATTACATAGAGGGTTTATGGAGAATATGTGATTCTCTTCACACACACACATAGAAGCAACTAAAATAAGGCGAGGAATTAAACAAATGTCAAGGTGAAATCTAAGATAAGTTGAAGTTGAAATCAAACATGATGAGGCCAAGGTCTCAAATCTTCCATGCAGATTGGGGCCACTTCAGGTTTGGTAATTTTTGTTATCTAAATTTGGCCCCATATGTACAACAGATGTCTTGAAGGTTTTCGATTTTCCCTTTCCTAATTTTAGATAACGAGAAATCTAAAAATTATACTTGGTAGTTCTATACGTATACATCTCACCAACTAAGAAGCTTTGTGGTGATCAAACTAGGTTATTTACTGATTTCAAAGTTTACCAAATGACTTATAACCTAAAATATTAGATGCAAGTGTTGGCAATCTTTTAAAGGATCAATCAAATATTAGTAACTAAAATATTCTTCAACTTTAACCAGCAAGTCATATAAGAATAAGAAACTCAATTAAATGAACACTAAGATTTACGTGAAAAACTCTCCAATTTATATCTCATTCCACAGCAATAAGTTGTCTCATAAAGTTTCAGGATCGAAACCAAAGTTGATGTAACAATCAACAGACTCTTAAACAAATCCAAAAAATAATAAAAAGGAATGAGAATACTAAACTACTTGTCCTCTCTCAGTTTTTCTTTAATTTTGGACGTTATACCTGCAGTAAAACCTAAGTATTTTTCTCTTTTATATCACGAAATAATTTTTTCTGCACCATACACGGTCACATATACGATCGTGTAAGTGACTATATCTCTTCAGTACCATCTCACTCGTAGATGTCAATAGTCACAGAGAGATACACGATTGTCATACACTGTCGTGTATGTCATAAATATAAGTGTGTACACAACTATATATATCTTCGCTCTTCACGTCCTTCTTCACACGGTTCCAGAGACTTATACAGTTAATCCATATGGTCATATAAGTGTATAATATAGGTGTGTGTCACTCTACACTGGTGTGTTGTTTACACAATTGATATACACGGTCGTGTAATTTAAGGACACTATTAAAGACTGATTTAAAATTCAATTTATTTGTTCAAAATTTTCAGGATTCTATTGTTGCTAACTTTTCGCTCAAGTTTGTTCCTAATATCTCTCACTTATGGTTGAGGGAAAATAGTGAAAATTTTCCCTATTGTTGCTATTAATGCCTATTTAAAGGCTAGTTGACTCAATAAAGAGGTGTACAGGTAGAATTTATTACTTGTAGCTTTAGTCCATTAATTGTTTCTGATACTACATATTTCTTTCTCATTCTTTGTGTTGATTTACTTTGTGTTTCAGCATTGTGGTATCAGAACCAGTTGAATGCCCACCAACAACAACACTGTAAGTGTCACTCAGCCGTAGATACCTATTTTCAAAGGGAAAAATTATTTGTTTTGGAACATCAAGATGAAGCACCTGTTCAAATCATAAGATCTTTGGGAGCTAGTTAAAAGTGGATACCTAGAAATTGATGAAGAGAATAAGTTGTGAGAGTACATAAAGAAGGACTCCAAGGCACTATTTTTTATACAACAAGTAGTAGATGAGAGTATTTTCTCTTGAATTGTAGCAACGAATACAACAAATGAAGATTGACATGTATTGAAAACATAATATCAAGTTGATTCAAAGGTACTAGCCATTAAACTTTAAACTCTTAGACGTGAATTTAAGAATTTACAAATGACACACGAAAATTTGTGCAAGATTTTCTATTTAGAGTCTCAAATATTGTTAATCAAATGAGAAATTTTGATGAACAATGTCCTGATAAGATAGTTATGGCTAGAGTATTAAGGAGTTTAACTCCAAAGTTTGATCATGTAGTGGCTGCAATAAAAGAATCTAAGAATTTATTTGTTTTATCATTTAATCAACTAATGGGTTCTTTGAAGCACATGAGGCAATAATAAACAGATCGGTAGAGCAGGGTGAAGAAAAAAATTTCAAGTGAAGGGAGAGGCCTTTTTTCAAGAAGAAACATTTCCAGCATCTATGTATAGAGGCCGTGGTAGAGGAGGATATCGAGGCCAAGGTAGTTGTGGACGAGGACAAAGGCAATCCATCCAATGTTATAATTGCAAACACTTTGGTCATATGGAAACAAACTATTGCGAAAATGAGAAGCAAGAAAACTATATTGAATAAGAACCAGAAAAGGAGGAGTTGAGGTTGTTTATGGCAAAGATTGATGATGTGTATATTAAGCGACCATTTCACCACAATAGCTTAAGCTGCTAGGTGAGGTCAACTTAATTGGTTTTATATATTCACTAACACACCCCCTCAAGTGAAAGCCCTTTGGGCTTTAAACTTGCATAGGTTTATTCTACCTTGTGCTGAATAATAGGTGGATGGTAAGATTTGAACTTAAGACTGTTTGGTCATAAGGGCTCTGATACCATGTTAAGCGACCATTTCACTACAATAGCTTAAGCTGTTATGATGAGGTCAACTTAATTGGTTTTATATATTCACTAACATATCCCCTCAACTGAAAGCCCTTTGGACTTGAAACTTACACAGGTTCACTAAATTGATGGGCGTTACCAAACTCTTTATAGTACCCCTCCACGCCTCGCAAGTGAGCCCATACTCATAAGCTTTCCCAGTTCTTTTATGATGGGATTCGAACTTTCAATGACGTGGAAGGCAACCAACCTCTGATACCATATTAAGCGACCATTTCACCACAATAGCTTAAGCTGCTATGTGAGGTCAACTTAATTGGTTTTATATATTCACTAACAGTGCAGATCTCTAACAACATTTGGTTATGTGATAGTGGTTGTTCTAGTTATATGATAGGAGAATGATTACTCTTTAAAGAACTTGACGAGTCATACAAAGTTATAGTGAGAATTGGAGATGATAAGAAACTACAAGTTGAGGGCAAAGGAATTGTGGAACTCAGCAACAATCATGGTAATGTAAAACTTCTTTATAATGTTTATTTTGTCCCTAGTCCATCGCAGAACCTTTTAAATGTAGGATAGTTGCTTAATGCTGGATTTTCTGTTCTGTTCGATGATGCTAAATGCGTGACTAGACACAAAAATTCAAGTCAAGTAGTTACTACGGTGTCTATGACATATAACAAATTGTTTTCACTTGATCTGTCTAGAATTACAGATTATGCACTTATAGTCAAAGATACAAATGAGTCAAGGTTGTTGCATTTAAGATATGGGCATTTGCATAAAAAGGGGTTAAAATTGCTCTTTCAAAAGGAAATGGTGCATGGGCTACCTAAGACCGAATCCTTGAGTTTGTGTGAAGGTTGCATTTATGGAAAACAAAGTCAAAGATCATTTCCTGTAGGAAAGTCTTGGAGTCATCTTGTTGCTTAGATCTTGTACATACTGACTTGTGTGATCTTATGAAAACTAAATTCCTAGGTGGTAGTCGATATTTCTTGCTGTTCAAAGATGATTTCAGTTGTATGAGTTGGGTTTACTTCTTACAAGATAAAACATTTAAGACATTCAAGAAGTTCAGGGCACTTGTTGAGAAGTAAAGTGGAAATCAGTTAAAGATTTTACGTACTGACAAAGGAAGTGAATTTTCGTCGCATGATTTTAATTTGTTTGGTGAAGAGCACGGTATACATAAAGAGTTAATAGCACCATACACACCAAAAACAAATTGGTGTAGCAGAACGCAAGAACCATACAGTAGTAGCAATGGTGAGGAGCATGCTACAAGCTAAGAATCTTTCTAATCAATTTTGGGAAGAAGTTGTTCCTGCAGCAATATATCTGCTGAATTTATCACCAACAAGAGCTATGATGGATCGAACTCCATATGAAGTTTAGTTAGGTAGGAAGCCCTCGGTAAGCCATTTGAGGAATTTTGGTTGCATTGCTTGTGCTTTAATTGATTCAAAAAATGCAGCAAACTTATGAGAAGTCTTTCAAGTGTATTATTGTTGGCTATCGCTCTAATTCCAAAGCATACAAGTTGTATAATCCTATTAATGGTTAAGTAATAATTAGTAGGAATGTTGTCTTTGATGAAGAAGCATGTTGGATTTGGCATGAAAATGAAGAAGGTGTTCAGCTTAAGGAAGATAAGGCACCAACAACCATAACTCAACAACAACAAGCTTCACCAAACTCTCCTACTTTTTCTTCCCCAACATCACCTGATTCAACATCATCTGATGAGATGCCTATAAGAAAATTCAGATCATTAAGAGAAATATATGCAACCACACAAGCTATGTTTGTTGTTGATCCAACTACATTAGAGGAAGCAATATAAAAAGAAGAATGGAGTAATGCAATGAAGGAAAAACTTGTAACAATTCATAGAAACAAAACATGCAAACTTGTGGATCTTCCTGAAGGCAAGAAAGCAATTGGAGAAAATTTAGTTTTTAAGACAAAATACCATGCAAATGGCACTGTAGAAAAGCATAAAGCTCTCCTTTTAGCAAAAGGATATTTATAACAACAAGGAGTAGAGTACAAAGAGACATTCTCTCCTGTTGCTCACTTTAAGAAAATAAGAACTATCATAGCCTTAACAACTAGAGTAAATTGGCAGATTTATTAATTTTTGTTTTTTTATGTATGGTAGGTGTTATAAGGGTCTTAAGCATCGAACTTACCTGTAAGTCACGCTTACTCCTTTGCACGACAATATTATTAGGTCCGTTTAACTAAGACTCATCCTTCCCCACTTGATCGTCAACCAATAACCTTATTCTCGAATGCGTCACGGCCCTTGCAGTGTTTAACTCTCACACTCGCAAGAAACTATAAAAGCAATCTAATATTAAAAGGAAACAATAATGCAAGAAAAAGATACAACAATAATGTCAATCTTTATTACTTCTCTTAGAGTATAAAAAAGATGCTCTCTCAATCTCAGAGTGTCTCTCTATCTCTATATGTGAGGAGCAAGGCTCAAATGAGCTATATATAGGCATCAAGTCTTGAGGGCCAAGTTAGAATCCTAACAGAACTATGCTAGCCTAGATCATATGTTATCCTATTAGAATACATCATTATCCTTTAAGATAACATCCTTATCTAATTAGGACTCTATCCGATAAGTTCTATCTACATCCCGACTAGCAAGATAAAAGATTACATATGATATATCCCTATCTATGAAAATGTCAACTATCTTTAGATGATTCTTCTGCGTGGTCTTTATCTTTTAAAACTGATGTTTATCCTCTATGATCTTATTCGCTACATCATTCAAGATCTCCTCACGATCTCTATCCATTGACGATGAGTCATCCAAGCCAAAGTCAATCATGGCACACTGGTTCGATCCAATGTTTACCCATGTCAAGTCCATTAGTCATGGTTTGTCCATTTGAACATTCACTAAGTCTTTAGTCTATCAAGAACTTAGCCTTAGTCGTGCCAGCTCGTTCATGGTCTGAAATTCTACCAAAACTCACACCATGCTTGATCTAACTTGCTAAGTCATCTTGGAGCTTTTGTACACTTCCACTATGCATGTAATCCAACTGACCTTCCACCCAAGGTCCATCTCCAGCTAGCTGTGAAGTGCCTTCATATGTTAAGGTACCAACAACAGGTCACTTAGATTGTTTAGGTTTAAATTTCATTTGATTTCTTCCATGTGGATATTCACAATACTTGTTATTAATGATGATGCTTTTTTAATCATATCCATTTAGTATTTGATGCAATGTATATTTAATTATGTATTAAACATCAATTTCTAAAATGAATTTAGATAAAAATTTACTTATAAAAGTATAAGAATACTTGATTTTGATTAGAGCATTTAGTTTTATAATTAAATGTTTAAATGAGTATTGAAGATTTGGTTCTAAATAAAAGAAGTATATCTATCAGGCATATACAATATCTCTTCTTGCATAAGTAACTAATTCTATTACTTTATATGAATAGAAATGAGAAAAGTTTATCAGTTTATCTAATGATAAATAAGGGCTCACGAGTTGAAACACAAATGTTGAAATTATGTATATTAAAAAGGAAAATGGATTATTAGTAATGACATAATCTAGATAAATGATATGTTCAACAATATGTCTTAACATGTTCGATGTGAGTCTTAAAAGGTGAACTGAATGAGTAAACAAGAGAACTGAAGTTAGACATTAGGTATGCTTGAACTGTCATATGTATTATAGTTTAAGATAAGAGATATGCTCTAATGTAAGAGAGTTGATATTGTAGTAAAATGGATTAGTAGTAATGACATAATCTAGATAAATGATACGTTACAACAATATGTCTTAACATGTTCGATGTAAGTCTTAAAAGGTGAATTGAATGAGTAAACAAGAGAACTGAAGTTAGACATTAGGTATGCTTGAACTATCATATGTATTATAGTTTAAGATAAGAGATACACTCTAATGTAAGAGAGTTGATATTGTAGTAAAATAGATTATTACTAATGACATAATCTAGATAAATGATACGTTACAACAATATGTCTTAACATGTTCGATGTGAGTCTTGAAAGGTGAATTGAATGAGTAAACAAGTGAACTGAAGTTAGATATTAGGTATGCTTGAACTATCATATGTATTATAGTTTAAGATAAGAGATACACTATGATGTAAGAGAGTTGATATTGTAGTACATGAATAATATCACAGGTGTATAGATAATATAATGAATCTTTGAGGCTACTTGAACTTCAAATTAAATAACTTTTTTCTCTAATTCTAATCCTAAATAATGGAGTTAATGATCATTATCTTAGAATGTTTGTCATGCCCCATGTTAGGGGTTAGAAAATTTAGGAATTTCCAGTACATCATATGCTTTACATAATTGAGTATTTGCTAATATGTGCATACGAATTTTTACATATACAAATAATTGTACATGTATTCATGACATTTTTTGAGTATAATTGGTTTCTAAAGGCTATTAAAATGTGAATTATGAATTATTTGCATTAAAAATTTATTTGGAGACTATATATTAGTATTATTTCAGAATTTTTGGTGAATTTTAGGAAAATTTTGAAATTTTGGGATATTTTTGGACTAGGAAAAATAAGAGACAAATAGACCAATGAAATTGTGACATTTGGCAGCTTTACATGTTGACACAGGGTCCACATGCAAGGGATACACGTATTTTCTTGGAAAAGAGAAGGAAATTTTTGGTTCTTCTTCATCGAAAGCATGCGACACTAAACTTTTCTTTCCTTGTTCTTTGTTCATTACCGAAAGATCTGCTTTCTCACATCAATGATATACCTTGCAAAATAAACATTTCAGCCCAGCTATTGTTTTGTTTCTTTTTATTCTTGCTTTTCCCCATTCACCGAAAGCTCTTATTCACTCTCACTGCTGGAAAAATTTTGCTGAGATCAAGTAAGTGAGCTTTCAATTTTCTGGTTATTGTAAATGAATTTGGATGATGTTTTAGTGTGTAAATGAATGTATTCATGTGAAGTCATAGCAATAGAGTTCAGAGAATACATGCCCTAAATGACTCAGATGAGGATTTGAAATTGTGAATGTGGGAAAAATGCTAGAAATTTAAAGTTGCATGTGTGTTAATCAGATTTTAATGCTAAGTGTAAAGCTTGGATTTATAAATTGTGTATGTGTACTGATAAGTTAAGAAAATGAGTTGGAAGAATTGTTTTCAAGTATTGGAGTTAATTGAGGTGAGATTGAGTTTCTAAAAAAATTATAGTAGAGAGAGAGAGAGAGAGAGAGAGTTGAAGATGGTAAAATATGTGTATGATCGGTTTTGGTGTTTTGAATATAAACTTGGATTTGAGTTGTTTTGGGACTAAGTTGAGTTGATATAGAAGTGAATAAAAGGGATAAATGTAAGGGTTTAAGTTTGTGACGAGGAATTTAGAGAAGAGAGGAAGAAGATGGAGTAGAGTTTCTACAAAAACATGCAGAAATCCTGATTCTACAATAGAAGGTGGTAGTGCAAAAATCAAACTTTCTAATACTAAACATTTTTGACTCTTTTTGCTATAACTTTGCCATCTGATCTCCAAATGACTTGAAACTTGAACCAATAGACTCCTAAGACATTATTCTTTCTTTCCATGAAAATTTAGAGCCATCTGAATTGATTAGAAAAGGATTGGTCGACTCAAAGTGAGGGTATGTGCTGGAATGTTATAAACTGGAGATTTTCAAGAACATGCTTTGGTATTTTAATTATAGATTGATCTGTAGATTTCTAAATGGATTGATTCTTAATTCATAAACTAGAGACATATGTCTACAACTTTCTTAAAGAAGTCGAATTTTAATTCTATCTTTAAGATTTTCAAAATTGGCATGAAATTGTGTCTTGGCATAGGCTCTAGCACTACAAGGGATAGAAATCATATCCTGTGGTTATTGAATAAACTGTATTGATGTAGGCTGAATGAGACTAAGGTGTCTTCATCAAAGTTGTAGCTTATTCTCTTAGCTTTAAATTGGTATAAAGTATGTGCATACGAATTTTTACATATACAAATAATTGTACATGCATTAATGAAATTTTCCGGGTATAATTGGTTTCTAAATGTGATTAAAATGTGAATTGTGAATTATTTGCGTTAAAAATTTATTTGGAGACTATATGTATTATTTCAAAATTTTTGGTAAATTTTAGGAAATTTATGAAAATTTGGGGTATTTTTGGACTAGGAAAAATAAGAGACAAATTGACCAGTGAAATTGTGACATTTGGACAAATGGTCCACATTCAAGAGATACACGTATTTTCTTGGAAAAGAAAAGGAAATTTTCAGTTGTTCTTCACCGAAAGCATGCAACACTAAACTTTTCTTTCCTTGTTCTTTGTTCATCACCAAAAGATTTGCTTTTGGTTCTCACATCAATGATATACCTTGCAAAATAAATATTTCAACCCAGCTATTGTTTTGTTTCTTTTTATTCTTGCTTTTCCCCATTCACTGAAAGCTCTTATTCACTCTCACTGCTGGAAAAATTTTGTTAAGATCAAGTAAGTGAGCTTTCAATTTTCTGGTTATTGTAAATGAATTTGGATGATATTTTAGTGTGTAAATGAATGCATGCATGTGAAGTTATAGCAATAGAGTTCAGAGAATACATGCCCTAAATGACTCAAATAGGATTTGAAACTGTGAATGTGGGAAAAATGCTGGAAATTTAAAGTTGCATGTGTGTCAATCAGATTTTAATGCTAAGTATGAAGCTTGGATTTATAAATTGTGTATGTGTACTGATGAGTTAAGAAAATGAGTTAGAGGAGTTGTTTGTAAGTATTGGAGTTAATTGAGGTGAGATTGAGTTTCTGAAAAGGTTAGAGTAGAGAGAGAGAGAGAGAGAGAGAGAGAGAGAGAGTTGAAGATGGTCAAATATATGTATGATCGATTTTGGTGTTTTGAATATAAACTAGGATTTGAGTTATTTTGGGACTAAGTTGAGTTGATATAGAAGTGAATAAGAGGGATAAATGTAAGGGTTTAAGTTTGTGACGAGGAATTTCATAGAAGAAGGAAGAAGATGGAGCAGAGTTTCTACAAAAACATGTAGAATTACGTGCAAAAATCGTGATTCTACAGTAGAAGGTGGTAATGCAAAAATCAAACTTTCTAATATTGAACATTTTTTACTCTTTTTGCTATAACTTTGTCAAATGATCTCCAAATGACTTGAAACTTGAACCAATAGACTCCTAAGACATTGTTCTTTCTTTCTATAAAAAGTTAGAGCCATCTGAATTGATTAGAAAAAGATTGATCGACTCACCGTGAGGGTATGTGCTAGAATGTTATGAACTGGAGATTTTCAAGAACATGCTTCAGTATTTTAATTATAGATTGATCTGTAGATTTCTAAATGGATTGATTCTTAATTCAGATTAAACTAGAGACATATTTCTACAACTTTCTTAAAGAAGTTGAATTTTAATTCTGTCTCTAAGATTGTCAAAATTGGCATGAAGTTGTGTCTTGGCTTAGACTGTAGAACTACAAGGGATAGAAATCATATCCTATGGTTATTGAATAAACTGTATTGATGTAGGCTGAATGAGAGTAAGGTGTCTTCATCAAAGTTGTAGTTTATTCTCTTAGCTTTAAATTGGTATAAAGTTTGTAATTTTTGGATATTGGAATTGAGAATTATGAGGTGTACAACTTAGAGGCATGATCATGCATTATCCAAATTTTCAATGTATATAGTCTGTGGTATTTTGAGCATAACTCATTGAATACTAAACCAAATTGGATGACCTTGGTATCATTGGAAACCTAAAACAAAGAGAAAAAACTTTCTAGAAGGAAGTATTATCTAATTACCTCACCTTCCTGATGAGAATAATTGAGCAAAGTGGACCCGAAGGTGGATTGTGAAATAAATCTTGATTGAGGGATTGAGTATGATTTCAGATGATCGATCATGTGATAAGATTTAGGATAAGAAACTTGGATTTTTTTGACATGAACATGCATCATACATATTCAGTATACATGAATGTGCATAATTGAATTCATAATTATGCACAATAATGATATGCGTTTGTATTAAATGTTTTAGAGGAACCCATCGAGCGACCGATTCTAGATATTGTCAGGACGTCGAGGCGCGATAAGCAATAAGGGAGATTTTTGTAAGTAATTTAGACGGTAAAATTTTGATGGGTACTGTGAAATCAAACCTATGTCTTTATGGCCACCATTGAGTAATCTTATTTTATATAGTATTTTTGAATTGGTTACAAACATTCAACTTCTTTTATTCGTTTTGCTTATTATTGAATTAAATTCGATATTGATGAATGTGTATTGAATTGTGTATTGATTCTGGACATGAAGGTCCGAGGTATTGATTGATGAATGTGATATTGAAGTGCTATTTGTATGGGAATATGATTGACTACTTGCTTTGCATGAAATGTCTGAAATGACTTTGTTTTGTTTTAAAACTATTGAGTCCTAGTTGTGGGTAAATAGGCACGCCTAGAAGGGTTTGCAATTGCTTCGGAGACACTTCGGTGTCTTCTGTTATTGACACTTCAGTGTCTTCTGATATTGACACTTAGGTGTCGAGACTTAGTTCTCTTCTGAGACACTTCGGTGTCGAGACTTCAGTCTCTTCTGTATAAGTCCCGTTACCCGCTTTTGTAAATGAATTTAGGAGTCTTATGATTTTATACTCTAATATCAGTTTGATTTTGGCATAAGCTAAATTGTATTCTGTTTCTAAAGGGTTTATACCCTCTTGTGTTGAACAATTTTGTTCTGAATTTCTGTATCTGTTGTTAGCTTATAGTTTAGTTATTACTTACTAAGTTATATGTTTAGAACGGTGAATTTGCCTCGTGTAGGTTCTGAAAGAGGGATGTAGGAATTGGGACAAGACAACTGCAACGGCCAAAGGAGTCTAATTTTTGTTTTGTTCATATGTATTTTGAGATTTTTTTTGACCTGTATCTGATGTCTATAACTCATGAATTTTTATTTTGATGAATTGAAATAACCCTAGTTCATATTGCTTTCTAAAATTTTGATATGCAATGTATTTTTGTTGAGATTTTGGTAATGCATGTATAAAGTATTTTGTATGTTTCGAAATGCTTCGTGTTCAATGTGTTCTGTGTGTATGTGGCACTTGTAATATCCTCCCAGGGAGTATTTGATCGTTACAGCCCGAGCCCGCGGCCCATCGACATCTCAGCTTTACTATTAGCTAGGTTTAAAATATGTTATTATTTTTGCTTTTTTTATTCTTTATATTTTATTTTTTAAGGTTGTATTGAAATCATTTATTTTATAAGATATTTTATCAAATAAGGCACATTAAATAATTTTATAAAAAATCTACAAACTTTAATAATAATAATTTTAATATATTCATTCAAGCATATTTTTTCTTTAAATTAAAGCTTGAACTTTTTCTATCAAATAGAAGAATAAATCTAATGACTATTTGATCTCTCACTAAAATTTATAGTATAAATGCTAAATCAAGTAACTTATTTGACTACAATATATACAAAAACAGCAATAATTTAAAAACTAAACTAGTTCAACCAGTTTAATAGTGAAAACCTTGAATCAACTAATTTTTTGGTTAGTTTTCAATTTTTCGGTTTGATTTAATTTAATAATTTGTATTATTAAAAGCTGATCAATTTATTGGTTAAGAGACCAATTTTCGTAAATTAATCAGTTTTCATAAGCTAAAATAAACAAATTAATTTTTATTTTACAATCTCTTTTTTAATTAACCTTCAATTTTTTTGATAAGTAAGATCTTCTTTTTCAATCATTTTCTAAATTCTTTAATTTTATTCAATATTTGATTGATTTTATAATGATTTAATACCGATTGAACATTTTAAACCTTAAACTCTCTATCTTACTGCTTTTAACGTTAAGTCTTGTTTTGAAAACATTCAAAAAATGTAGAATTAATAATAATAATTGTATTATAATTCTATAAAATTGTATAGATTTAAATACTACATTAAGTGCCTTATTTAAGTACAATATATATATAGAAAAAATGTTTAAAGTAAAAATAAAAGGAATTGTACGTAGAGCCCAGTTTAAAATGGACCATCTTGGGTTAAGGAATATAAACCTATAAAATTGTTGATGGACTCACCCAATTATTTTCTTTTTTAAAAAACATGAACTTATTTTAAAATGAAGATAGAAGTTAAAAAAAGAATAAAAATCCAAATTTCCACTCATTTTACTTACTTCCCTAAAAAGGAAATGATAATGTTTGGTAGAGCTTAATTAAAAATTAATTCTAATATGGAAATTATTTCTGCTAGATATACATACATTTATTACATTTATGAAAAGAAATTCATAAATTCAGATTAATAAGCTTAGTTGTTAACAACATAGATAATAGTTGCCTTCTTTACAGATTTTTATATACACGTACTAAATAATTCACTTTTTAAAAATATTTGCATCTTTATTAATTACTTGATGGACACTTGGATGTGATAATGTTAATGCTTTATATTTTACACTCCAATTTGATATTTTGCTAATAATATTCATATCAAGTGAACCCTCAAATAAAATTTATTAAAAATAAATTTAAAATTTTAGAAATTGATAGTTATTATGAGAAAATGTTAATTCATTGGTATTTAAATGTTATTTATAAGTTTATTTTATAATATAAGATGATTTTTATATAAATAGAACTAGTTATTTTTTTTCCATCACTTATTATTTCATTTGTCTAGTACCAAATGAACAACATATGTTATTTAAATGTTTATTGTTGATAAGTAAACAAATAAGATATGATTGTTAATCATTTATTGTTGATCGTTAAAAGAATGAGACATGATCGTTACTCGTTTGTTGTTAATAATTAAAAAATGAGATATAATTGTTTGTTAATAGATTGAAAAAAAAGAGATACTGACAATTAGAATTATATAGTTAATCGTTATTGTTGTTATTTATTTGATATGACCGTTAATCGTTTGTTGTTGATATGATCGATTGATCGTTAACCGTTTATCATTATTAGTTAAAAAGATAAGATATAAATGTTAATTATTACCATTGATAGTTAATAGAATGAGACACATACTATCGGTCGTTTGTCGTTTATAAATAAAACAACAAGATATAACGATTAATCAGTTATTATTAACATAGTTAAAGAAGTGAACATGTTCATTATGTACATATTATCGATAACCAATTTGTTAATTTCTAAACAATCATTAAACAAAACATATCGGATGAATGATATAATTACTTTTATCATATAAGACACATGAGAGAGTACACCTTTAGTTTATGCACTGTACAAAGTTCCTTTCTTGATTCATATAAGGCTAATGGACACGTAAAATGAGTTAACCATTCACATAACTGCATTTGGAGAGCATGTGTTCATGGTTGTTTAAACCTCTGGTTTTGTATAATGAGTAGTATGCATTGGTATCTGTAAAAACAATGGTTGCTTTGATTTGGATTGACATAAATGGTTTAAAGTGTGAAATTATGGAAAGAGGAAGACCAAGTTTATGCATAGATATGGTAAAGAAGATGGTGAATCCTCACTATCCAAAAGGATTGAGGGTCATAAATGCATAACATATATCATATTTACAATGTAATAAATTAGTTTCTATGCCTGAAGAAGAATACCTAAAAAGGGCCATTTTTGTCTGGGAGAAAACTAACCTGAGTAAATGTATGAGAACCACAATCTCTGCTTATAAAAACACCTGTCTGTTGTTTCATTACTTGTACAAACAGTTGTTTACAAAACCTGTCTTTCCTGCTCTTGCTTGCTCCATCTTGTTCAGTTGTTAGTTCCAAGTCTGTATCTTGTTGATTTTTGAGGCAAAAATGTCGCGGTGGTTTAGTTATAATCGGGTAGACATCGATGAGGATGAAGCTGTCAGTGAAAGCTTGGTGGATTCGTGGTTGAACATTGAAGACTCTTATGATGGCACTGATCTTGCTGGGATGAAAACAGAAGGATCAGTTTCAGAGAATAGGCAGGTAGTTGATCTCGCTGGTCTGGACAAAGAGTCTACTTTTGGTCCAAACCAAAATGAACCCAAGAATCCTACTGGCTCATTTGTGTCAGACCAACAGCGGACCAGTACCAGTTCAATGATTCAAACGTCAGTGCACAAAGAACATATCACTTGGTCAGAGACTGAAAAGTGGGAATCAAACCCACAAAGCTTCTTCCAGTTCGAGACTGAGATGGACATCCCAATAGAAACAAGTTTTGGAATCATCTCAAGAGATGTTAATTCATCAGTTTCAAGACAGGACGTGTTCATCATTCAAGCTCCTGATAATATGTCAGGAAAGTTTGAAACTTCTGCCAGTTCGGGGACTACTGACGTTACTGTACCTACTCTGAGCAGCCTGTCTGAAGCAATCTTTCGGTTAGAAATTGGTAAAGTTGTTTCAAGCAAACAGAACGTGCCATCAGAGACTGACCAAGATGTTTCAAACGAGGAGATCACTGAACCAAATATGATAAAACAATCTGAACTGGTAACCCAAATGGAGAAGCATCCGAGAGCTTCAAACCAACAAATCGTTAGTGTTTTGGTGACCGGAGCTGGTGATCACACGCCAAGCCAACAGAGTGTCAACAATTTAGAGATTCAAAAGTATGAGCCAAGAGAACAAGAAAACTCTTTGATCGTGAGAGAACCTTACGGCTCGTACCAATCAGACCCACTAAATCATTGTGAAGAGGAAATATGTGGGCTGAAGAAAATTATCCAAAAAACCCTTAAAGTTAGTCTCTTTCTTAAAAATTCTGTTGAATTTGCTGAGGAACGTTGTTAACCAGCTCTTGAAATTTCATTTCACCAGGAGGCAAAAGCAAGGCTGAAGCAGCAATTCAAAGTGAAGCCCGAGTACAGCAATCCCACTGCAGTGCTCATGCCGCTTCCGGTTTCATATCGTCCTCCAAGTACACTAAATATGGAAGGAACAGAAACTAACGACGAGGTGAAATAGTCTAAAGATTTCACAAGCCAAGATTCTCATTGAAGAATGCATTATAATTTGGTTTATTCAGCTTCATGTGTGTTTCACAAACAATCGTACTTATCTATTGCACTATAGGATCCTGGTGCTTTACCAAAGAGAACAAGAATCAAGACCTTATTCGCTGGAGAAAGTCATTTGGCTTTTCAAATTCCTCCAAATTACAAAAAATTTGCGGAAGAAATTGACGATGTAGAGTTCTACTTCATAAACAAGCATTATTTGATGCTTCTTGTTATTTACTTGTCACCATCTTTATGTTAACTAATTGATGCATTTGAAAAACAGCTGCACAAGAAGGAGATGGAATATAAATCCAATGACCCTAAACTACCTCCGCTACTCTTGTTTACTGAAAGAGTAAGTGGTTGGATCGTCAGACGTCAACAACGTAGTGACGGACGGTTCGACATGGTAATCGTTTCTGTGCAATGCTTTCTACTTAAGAAAGTTGGAGATATAACACAATCCAATCTCATATTTGCAGTACTTCTGCCATCAGCTTACAAATATAACCTTCAGATCCACAGTTGAGGTGGAGAATTTTATATTGTTTAATGTTTATCCTGCCAAACCACATATGAGTAGAAAGTGGACAGCTCGAGAACACTATTATGTGAGCATCTGCAATTAAATCATATACTTTGGTTTGCATGTTTAACAAGTTAAATTGTTTGTTCGTTTTATTGGAATTTATTGCATTTTCAAGGATCAAGGATCAGCGAGCAAAAGACAGTCTTCTTCAGAAGAAATAGTTGTTCCAAGTTATTCAGGAAACCAAAAGTTGATTGAGTATGTGAAAAGCGATGAAGAACTTAAACATGGGAGGAAGAGAAAAGCTAAAAACATGGAAATTGATGGTGAGAATGACCATAGAAAGATGGATTCACGAACTAGAAATAACTCTATTAGTTGATTTTTGTCTTCTGATAATGAACATGATGAATTCCTATTCCTAGTAAAAATGATCTGCAAGACTAAAGACATTTTGCAACATCTTACATTTGATTGTGTTGCAGAGAACACCTTAAGTAAAAGAGAGCAAAGAGAGAGATCAACTGTGAGCGGAGGTGCTTCAGTTATTGTTTCAGACAAAGTGTCAATCTTTGAAACAGTAGTAATGGAGGCTCAAAACCCTCATGTTTCCATCTCTGAGAACTCAAACCTGGATCCTGGCAACTACAGTCAAGGGATTTACGATGGTTTGTGGGATCTGAACACTACTCCAACAAGCTTCCGTGCAGCCGTAGATGTATTAAGTAGTCACTTCAGTTTGGATGATGATGACGACGACTACTTTCTGAATATACATCCTTTCCCACCGTAGAAAATTCTATAAAAGTTAGCCTTTTGACTTTGTAAAGGAATTGTTGCTATTCTTTTAGAGGTTTTTTATATTGTAAGTACTTTTTGATTTTTTTGTATGATTCTTTTGTGGGGAACATATGAATACAAAAGTTGATGGTTTATTGCAAAATTGAATTGAAAATTCTTTCTGCAGTTGGTTACAAAGTTAAAGATGGATTGTTCTGAACTATTAGCGATGATGCACTTTCACTACTTTATGGATGTACTGAAATTGCAGATAGCTGAATTTTGAAACTTACTGCGAAACTTTTCAGAGACTTATGATAAAATGCTAAACATGTATCATAATACAATCAAGAACTGAAAGTTGAAGTAAAGAAAGGGTTACAAGATTAGTTCATTTGCAATTCATCCAACTTGGTTTTGGATTCTTCTGCAGATGCAACTTTAGATAATCACTGATAAATTGTTCAACATGTATCATTACCAAAATGAAGTTCGAATATAGAACACAATCAAGAACCAAAAGGTGAAACAAAGAAAGTGTTACAAGATTAGTTCATTTGCAGTTCATCCAACCTAGTTTTGGATTCTTCTACAGATGTAACTTTAGATAATCACCTCAGGATTAGCACGTAAAACATCTTTTTCTTAGAGTTCGGTTTCTTTAAATGTTATATTAAATTTCATACCATAAATTGTTTTGTCCAAATTTGCTAAAAATTGTTTCTCCTTTTCACCTTCTTAACACTAACGTGCCACCTTGCTTGTCTGGTCTTTGCATGTCTTTTCAGAACTCAAAAAGAGTCCATATCTCTCTCTACCTCTTTTTCTCTCATAAACACACGCATACTTATAATTAATTAGTGTCTAGTAACAGACATGAAAGGTTGTTCAACACTGAAAACAAAAGAGATGGAGAAAACTCAGAGAAAGAGGAGTTCAAGCTCTAAGAAGATGAAAGCTACTGGCCATGGCCAAGTGCTAAATCTAACACCTTTGTCCCAGATACTAGGAGTGGGCAAAAACCTGAAAAAAATCGAACCGACCGGCAAAACCGAAGAAACCAAGCAAAATGGGTTGGTGTGGAGTGGTGCAATGGTTGATTCGGTTTTGGATATTGAGAAAACCGACTATATCGGTTCGGGTGCGATGTAGGCAAATTTTTTGCCAAACCAACTCGAACTAAACCGATCAAGTAAAAACAAAACAAAATTAGTTTTTTTATACATCTAACCCTAGGTATATAAGGTAATATTTTTACCTTCTCGCTCTCTTCTCAAACACTTTAGGTTGTTCTCTTCTCTGAGCCTCACTCCCTCATCTCCAACTCTCTTCTCTGAGTTCCACCCTCTCGTCTCTAGCTCTCTTCTATCTGGCTCACCCTTTCATCTCGAACTCTCTTCTTTCTGGCTCTATGCGATCTCGATTCGAAAGTCCCTTCGACCAGAACTCGAAATCCCTAACTCTTCTCTGACGTTCTTCTTTGCCATCTTCTTCGTCTTCTTCTGCTTCTCTTCTTTTTTTTCATCATCCCAGTGAAAGGAGTTGGTGTGGAGACGTGGAGTTATGACTTTTGAATTCTGAGTTGTGAGTTTGTCACTTATGAGAGTTTGTCTTGATTTTGTAACCGATTGAAGCAACCGAACCTAACCGAACTGCAAGGCACACCAAAAATCTAGTTTCATCTGACACTCAGTTCAGTTTCGGTTTTTTTATGTCGTAAAATTGATTACTCGGTTCGGCCTAAAAAAATAGCTCAAAATTGACCGAACCGAACCGTGCCCACTCCTACCATATACCATCATTAGTACTCTGCCCATCCACAAAGAACACCATTGATGAAATAATTGTGCTTAACTCTCAGCCTTTGTCTGAACCACCACCACAAACACCACTCTCACCATCTACAATGAACACCGGTGATGAACTCATTGTGCTTAACCCTCAGCCTTTTTCTGAAGTACCACCAGCACCACTCCTCAAACACAAGAGAAAGAAATATGATTTTATGAGGCCAAACACTCACTTCAACGACAGAACAAGACATGGATTGCCTCTTGGGTGGTTAGTTGAGATGAGAACTCATGAGAATAGCAAGAAAGTCGATCAGGTTTCAATTTCTTTCTCATACGCTATTCCTTCTTATAGTCTCTCTTTGTTTGGTGTAAGATTTATGTAAAACTATGTGTGACTTGCTTGATTTTCTTCTCAAAGTTGTTTGATCGGTGCTTGCATGTCTCATGGGGAGACTTTGATCTGTGATTATGATGACCCTCATTTGTGTTTGATATCATATTTTGGAAAATATAAGTCTTCGATTTGATGATATGTGTTGTCTTATCAATATTCTTAATTATTTTTTAAATTAATTTTTTTTTATTTAACAATCTTTTTTTTCAATTAAACTACAAATTTTTCAAAGAATAAGAACAATAACTTTCAATCATATTTTAAATTCTTTAATTTTATTCAATCTTTACCTAATTATATGACAGTTTAATACCAGTTGAATGATTTTAAACTTGGAAGTTTGTATTTTATCGGTTTAATTTCTTGTTCAACTTTTAAAACATTGATTAATATCACAGTCCAGTTAAACTTCATCCTTTTGCATTATACATGAACTACAAATGACAAAGGTTTGTCAAAAAATGCAGTTTAATTATGAGCCAGAGACTTATACTCAGTTCCAGTCAAAGGTTTCAGTTGATGAGTACCTGAGGAAATAGGCAGAGGCGGCTCAGGCAGCCATGCAAGCTTTGGTGCAAGCACCAGCTAAGGAATCAGCTCTTGGAGGAGGAACTGGAGTGGTCAATAATGACTAAGAAGCTTTCCTTAAGCTTTTAACTCTCTAATGGATAAAAACAATCCCATGGACTTTCATGGAGTATCAGAAAACATGGAATTGAGAATAACTAATGCTTGTGTGAAGTTTCTAAGCAATAGTAGTGTTTGTGCAGCTAACAATAGCTATGTTTTGTGTGGAAATCAAGAGAACAAGAAAACTCTTTGATCGTGAGAGAACCTTATAGCTCGTACCAATCAGACCCACTAAATCATCCTGAAGAGGAAATATGTGGGCTGAAGAAGATTATCCAAAAAAAACCCTTAAAGTTAGTCTCTTTCCTTAAAATTCTGTTGAATTTTGCTGACAAACTTTGTTAATCAGCTCTTGAAATTTCATTTCATCAGGAGGCAAAAGCGAGGCTGAAGCAGCAATTCAAAGTGAAGCCCGAGTCTAGCTATCCCACTGTAGTGCTCATGCCGTTTCCAGTTTCATATCTTCCTCCAAGTACAGTAAACATGGAGGGAACAAAAACTAACGACGAGGTGAAATAGTCTAAAGATTTCACAAGCCAAGATTCTCATTGAAGAATGCATTATAATTTGGTTTATTCGATTTCAAGTGTGTTTCACAAACAATTGTACTTATCTTTTGCACTGTAGGATCTTGGAGCTCCACCCAAGAGAACAAGAATCATGACCTTATTCACTAGAGAAAGCCATTTGACTTTTCAAATTCCTCCAAGTTATAAAAAATTTGAGGAAGAAATTGACGATGTAGAGTTCTACTTCATAAGCAGACACTATTTGATGCTTCTTGTTATTTACTTATCACCATCTTTATGTTAGCTAATTGATGCATTTGAAAAACAACTGCACAAGAAGGAGATGGAATATAAATCCGACGAGAAACTATCTCTGCTACTCTTGTTTGCTGAAAGAGTAAATGGTTGGATCGTCAGACGTCAACAACGTAGTGACAGACGGTTGGTAATCATTTCTGTGCAATGTTTTCTATTTAAGAAAGTTGCAGATATAACACAATCCAATCTTATATTTCCAGTACTTTTGCCATCAGCTTTCAAATATAATCTTCAGATCCATAGTTGAGGTGGAGAATTTTATATTGTTTAATGTTTATCCCGCCAAACCACATATGAGTAGAAAGTGGACAGCTTAAGAAGACTATTATGTGAGCATCTGGAATGAAATCATATACTTTGGTTTGCACGTTTAACAAGTGAAATTGTTTATTCGTTTTGTTAGGATTTATTCCATTTTCAAGGATCAAGGATCAGCGAGCAGAAGACTGTCTTCTTATGAAGAAGTGGTTGTTCTAAGTTCTTCAGGAAACCTAAAGTTGATTGAGTACATGAAAGGCAATGAAGAACTTAAACGTGGGAGGAGGAGAAAAGCTAAAAACATGGAAATTGATGGTGAGAATGACTATGGAAAGATGGATTCACGAACTAGAAGTAACACTACAAGAAAATAGTGAATTACAGACGGAAATTACCGACGGAAAAAACCAATATACCGTCGGTAAACAAACTTAC
>JAOQML010000001.1:2282809-2302155 GCA_027568935.1 Erythroxylum urbanii
ACACTAACTCTCATTCTTTTCAATTTCAATTTAACACCATAAGCTTTCTAATTTAATCCATCAATCTTAAAAAAAAATTTTCTACCCCTCAAAAACTTTATAATTAAAGCCTAATCACAATAAAAAATAAAATAATCCCAAACATATTTAAGAAGCAATCGGGGTCCAACAACTAGTGACTATCTGAATTCATAAATGCTGAAGGAAATTCTCTATAAGAACATGGGATCAACAAATGTGAATTAATAATGCTAAAATTTCTTATTGACAGAAATAAAGCGTGAGAAGAGAAGATGAGAAGCTGCGGCAGAACCAAAGAGAAGATATGAGAAGAGTGAACAGTAGCTTGGGCCAAACTTATTAATTCGCCATATCAGCTATAGTGAAGGGAATAGTAGGCGGCAGAAACAAAGAAGAGAAGAGAGCTGGGAGAAGAGGTATTGTGTGAATAGTGTAGGTGGACTTTACTGTAGCACAATATGCATATTTTGTGCGTGATTTCAAAGAAGAGAAGGTGATGGATCTGTATATGTTTCAATGCAAATAACAGAGCAAACGAGTTACAACACAGAAATAAGCAGATGAAAACAAACCTGGATATCACAGATGGTAGAAAACGCAGAAGAGGGCAGAAGACGCGGAAATCACAGCCGATAGAAAAAGCAGAAGAAGGCAGAGAGAAAAACACAGGCATAATAACAGCACGCCTCGCAACAGATTCTAAAAGTAAAACGCAGCAAAGGAGATAAAAACGCATGAATAAACAACGATAACAATGCAACAATATAACAGAAAAAACTCTAGTATCGAATGGGTAAGAACGATAAGCATTATCTTCATCCAAATCTGTTTAAAATGGAAAAGATAAGATGGAAGAAACTTATGAGGCGAAGACGAAGACAAGAAGTTAGAGAACATGTTGAATAGTTATGACAATTGTTTTTGATCTTAATAGAATGAGTTTGCTAAAGATGATTTGTTGTTTTTTATTAAAAAAAACGTGTTGCCAAAATACAGGAAAACATTATTTTTTGTTTTTCTTAAACTATTGCATTTTTTAAAATTTAAGAAATAAAAAATTACAACAAACTTAAACAAACACGTTTTATTGACTTGCTTCCTTTTTTTACAAAAACGGCAACAAAAAATGTAAAAAAAAAGAGAAACAAACAACCCCTGAGGGTGTGTTTAGTTAGAGGTTTATTAATGGAATGAAATGAAATGTAATACTATTCCATCGTTTGGAATGAAGATTTATAATGAAGTGGGATGGAAGAGGAGGGTTTCATATTATATCTCATTTCAGCCTAATCAGTAAAAATAAAAAACCTCTAATTTGGGGGGTTTAAGATGGAATACAAAATAAGAAACAACTTTACACTATATTACATTATAAACCCTCCATCTAAACAACATTTCACTATATTACATTATGAACCCTTCTATCATTCCCAAACAAAAATTTTCTAATATTATATCCATTTACATTCTATTTTATTATAAACTATTCCATTCCATTTTATTTCATTATGTTCCATTAAAAAATTTACGTCCAACTAAACATAGCCTAAGAAATACACCCTATAATACCAAGTTTACCAAGTTGTGAATTAACAAGCATGCCAAGCAATTTTTATTTATGATATTTAGAATTTCGCATGTAATATCATAAATTTTTAATAGAAATTAAATAGACAACTTTTATTTATGATATTTAGAATTTCAAAAGTTATAATACAAATAGATGTAAATCAAGTTTGATATGAGTTCAAGGTTGAATCTAAAAGTCTTGTTCTCTTTTGCATCCCTCTCGGTGTAGAAGGTAGATGAAGTGATGTCATTTTCATCATTTTATGCAATTAAAAGATCACTTTAATTTGAAAATTATACTTGACAGTAATAAATTTTTGTGAGTTATTTAGCCTAATTATTTGAACATTTTTCCTTGTTCCTTATATATGATGATAACAACGATGAATTAATGTATGTATAATTTCAATTAGTAATAGAACCCGTTCCATATTCTTTTGGCTTTCATGGTAATCAATCGAGCCAATTAACTCATTAACTATGAAAATGTCTTGACTTATGTCAACTTGAGATATTACAAGACATCTTGAATGCAGTATTGTTTTCATTCCATTCAACACATGCAATTGATTATTGAAATCAGGAACAAAGGTTGACTTAACTGTCTTCCAGAACAAAATTTTTAAATAACCTCCTTTCCATTTTTCTCTCTAATTAACATAAATATATCTTACATGCATTCTATTCTTAATATTTAATGAAAATGTTTTGATTGCATTAAGAAGACCCTGATTAACCATACAAACCAAATCAAACAGTAATGAAAATATACCTTTTGCATGTTAGATATGAAATTTAAGTCACTACAATCTATAAGTTATAGATGTGAAATAGAAACCACTTTTATATTCTATATATTTAACATCAACCACACTCCAGGAAATATAATATATTTGATTGTTTTTATCCCTTTTAACATATTAGTTTCCTTTACATATTCCTTCAATAAACATCCATTTAATTCTATTATTGGTTTATGACCTTCAATCTAACCCCTTTTAGAAGTGGTGAAATACGTATAGCATCTTGCAAACACTATTTCACCATTCACATTTTCAATATTTGTTATCATTGCCCATGTTGTACTCATCTCCTCACCATACCTCAACATTTTGACAAATTTGATCATATGACACTTATACATCATCTTGTTGACAATTGCCTTTTCTCTTTTGTAAGTGTTGAAACTCACATATACCTTTAGATGTTTCCTTAATGCGGCCTTTAAGTTGGCAATCTTGATGTTTGGTTATGACTTAATTATGTCTTTACAATAGCGTGTTATCCATTTAGATAAGTTGAGTTTGTTAATGTTAGTGTTGTATATGTGTCATTGGTTCATATCTCTTCTCACAAAAAAAAAACACTATTGCCATTTCTCTTGATACTTGTGAAAAGTAACTAAGGGCACTATGATCTATGCCTCACTCTCATCTGAGACTTAATCATTTTTTATATTTTAACCCAAACTCTTTGTAATAGAGTATTTAATAAATGCTTCCTTTAATTGGCTAGCATTTTTAAACTTCAAACTTATAACTTAAGGCAGGATAGTACATTTTAGGGCATTATAAAGGAATTTATACTTACTTTTTAATGCACTGTCAACTTCCTCATTAGAACTTATGTAGTACTGTCCCAAGTCATCACTTTTAATGTACTGATTGAATCTATCTATAAGTGCACAATCAATTATAGCAAGCAATAAATTGGAGTATTTTGGAGTATTAATCCCATGAGGACTATACTATTATATTTATTAATCCTAGCTAAACAATGAAACTAAATTGAATAAACTGTAAAAGAAGTGATTAATCTATAAATTAACAAAAATAGTATAATTAAATGAAGAGATATCAATAAGATAAATGCTAGGGTTTTAGGGTTTATTTTTTTGGAATTTCAATTATAATGCAAGATTGACTATCAAAATTGAAATAACAATTAACCCAATATATCTATGTGCTCTCTCGAGGAATAAATGTATATTCAATTACAGAATTACCAACTCTTACTTACCTAGTTAATCTTAACCAAACTCATCAAGTATAGTTATTCTTTTTAGTTATTACCTAATTTAGGAAATCTTTGTCTTTAAATCTAGAATATTTATTCTCCCAATGCACAAATTACTCACCTCCCGGTCCTTCATATAATTCCTAGAATTGAATCTATAATGGTCAGTCACAAATCCAACAATTAAGAGGAAAGAGAATAAATTCAACCTAACAATAACTACTCATGCATTAATAATTGAATTATCTATCATAAACTACATCCTTAGTCCTAACTAGGGATTTAGCTACTCAACATAACGTAAACAAAATAAATAAAAATCAATCTTAACGTAAAGGAAAGAAAGGAAGAAAAAGTTAGAAGAGCTGAAAGAAAGGAAGAAAAAGTTAGAAGAGTTCTTATGATTCTCCTTTAATCTTGCTTCAAATTCATCCTTGATGTTAAGAACCCTAAAACTAATAACTTAACAATAAAAGAGCTTGTTACTAACCTCTAAAGTCCCTTACAAAGTTCTCTACTAGTAGTATTTATAAGTAAGAATTACATAAAAGGGTTCTAAGGTGATTAAACATGTAATTTTTTGCACATCCTTAAATTCCAAATCACGAGTCTAATGCCTATTACATATTTAGAATGATGATGATTAGTTTTTGGAAATTTATGAGTACAAAACATGATAATCTGGCATCAAATTCACTTTATATCTAATGTCAGTTTACTTCTAGACGACCAATATGACTAACTTGGGTTAAACATGGCCTCATGTTTATGTTATATTGCCCAATTATTCTTTTTTAAGTTTTATTTTTACGTTTTTTCGGTTTGATTTGATCTTTGATGCCTTCTACAAAGTTATTGTTCATCATATTAATTTTAAATGTCTCCAATATCTCCTTGATAAGATAATTATGGAGAATTTTTATACTCAAATTCGAGATTTCTCCTTTAATTAATTACCTACTACATACTGAACTAAACATAGAAAAACATCATATAATTTATGTAAAAAATGCTATAAAATTTTTAAATTACAACTAATTTACATATTCTAGCCTCAATTAAATTGCAAGACTTAAAAATATAATAATTCTTAAGTAATCACTGTAAAATCAAATACAATGTAAATAATATTCTTCCTTTTTCATCAAGCTTAACTACTTCAATTTAACATTGTTTCTCACAAGGTATCACTTATTCACATAAGTGTTTGAATTTTGGGTGAGTACACTCATCATCTTCTTACAAAATTAAACTTATCATATGCTTGAAAATAATATATTCTTCACTACGCAAATTGATTCATACAAGCAAAAATAAAAAAAATGAATTGGTATTAATGGGAACAAAGGGTTAGGTAGGTTAACAACAAAAATTAAATGGTCATAATTAGTATAGCAAGTAAATCATGAAATTGATATAAAATCTCCATCATCTCTTCGTATCTTGTACATATCCCCTCTTCTTTCATTCTTTTTAAGTGTAACAAAATCTTGCCAATTGATTTTCAACAAATTTATCTTTTTATTTGATTTGACATGAATTTTCCCTTTTCGCATTTCCTTTCTATACAGCTCAACAATTCTCACACATTTATTACATTGCAAACCATCCCTAAAAATATCAAATCATAAGTAAAAGCTTTACTAATCACGAATTAGAATATAATTATCTGTTTTTCTTTTTAGGCTAAGGTTTCCTAGGAAAAAGGTTATAAAGAAAAAGGTCAGAGTTTTATATTAGGCTCAAAGGGCTTTAGTAATGGATTGTTATATAAAGGGTTTGATGTGTATGTTATTAATTTTAAATTTTATTTCATTTTATAAAATGAAATGATTGAGATGGCTAAAAATTAAACAAAAATTATATAAGAATTGGTTTACAAAAATGGAAAGTTTGGCTAAAGAAATAAAAAAGAAAAAAGAATAATATGCCTAACAATAGAGAGAGAGAGAGAGAGAGATGCAAAAATGAGAAAATGACAAAACAAGAAAAAAAAGTGTTATATAAGAGGAAGCAGGACCAATAAATAATACAAATAAAAAAGGCAACCAACTAGAAAATGGGAGGGGGTTGGAGGAAAAAAAGAAAATAGTTTGAATTAATAGGGATCGTAATGAGCCAAGTTAAGCCAAACTTATCGATAGACTAACTCAATCCAACACTTAAGCACGACACAAAATTTGATTGGACCTGTCTCATGTCACCTGAGTCTAAGATTGATTATATTTCAGGCGGTCAGAGACCCATCTAACTGCTCAAAGCATTGATTAACATCAATCAACCTTTCTCTGGCTCTCTTCGTCATGAAAAATTAGCAATACTCATTGATCTTTCTTAATTAAGCAAAAAATTGAATAATTTAATTTAAAAGAAAACAATTCCAAACACTGAATTGTTGAAGGCAGAGAAAGATGTAAAAAATTATTAGAGTATCTCTCACTCTCCCTCTCTCCCTCTCTCATTCAATGTTCTTAAACTATCAAAATTTTCATCCATATAAACTTTACTTTTCTCTCATTCTTTATCCCCTCTCTTCAACTCAATACCTTCATCTCTAAAAACTTTTCTTTTCAAGCAAGACCATAAGTAGTCTTTCTTAACAAAGGCACCACCTTTAGCAATTCTAAAAGAATATTTAGTAACGAAAGCAAGGAAGAAGGAAGTAGCAGTAAATAGAAAGATGGAAATAACAATAAGAAAAAGAAAGAAATGATATAGGGTTTTTGTTATATATAGTCAAATTTTAAGTTAGGCTGAGCCATAAAGATCGAGCTTTAAACCTAAAAATAAGAAAAAAATTTAAGGATGACCAAAATTTTTATTAATTCAAATTAAATTTATTAATTTCAAGTCGAGTTGAACTGACACAATCTTAATTGCCAAACCTATGAACCATGAGAGGGTAACGTTTAAAAAAACAAAGAGGAAGAGAAAAGATATAATAAATAGAAAAAAATGGACAAAAAATAAACAAAACAGAGAAAAAAATATAGCATAGGAAATATGACAAATAAATAACAAACAACTTGGAGAAAAACGGAAACAGCAGAACATACAGGAGAGAAAGTGGAAAAAAATAAAGAAATTGCTCTCCTTCTTTGAAGGCTCCACCTATTTTCACCTAGGAAACAACAACAAAAATGGCATATTATTTTCTAAAAAAATGTTTTATTCTTTCACTTTCAATTTCAATACCATCATTTCACTCTTTTAATTGTCCTCTTACTATATTGACCACAACTAGTGAAAAACTTGATTATCATAAATGGAATGAGAAAGAAGGCGATGATACTTAGAAAGATGTTGAAGCTATAATTTATCAGAAAAAAGATATGCCATACTCTTAAAAAAAAAGAAACTGGAAAGACACAAACACAAGAAGAGCAAAATAAAAGATAAAACTATTGTACTTTTATTGCTACTAATCTTTCTAATAAAGACAAATAAGAAGAGCTTATATATATATAGACTTACAGTAAAAGCAAACAAAGAAAAAAAATTGGTGAAACAACCCACTCCCAACTAATTATTAGCAATAATATTGACAAAAAAATAAAAAATAGACCACAAAACTTGGTCACACTTTGAATTACTTCTCAACACCCCCACTTAATTCAAAGCTTACAAACACCAAGTTTTATTCTAAAGAGCTCATGCTTTGCTTACAGCAGTGACTTTATGAAAATATCTGCAACATGCTTACTTGTATCACGAGCCTTCAAACTAATCTCTCTAGTAGAGGCTTTGAATATAGTGATAGAGAATATTGATGTGCTTGGTTTTACTGTGAAATGTTGGGTTCTTTGTCATTACAATGGTTAATCTATTGTCACAAAAGATCTCTGTTGCACCAATTTGACTTTGGTTGAAATCTATAAGAAGTCACCTTAGCCAAACTGCTTGACAAGTTGAAGAAGTTGCCGTAATATACTCAGCCTTTTAAGTTGATAGGGCCACCACTTCCTACTTCTTTAAACTTTATAAAATTGCTCCTGACCCAAGAATAAACAAGAAATCATATGTGTTCTTTCTATCATCAGTGGTACCTGCCCAGTAGTTATCTGTAAAGCCAATTAAATTAAAATTTGACACTTTTGAGTACCAAATTCTATGTTTTGTCCCTGTAACATATCTCAATATTCTATTTACATCTTCAAGGTGAAGATTACTTGGACTGTGCATAAATGTAGACACAACTCCAACAAAGGATGTAATGTCTAACCTTGTATGAGACAAATAGTTTAAACTACCAATAAGACTTCTAAAATATGTTGCATTTACCATTTTAACACCATCATCACAGCATAACTTCTCAATAACATTCATAGGTATGGCAGCAATTTTATAATAGACCATATTAAAATTTTTCAAAAGATCCATTACATATTTTCTCTATGAAATAAATATCCCATTAACTTCTTGTTTCACCTTAAGACTAAGAAAATAATGCAATAAGCCCAAATTAGACATATCAAATTTCTTCATCATACAATCATAAAAGTCAGCAACAATTGACTCACTTAAACCCTTATAAATGATATCATCAATGTGAAGGCATAGCACCAAAATATCTTTTTGCCTTCTCTTTTTAGATAAAGGGTGAGCTTATTATTACTTCTTTCAAAACCATTTTCTGAAAATAAGAATCGATTTTAAAATATCATGCTTGTAAATCTTGCTTTAAGCTATAAAGTTCCTCCTTTAAACTGTAGACTTTATCTTCTTTGCTATTAACTACAAAACCTTTTAGCTATGAGACATACACTTCCTCTTCTAAGTCATTATTCAAAAAAGTAGATTTGATGTTAAATTTGTACACTAGCCAATTTAATTTAGTAGCTAAGGTTAAAAAAAGTTCTTGCCATCTCAAATTAGGCAATGAGGGAAAATGTTTTTTCAAAATTGATACCTTGCTGTTTGGAATAATACTTTACAATGAGCCTTGCCTTATAATTTTTTATGCTACCATCTCTATGATACTTGGTTCTAAACACCATTTGAGATCAATAACATTTTTTCCTTTTGGAACCAAATCCTCAATTTGATTTTTTTGGAGAGAAAACAGTTCCTCTTTCATAACCTTGCACCATTCTTTCTCTTTTACATCTTCTTTAAAGCAAATAGGATCTTAAACAAGTAAAGCAAAAGCACAAGAATCATAAATTTTCTGTAAGGATCTAAATTTCCTTAGAGGAGTTTCATTTGATGAACTCGAAGGTGATGAAGCATTGCTTGCATGAGTAGAAGGATTGCTTCTTCCTCCTGTAGAAGAACGAAATGTTGTTGGTGATGGAGCCTACAATGGTGCAATATTATCTTCTAACACTTGAATATGCTGCTGTTCATTTTCTTAAAGAACTAAAAGTTATTGGTGATGGAGCCTGCGATGGTCCAATATTATCTTCTAACACTTGAATATACTGCTGTTCATTTTCTTCACTCCGAATACATCTTGCTTCTTTGTTAAATATTGCACTCTTGTTAAATGGTAATCTTGCCTCTAGTAGGATTATATGGCTTATATTCTTTATATTCAAAACAATAACTAACAAAACATGTTTCTTAGATTTTTAATAAAAATTTTGAGAGTTAGTTTTAACCAAAGCATAAGCTATAGTCTTAAGTGGCTTACCATTGGCCTTCTATTATTGCAAGCCACATATGGTGTTTGATTACAAATAACTCTCGTAGGAGACAAATTGAGAAGGTATTATGTTGTTGCAACATCGTCCAAAAATAAATAGGAAGACCTTTTTTCCTGCATCATGCTTCTAACTATCTCTACTGTATTATGGTTCTTTCTCTCAATTACACCGTTATGTTTTGGTGTATATAATGTCATAAGTTCCATGAAAATTTCATTTTCCTTATAAAAATCATTGAAATTAGCTGAGTCAAATTCTCCTCCTTTATTTCTTCATAGTGTCTTTATTAAAAGACCAGTTTTCTTTCCACAAGTTTTTAAAACTTTTTGAACTTGTCAAAAGCTTCAAACTTGTTTTCTAAGCGATAAACCTAAATCATGTAACTATTGTCATCTTTGAATAATGAAAAATATCAACTACCACTGAGATATTCATTATTCATAGGCCCACACAAATATGCGCACTAACCCAAGACATTTATGGACTCTCCAAGCCTTTCCTACATAAAAAGGCCTTTTAGTTTGCTTTCTATATTCACAACCTTCATAAAAGACAAGTTTCATAAGTTTCAGTAATCCATAAACCATTTCCTTTTAACTCAATAACTTCAAAAAATTAATATTCAAGTGCCTATAATGTAAATGCTATAGACTAGTCTCACTATCAATATTAATAACCATAGCACAATTCTTAACCATTGAAACTTATAATGGAAACATTTTAATGTTGGCCATTGGAACTTTAACAATGATTTGTGTAGATTTTTTATCTTTAATAGTACTCATTATCAAACAGAATTGAATATCCATTAGTCATTAATTGCCCAATACTAAGCATATTATGAGATATTTTAAAAATAAACATCACTTCTGATAAAATTAGTACGTCAACAAAACTTATATTAAAAAAAAAGCAAAAACTACTGGTGAAATAACAAATTGCCAGCTAATTACAAGAAACAATATTGATTAAAGAAAATATAAACCACAAAACTTGATCAAACTTTGAATTACTGCTCAGTAGTATGGTGAAGCATACTCTTTTGTGTCTCTCATTCTCCTCATCGCCAACTATTGCTAATCCTTGGTATTGATGAACAATATAAGAATGGTGTTCAAGATTCCATATGGTTAAATTTAATAGTTTTTGGCTTAGGAATTGTCATCTAGGTCATAATGATAAAAGTGTAAGCATAATTAGTTTTTGACTTATAAGTTATGTATATGATTAACTTAAAGAAAAAGTTCTATATATGATTATCTGTTATATACAGAATGGGAAAAAGACATTTTCTAATATTTATTCTCTTAAGTCATTGAGAATTGTTGTGTCATGTGAGTTGATAATGGTTCAGTTGAGGAAGGAACATATACATGAAAACTATAATTCATTAGATGATGATTAAGTTAGTCTCAGGGGAACTAGTAAGATGGGCATTTTAGAGATATTGCTTGCAATTGGGTTACTATGATTTTAAAAGTGGTTAGGGTTTGTGCAAATTAATTTTGAGGAAGCGATTTAAGGAAATTTGTGAATGTACCAAGGGTAACATATGAGGTTGATTCAAACACTAATTTAGCAGTCTTTGGGTATAATGAAGGTATTTCCTATACACTTGCTTTATGGGCCTAGATGATAATCTATTGAATTATAAAGTTTGTGACTTGAAAGAGTTAGATTCCAATGGTATGCTTATGTTTTTGACTTGTTTGGTCGGGCAAGACTTCTTAATAAAGTTGATAATTTCATCGATAGATTACTTGTGGAATCAAATACAACAATTGTCTTACAGGTGATTAAATTTTCAAGTTTGTATCTATTCATCATTATATGATACCCTTTTCTTCAGCATAAAAAAATGAGATACTTATTATATGTTGTAGTTGATTTCATCCTTTCCTCCTATCTTCTTTTAGGTTTATTATGAATTATGATTCCATCATCAATAGCTTGTGGAAAGAAAGGAACTTGAGAATGTTTAGAGTTCAATTTAATTCACATGATGATGCTAATTGAAGAGCATTAATTGGATAAGGTTAGTGGTGATGGTCGGGGGATTGAATCTTTCACTATCTCAAGAAATAGAAACTAATTGGAATATCTAATAACAAGTTCAGTTTTTGAGGTGTAATTAGTTGAATGATGGTTGTATTTTTGTAATTTTGCCTAGGTTGTTGTATCCTAGCCTAGTTGGTATTAATAGCAAATTAACAATTATATTATACATAAAGCCTTGTAAATATTCATGTTAATGCCTTACAATAAGATTCTTTTTTAACTTCCAAAAGAATCATCAAGTGATTAACCCAATTAAGTACGTTTAGTTTAACTCATTTGTTACCTAAAACGTTAAATCTTATAAAAACATGAAATCTTATAAACACTTTCATAAAAGTATGCCACATGTTGTCAAAATTTAGTAAAACTACTTGTAAAAAAATAATCAAATAAACATGTAAATTGCTTGCAACACTACTTAATAATTAGTAAAAATCTATACTATATTTTGTAATCGCTAAACTCAATTTTGGGAATCATTTATCATCTATTAATCTAGGTTTTAATCTAAAAAATGTGGTTGTTGTTTACTTGATCCAACACGTGGCTATTTTAGTTGGGATACTACAAGCATATCAAATGTTATATTTTAGTTGTTAGCTTGATGCACAAAAAGATGAAAGAAAGACAGTTGACAAAACTTGCTTCCTCCTCCTCAAATCTCAACATATGATTCCAGTCAAGGACTTGTTTTCTTCTTTTAATACAGCTGAAAACATAATTGCTCTTTGCATTTGTATGTTCTCATAAGAGAAAAAAAAAAAAGATACTTCTCTTGTTATTAAAATAAGACCCTACCAAGAAAAAGGCAGGAATCTGTGTGTCAATGTGAAACAGCTTTTTTTTTTTTTTCTAACATAATAGCTTACAGCTGCTGGACAAACTTGAGCTAAGAGATTAAGCATTTTCTTGCTTTTGGGCCGTACGATAATGTCCTCAAGTGTAACACTTAGCTGTGGAAAAGCTCGCTGATACTTCAGTTGGAAATGGCAAAGAATCCCATACCAAGTTCGGCTTCCAAGCACCAATATTGGTCATATTCATCTGTGAGCTAAAAGGAAAATCAATATTACGAGCAACCTCCCACTCACCGTCCATGTGTGCCATACTTGAACTCTTCAACGACACAGTTTCGTCTCCATTACTCATGCTTAGTTGCACTTCTTGTGGTAAGATATCCAATGAGAAGCCATTATTGCAATGTTCTTGTGAGTCATCTAAACCTATACTTTCACCGACCTTGCCGTAATCTCCAAGCATCGAAGAAGACATGTTTAACAAGATGGACGAAAAATCGACAGTACATTTTGCAGGGGCAAAAGTTTCTAGAGGAGAAAGCAGGAAATTGCTGGTTAGGTCGCAGTTTGAAATGGGAAGCTGAGAGGGTTTGTATGGGAATGGATTTATAGGCTTGTGGTAGGAAAAATCAAGTGGGTTGACAGTAGAAGTTTGTTCAATATGATCATTGTTATAGTTCAAGTGCATTCCTGAACTATTTTCTGTTGTCATTATCATACTCTGTGAGTTTAAATGAGTGGCTTGACAGCACTTGGAGGGTATATGATTAGATGAAACGGGTTCAGGTAATGTGGAGACCCAAGAGTGAGAGGTAGCTCTGAGTGTTGTGGAGCTGGTTTTCTTAAATATCCTACATATTGCCCACGATTCCTGCACATCCATGAAAAATATGTTGAACAAGATAGAAATTTCTCTCATAGATCTTGTGAGGCATCAAGATATGCCAAGCACAAGATGGTTGAGTTTAGAAAAGTGATTATGAAATGAATCATCTTTACTCTATTATTAAGCAAAGGATGAAAAGTATCAGAAATAACACTAAGTAGATAGACAAAGAAAATGATAAAATGCAGTCAAATTGACAAGAAGAATTTCGTATTAAAAGATGATATCTTGAAATTTTCATGAACCAGCCCTTTTGTGTCATGCTACCTACCTTCTGTCAACATTTGAGCTATATATATTAAGATATGTTCAAGTAGATAAAGAGGATTCAAGATACTTTACATTGGCAGGAATAGTTTTGTCAATGAATCTCTTTGGAGGCCCAGAGTCTGTCAGGGAAGGCAAACGAAATTCATGCATCATCCAGTCTGTTTTGATCCCTTTGGCAGCCCTACCTTTGTAAAAAACAAGCGATTTCTTCAATCCTATACACTTGTTTCCTTCTACAGAGTAGATAGGCCTGTCTGTTCCTGTAGCTTTCCAAAATCCTGCACCTGTAACTCTATTAGGCCTTGCACTGTTCCTGTATTTTCTGTCCCTAGGGCAGTAGAAATACCACTCTTTTTCACCTGTAGTAGCCATTTCTTTTGGATCAAAAGATTAGACAAGAACAACACAAACTCGTAAGATTCAAGTAGATATTTGATGAAAAGTTGAAGAAATAAACAGATATTCATACAAGTACATGTTTAAGGGTGGAGTTATCTTACTTGGAAGATCCCAGGGGTCATATTTATAGATGTCTAGTTGCTTGATAAGCTCAATCGAGAGAGTTCTCTGTTGGATCTTTCTCTTCAGGTAAAAACCTACAAGCTCTTCATCGGTTGGATGAAACCTAAAGCCTGGTAACATAACTTCGTCTATTTTTTCTACCTCACTTTTCTCATCCATTTTTTTTATCCTTCACAGCTGGCTATCACAGCTTGTAGATGAAATTAAGACTTTGATCGTTATCAGTTAGAGCAAGTCTGAAAAGCCAAGAGCTCAAGGACTCTGAAACAAAGTCACAAACCCTAGAGAAACAAGCAAACCCTAGCAAGAATTTCCAAGACGTGAATTTAAAGAAACCAACCAACTTGTACACTATTAACTTCACTTAGGTTTGACACAATATATGCTTCCTCAGAAGGGGCTTGCCCCCGAAGGATCAGCCGCCTTTTCTGGTGACTTTTAAAGCCAGAGTGTGTGTTTTGCGAGGATAGCTTTGGCTCACAGAACATTAGCAAGTTAATGGCAAACAAATCTTAATTACTATAACAATTACCAAGAAACACAAAGTCAAGAAATGGATTCTAAGCTAACAAGACTTTAGGTTAATCCAAGTGGAGGAATCTCAAAAACCACCAAATCAACAGTTCATAGGGATAGTAAACTTTTAAATATTTAGATTTCCCATCTACCACCATGAAACCCACGACCCAGTTCTTGCTCTATACACTGCAAATTACGAAAATGCAAGCTTCCAAGAAAGCAATTTTTTATTTCTGGCCTTGTTTGAATCATTAGTTGGTAACCGGACCGGCACCAAGTCCCAAGGTTAAAGCTCAAAAATATATTCAATCATGGAATTACAGCAACATTAGTTTACATTAGATATAGACTTAGTAATCTCAGAATCTGAAATCCCGGTTTCTATTCCATTCCCTTAGCTTCTATTCCACTGAACTTGTCAGATTAATATTTCATTATATACTAACAAAAGAATATAAAGATACTATACCGAGCAATTGTATGATAAGACTAACAACTAAACGGGACCACCTGCCTCTAATGAGACATGTATGGTTAGATTATGTGTTGAACCTTTTGAGGGTATCCCACCTATATTTCAGAGTTGTGTCTAATTATCGCAGTATCCGGAGTAAACATATTGACTTTCCATGTCATATCAAACTCTTTGACTTGGGGATGCTCTAGGAGCACTACAGTCTAACAGTTCGAATTCTTTGCCTTTTTCTATTTTCTAAGCTTATAACTTAATTTAACATCATGGGATGTAATGGTCCTTACTCTGTGAAAATATGTAAAGGAGGGAGATCTAGCTTCATCTGTCATCTGAAAGACACAAAAGCAATATATGCAGTTGAGGTTAAGGGAGCTCAAGGACTATACATGTATATATCAGAGTATGTGCGTCCAACTCTTTTCCGGATGGATCATCTATTGATTTTTTTTCTTTTCTTTTTTTTATAAGATAATGGAATCTAAATTTAGGTTATATCAAAGTTTTAATCTATGAAATGCAACCCTAAATGTGTCCACAACATTGCAATTGCATGGGTTCTTTATAGTATTTCGCCATAATAATTATGGTACGTGTCTTGTAAGTAAGCCTATATCATTGACAATAACCTACAATCACACCATAACTTCTAAAAATTTGAATACATACATAAATTCAAAACAACTTGTGAGCTAATACATATATCAACATGTAAAGAGATTTTACCAGTTGTATTATAGATATAATTGTTTCGGATAGCGATTCAAGTAAGCACATGAATCTCAAAACTTTCTTGTTTATGGTAATTGAACAATGAAACTATATAGAAGTTCGAATTCCCTTTTTGAGAAACCCCTCACTTCACGGTAAGATTTAGCAGTTCATTACTTGAATTTGCTAAATGTGTCCAGTGGTCGGTTAGCACTATAACAGTGAAAGTAGCTAGCATGAAATTAATGGTCAAGTTTCAACGAGTCAAATCACAAATGCCAAACTTGGGACTCCAAATTCAATGATGCCCAAAAATCTAGCCCTCGGTTTGTAACTCTTTTTGTCCGTTCCTTGACCTAGGGTTTGTCACCCAAACGTGTGACTAAAGCTTAAAAGAAATAAATTAAGACTTGTAAAATTCTTCAAACCCAAATATCCATACCTCTTTCTAAGTGAACTCATTTACCCCAACAATGAAAATCATGCAACTTAATTATTAGTCTAATTAAATATATATGGTAAACAAGACTAATAACCTATCTCCAGTCCTTCAGTCACTTTAAATCTAAAACCACCAATATGTAAAAATGTCCTTTGATCAAATCATATGTTTTTTCAATTTCTCAATTTTGTGGGTGACTTAAAGGTAGTGAAGGCAAATGAAGGAGAAATGATTCATAAAAATTTTAATTAATCTGCTATGTCTAATTTATGTTTAACTCATGGAGCGTACCTAATTAAATTATATAATTTTTGCATCTGGTAAGATATGCTAACTATATGTGTTGTGATATAAAGCATGATTAATGGAGTTTAAAATTATAAATCAAAAGTATAGAATTATATGTTAACAGTAACTATCTATCAAGACATTATTCATAAGCACTAAAAGTTAAATACGTATTATAAATGAAAAACCGAAGGCGGTAGTAGTTTCACAAACTTTTGCAATTTTATTGTGAACGTCTCTAACACAAATAAAAACAAAAATCAATCAAAAGAAAAATAACAGATGACATCAGAACTTTGTTCACGCAGTTCGATGCTCTTTGCCTATGTCTACGGAGCCCTCACCCAGATTAATTATTTCACTTAAGTATAATAGATTTACCTAAAGCCTTACTGAGCCAACATCACTTACCCCTTGACACTATCTCTCAACCTCACTTCTCGTGAAAGAAGTTCACACTCAATAATACGATCGACTCGTGTTAACCTCGACAACTTCCCTCTTTTCTTAGTTGATTAAGAAATAAATCTGAAAGTTGTCGTAGGAAACTATGGACTGATTTTTTGCAAACTCCAACATCAACTCACGGAAACTTCTGTAGAAATCACAGCTTCTTCTTTTTCTTCTTATGGAACCTCCAGTTATGCGATATTTTCTAAAACCATTTGATGTCCCAGATGGGAAACCATCATAATCTCGACTTGCATCTTCCACACGTAATGGGTCAATCTAGTCTTGTAGGGTGTAAACATATAGTGAGTTGGTCAAAGTTGTGGGATGTGAGGAAAAAGGCTCTTTACGGAAGTTGGGCACACACTCAGGCACACCACTAAGCAAAAGTCAGTCGTAAGTCTTTTTCAAAACCAAAACAACACACCCTCATGTGTTTTCCATAAACCCACTTCATTCACAATGAACTTACAGCAATTCCCCCACAACCTTTGCTTTTACGAAACCAAACAATTCACCAACACTTCAAAACTCCAACCATCAACCAAAACTCCTCAAAAAGATCACTTCTTTTGAACTCATAGCATTAACAAAAGACAAACCTTTGAAAATCCAAACTTAGTTACGCAGACTAGAAACTCGCAGACATAAATCTCTCAAAACTCCAGAGATGTGATGGAGATGAATAGTTTGGGGGTTGGCTACTTTTGCTTTTCACCACATATGGTTCTCTCCTTTGAATGCACAAAATGGAAAGTAAAACCAGCGTGCGTCTGGGTCTCTTAGAGACGTTTCAAAAACCTAGTCGGCTGCCTCTTACGTATATTTTTCAGAAAGACCCACATACTCTTCAAAAACAACTTCTACGCAAGATATAATTTTATTCTATCTAGAACATTATCCAAATAACTTTTTGAATCCAAGATAATAAAAATTTGATAAGTCCAATTTATAAAAATATGCCAAAATAAAATAAGTAGATATATAAACCATATATCTAACAATCTCCCCCTTTTTGGCATATTTGTCATAAATACTAAGCTCCCCTAAATCACATAATTGGACATATAGATATCAAATTCACATTTCGTATGAACTCCCCCTCAATCCAACATCAAGTTCTAAAGAACATCCATAGTAACAATAATCCAATCATCTAAATTTCTCCCCCTTGGGACAAAAGATGCCAAAAAGCAAGACGAATAGTCACACATATACCTTGAAATCTTACCCTGAATGGAATAGTCACCATAAACAATCTAATAACTCCCTTTTGGAATGACAGTGTCAAAACGAAGAATGCCTTCAACACAATCAATCTCAACAAATAAAGAAACATGAAGATCAACAGTAGTTATAGCGGAAGAATCATAAGCACGTCAAGATGACAATTTACTACCATTCAAAACACCGAGAGATATGCTCGAAAGAGAGAGATGTACCATAGAGAGAGTCTCATACTGATGAGAGAGCTGAAAAGTCTTCAGTGGAGCCAAATAGAAGTCACAATACAAACTACTAAAAAGATGGGACGAAATGGCAACATAAAAACTAAAGAACTAAAGAAGTCTTTTTTTTTACGTTTCATTTTTTTATACTTTTCTTTTTTAAAAAAACAAAAAGAACCTAAAAAATGTAAAGAACATAGTCCCTGTACCCCTCGAAGAAATTCAATTTATTCCTCATCGCATTATCTCAGTCATCAACTGTCTGGTTGATTTCTTCATCTGAAGTAACTGACGTATCCACAGTCTGAATAGTTTCTTCAAAAGCAGTAACTAACTGTAAATCTGAATAATTTCTTATTTTTCCTTCACTACATCTTTGTGCTTGTCCTTGACCCTTTATAACCTAAGTGGATTTTGGTACTAAAGGTTGATTCTAAAATTTATGTGAGGGACATAGAATTCTTCGGCTTTGGCTTCTTTGAAATAACATCTGCAGTAACTGGTAACATCTTGGCCTTATATGTCCAATAACTTCGTAAAAATAACATGTGAGTACAAATCTTTGATTCTTTCTCGATGTTTCTTATTCTCGGACAGATCTGGACATATCATTTTTCTCCTCATTCACCTGAGAACACTCACCTTTGTAACCAATGCTTTGAAGATTCCCTTTAACCTTGTCGATTTCGGTCAACTTTTCTAACTTTTCTGTGCATCCATTCAGCATTCTCAAACCCTTTTCAGTACTTTCTAATTTTAGTCTGACTTCACCAAGCTCGTCTAAAGCTACCATCAATTTTTTTCTAACTCTTGAATGGTGTTCTTTATAGAGAGATTCTCTTCCTTCAATCTTTCATTCTTTCTACATGTTTTTACCCATTTTTTATACATTAATTAGTAAGTCTCATAAATATTCTCCTTTTTATCACCTGAACCACTTTCATCACTGTCATAATCTAAAATCAGGCTTTGAGCTGAATCGTCTATGTTTTTCTTGAAATTTCCTGATTTACTCAATTTTTTGTCTTCAGTTACTTTCTTCTCGGTTACTGTTAAACAAGTAACTGGACTTTTTCTATGTAAAGCAATTAATGCATCACCATTAACGATTTCTTCTTCACTACCATATTCACTCTCGGATTCATTCTTACTCTAACACTACAAGAAAATTCAGCATTTGCGTCGGAATACTACCGACGGAACAAATTCCGTCGCCAATTACCGACGGAAAT
>JAOQML010000001.1:2312303-2324815 GCA_027568935.1 Erythroxylum urbanii
ACGCAGCCGCCGACAGTTACCGACGGACAACACCATTCCGTCAGTAAGAGAGCGGGAATCGCCGACAGTTACCGACGGCAACGATATACCGTCGGTAAAAGAGCGCCATGAACATTCCGGAAGAAACTCAAATAGCGACGGAACCATCTTTCCGTCGGCGAAATAGGTTTTCCTGCCGACAATTTCCGACGGTGCCAGGTTACCGTCTGTATAAGCAGATACATATTCCAACGGCACGAAGCGTCTCCGTCGGTAAAAACACGATAATAATTATAAATATATCTGAACTACCGACGGTTTTGAACGTCCGTCGGTAAATAAGGTTTGCTGCAAATATGTTCCGACGGTACGATAAAATTCCGTCGGTATATAATTCCATATGCCGACGATAACTTCTAACCGTTGACAATATTTGACCGTCTACAATTCCCCGACGAAATATTCACATTCCATCGGTATATGTACCGACCGCATAGATTTGTCGTCGGTATATTCATAGATCGTATATCGACGGACGTCATTGTCGTCCGTAAATACAAGATACTTACCAACGGACACCTATACCGTCAGTAAATGGCGAAGCAATTAAATTGCGAGAACGATTCCCACTTTTTTTACCGTCGCCGAGATATTTTCCGTCGCTATTGTCTGTCGCAAATTTTGGGCTGAATTTTTTCCTACAATATTACCGACGGATTGATTGTCCGCCGGGACAAGTTTCTGTTCTCCGACGGATTATTTACGTTCTATCGGTAAACTGCGACGGAAGTTTTCCGTCGGTAATATTCCGACGCTAATTCGCAATTTTCTTATAGTTACTTGTCTTTATCACGAGTTGGTACCTTAAAAACACACATTTCCTACTTCTTTCTCTAAACTTATCTTCATTGCGAGTATTTTAAAGAGTATAACAAAGAGAACCAAAAACTCGCAACTAATCACACTGAGGTGCCTTCTTAAACAAAATCTCATTCGAAGTTTTCCCATTAAGAAGAGGGGAGGGAGTTCTGTTTATCAACTAATCACCAGTCAACACACACTCCCCTAAAATGGTATTGGCAAACCTACCTAAAAACAAAGTGCCCTAGCCATATTTAGAATGTGTCAACGTTTCCGTTCTACGTGCCTATTTGAGGGTATTTGAGGGGTGTCTATGCATGATGTTTAATGCAATATACTATATTTTTCAAAATATGATTTTAGATAAGTAAATTCTTTCCCATTGTCATCATGAAAATTTTCAATTGTTTCATAAATTTTGTCATGGCAAGAAAATTCTTAATGACCTGTGGAACTTCACTTTTTTCAGGCAACAAATATACCCACATAGCATGTGAGAAGTCATCAACAATAGTCAAGAAATAAACTACACCATAAGATGTAAACCCTCTCTATGTCCCCCACAAATCATAATGTATCAAAGAAACATAGTTATCAACTTAACTATTTGGAAAAATCCTGAGTTTGTCTTATGATTTGTGTCACAATGTTCCAACAAATCATTAACAATACCAGAATCAGAAAAATAAGACAATACATGTTTAAGACGATGTCCCCGCCTTCTATGACACAATTTTTGTGAGTTTATTGGGATGCTCTGAAGTCAGTTAACCATTCACTTAAATTTTTCTTACGGGACAAATGTTTAATTCCTTTTGATTTATAAGCATTTAAAAAATTAACCAGCTTTGCCCATCCGTCTCCAGTTAGCCTGGGTTTGCCACTGTGATCAGATTCATTCATCGCAGTAGCTTGATGCCCATTACTCATAGCAGCCTGGGTTGCATTCATTTGAGCCCCTCGTCCATATCCACCATCACTAGTCTTTCGTAGGTCGCAACCCACTCCTTTTCCAGTCACTCGAGGTATATTATCCTACCATTCGTGTATCTAATTAATGATTTGAAAACACTGCTTCGCTTCATGTCCAATTTTGCCACAGTGACAACAACTGTGCCCTTGTATTTTGATAGTGTAGCAACAACCCAAACTCCCACACCTGCCTGTGCCACAAAGCCTATAATGTCCCCTCCTTCTTCCTTGTTTTGTGCTATGCTTCGGTGCCATTCCTCCTATATAATCGTTGAGTATACTAGGTTTAGGCTCGATAATGGTTCCATATTTAAAATATTGGATTGAATGGTCCTATATACCACATCATCAAGACCCGTGAGGAATTGAGAGATCCGTTCTTCTTCATGCTTCGTCTCCAGCTCAGCTGCTACATTGCACTTGTAGTCGTTACATCGACACGTAGGGACTAGTTCATAATTGACCAACTCGTTCCACATGACATTCAACTTTTCAAAATATGTTTCAATAGCCTGCTCTTCCTGTTTAGCTGCGACAAGATTATCTTTGAGTTGGTAAACGTGTGGTCCATTCCTAATCGAAAGTCTCTATCAAAGGTCCTCTTATAATTCTCGCATATTTACGATATAAATTATGGTAGAATGTAAGTTCGGTTTGATTGTATTCAGGATCCAAGCAACTAGCATTGAATTTGTTATATGCCACTCTTCCATTTTTGGTGAATCATCCGCTAGTTTGGCTAAAGTTTTGTTAATAAACTCGAGCTTTTTCTTAGCCCGTATAATGTATTTCGCATTGCTCTTCCCCATTTTTCGTTATTACCTTTAGGGTGCACAAGTGTGATCAATGGTTTTTTTTTATTACATTAGGTATCTCAATTTAACCGGACTAATCATAAGCCTCTAAGACTCCACCTTAGGAGTTCTAGAGGATGTAAATCTGAAATCCCAAGATTTTTCATGTTCCTACGTATCCTGTACACTTTTGCGCACAAGGAGTCATCACATACTTGATTGGTCAATTGTTGATTAATCGCTGACCCTACTCAGTATCAGGTTCCCAACAGCCCTCGAGTTCCTTAGTAGCTTTAACTCTCACACTGTCACTGAAAGCGAGGCATCTGTAATTGATCCTATCAATGAATCTTTTGGCTCTAATACCATGAGAACTTCACATTGCTTTGGTGGAGTAAATTATAATTCTCCTTGATGTTGTATACAACATTGTGTTAATGTAGTGGGCTGCAGCTAAATCCATTGTTTACTGTAACCCATCCCACCTTACTATTTGTAATCTGAACATGCGCATGTTAAGGATTTGACTTTTTCATTCTTAAATTTCAATTCAAACTGTTTAGTTATTCCATGTTTAAGAAATTCCCTCTTCTAATTTAGATTTCATATTGGAAGACTTAATCTGTCCAATAAGCCTTTGATTTGGTCATAGCGTACCAACTACTAATAATATTTTTCAAAGACAACTTTGCTTAGACAACATATAATATGTAAATTTTGAATATTCAATTTCTTCGAATATAAGTATTTACTAGTCTTTAATTTATCTGCCACTCTGTGATCATGAGTTTAGCAATATTAAAGTCTAAATTAGAATACAGTAGTCTATAAGAAAAACTTTAAATACACATATTAGTAATTCAATATATTTAGATTTATGATTCTCAAAGCATTTTCATATCTCAATTGAACAAAAAATTAATCTATGTTCAACACTATAATAGAAACCCTTTTCATGTTCCTTTTCAACATTATATTATCAATTTAAAATTTTATAAAAAATACATAAAGTATGTAAAAATAAATTTAAGAGTATCATAATTGAAATGAATATTTAAAAATTTTTAATAACTTTTACTGAACTTAATAAAATAAAATAATGATAATATCCATCTTTTTACTTTTAACTTTTAACCAATGATTAAGAAATTTAACCTATTCAGTTGGTAAAATCGTAAAAACTTTTAATAGTTCAATTTTTCGATTTAGTTTGCAACTATTTAATTCAAATTACTTTAATAATTCTTGTCGCTAAAAATAGATCAGTTTATTAATTAATCGATCAATTTTTGTAAATTAATAAATTATTATAAACTAAAATAAATCAATTAGTTTTTATTTAGTAGTCTTTTTTAATTCAATTTCAAATTTTTTAATGGTAATAATAATTTATCTCAATCATATGTTAAATTCCTTAATTTTATTAAATTAGTCGATTTTATAATGTTATAGTATTCGTTAAACATTTTAATTCTTAAACATTTGGTTTTATTGGTTTAACCTGCGGTTTGATTTTAAAACATTGCTTTTAACTTTTAACTCTAGACTTTATAAATTTAAAATCTTTAATTGAAACAAAATTAGCAATTAAGGTACAACTAAGTCTTGGGTCCTTAGCTCCTTGTCTTCTGTTTTTTTTCCACAAACCCAAATTCTTACAAGACAAGACTTGCATGATTGTTCGTTGTCTGGAGACCCCACTAGGCTTCTTTGCTTGGCCACAGCGGAGTATAGCAGTTGCAACACGTCCGTTTTCATCGACTGTAACAAATGCTTATGCTCTTTCTGTTGGAGCTGTTGTTGCTGACGATATAACTATAACTAATCTCGTCTAACCTCTCTATGTTCCAGACATTGCAATTCGCCATTAACTCGAAGTCCAAGTCACCGAGCTTATGGATGGTTTCTTTAGTGGTCGACATCTTTGGACATTTCTTCAACTCGTTATCTTGAAACTTTCTAAACCTCTTGTACTGAAACGTTGTTTTCTTAAAGGACAAGGTTTTCCTTTTCACAATAGGGAATCGCAGGCAGAACTTAAAGCAAAGAAAGCTTTAAATGTCATATTATTTAAAATTTTTGGAAAATATAAACTGATTTAAAATATATTTGTTTTGAATAAAATTTCTGCAATTTCAATTTATTTTAAATAGTTTATGCATTTATAAATAAAATTAAAATTAATAATATAATAAATAAGATGCTATAACTTCTAATTTTTATAATTATCCCGAAAAATAATATAATCTTCAGTTTAATTTCTAATATAAGTTGGATGTCAGACCTGAAACTTCATTTTCTCCGCGGTAGCTGGGAATCATCCAGGACTTGGTGACAGCAAAACAATAATAGCTTGTAGCTAAAATTGTCAAACGGCCTGACTCAGCAATTTAGACATTTGATCTATCGTCGGTGCTCAAAATCTCTACATTGAGTTACACAATTATTGTGTTGAAAGTTTGTAATTTGATTATAGATAAATTTTATTTTTTATTAAAGTTTAGAATATTTCTTTATGCAATTTTAAAATTATAAACACTTAAATGTGAAAGAAATAAACTAGAAATTATACAACAGCTGTCAGTATTTTAAAAATCGGATCGGATATTGAACAGGTCGAAGAAAAAGTTTAAGGTTTAAAGGTTCAACTGGTAGTGAACCGTTATAAAATCGATATATAATAAATAAGAAGTAAAAATTATAAGAATAAGTAAAAAAATATTTTATTGAAATTAAAAATATACCAATGTCTATTATTATATAATGAACTAATAATAAATAAATATGTATTTAATATAAAACCTAAATAACAATAAAAATAAAAGAGAGACAAAAGAGACTACTACTAATTTAGAGAGTTAAGGTTCTTTAGCCATAGGAGTGAACAAAATTGGTTAAAACAAACAAAATTTTAATGAAACACAAACCTAAGTTATCATCAATTACCTTTTAAGATTTATGGTTGAAGTTAAAGATTCAGTTTTATAGTTGTGTTTTTTAAGAGGATTAAAGTCAAAAATTATCAAGACACACAAATGAAACATACATATACAGTTATACAAAGAAGATCAACCGCTACCTAAGGAAAATCACAATAGTCTCCTAAGGAGAGTCAACAAGGCTCGATTTGTGCATCTATGAGTTACTTGCATCAATTTAGACAGTGAGATATGGTGAAGCAAAGATGATGAAGAGAAGATGGAGAAGAGGCGAGAGACACATCGATTTCTGAATGAAATCTAAAGGGTTTAGATTTAGGTATACCTGTTGAATCGAATGAGAAGATGGAAGGGGCGGCTAGCGAGAGAGAAAGGATGAAAATTGAACTCTTAAGGGTTTAGATTTAGGTATATCTGTATCATCCAATCGATTGAGAAGATGGTGAAGGGGCGACTGGCGAGAGATAAAGAACTAAATATGAAATGGTGGAAGGGCGACAAGCGAGATAGAGAACGAAATTTGAAAGGTTTAAGTATTTTTGTATTGTCAAATCGATTCGATGAAAACTGATTGGTTCTCTTATAAACTGGTTAGTTTTCATACTGACAGGTTAGAGATGGCGACCAGGCCAAGGCCAAGGCTAGCCCGCCCAACCTCAATCCAGCTAGAGTCAACTGACCAAACTTCAGTTAATTAGATCTTGGATATGATTTTTTTTGAAAAATCAAGCCTCGAGTTAGGCTTGGACTTGGGCTGTTTAGGTCTAGCCAAACCCTTATATATAAAGCTGACAAGTTTTGACTTTAGCATTTTAAATTAAAAAAAATACTTGGGCTCGAGCTCGCTACCTCGAACCTAATCAAACCGCAGGTCGGGTTGTCTCTGGCCCAAATGAGCTCGGGCCTACCATCATGGGCCTTGAACCCCGATGGAGCCGTGAGTTGGTTCTACCTAGACCCTAGCTCGACCCTTGACTCATCATTGTCCTTGCATACAAATTCACCAATTCAAAGTAGAAGAAAAATATTAGAAGAAAAGTACTATAGACTCATTTTGTTTTAAGTTTACGACTATATCAATGGACCGGCAAAGTTGAATCTACAAAAATAATAATATTTTTTAAAAAACGACATCATTTTTATTATAAGTATCGAAGGTCCAATTAACTCGGCCCTGTCCATTGGGCTGGCCCAAATGCCAACTCTATATATATCTTTATATTTGAAATTTAAAATAATAGTAATAAGTAATAACCCATTAAAAAAAAGGCTATCAGCTCCCACATGCATGCATGCATCTTGAAAAAGTCATCATGTCCATATTTTAAAGTTGAAACACAGAAGCAAAAAGGCTTTGTCATGAGATAGATTTCAACTACTCTCTGTCTCATGATTGACTGCTTAACGGCCACCACTTTCACACCAAGCCCATCAACATCAGCATCACAGCCGTCCGTTATGACTATGATCATCACAAGTCTCTCAGATCCATCAGGTCACCAATCCCCCAATTTTCTTGTTCTTTTGCTCTTCACTTCTTTCACTTGAACCAAACATGTGATACTAATTTATAATAACAATTAAATACTAATGCAATTCAAAGAGTTTTGGTTTGTTAATTAATTGCGTATTTACATTAATTTCACAAGTTTATCTTACCGAACGATCAGGAAAGAAAGTAACTTTATAAATAACTCTGGATATATCTACCTGTTTATAACAAAATGCCTAAGTAAGTAGTAGTTTAACGAACAAAGCTTTCTAAAATAGTGACGCGAATAAACTGGAAGTGTTCTTTATACTTGTGCAAGTTGTCGTAGTGGTCCTTCTTACAATTCACAAAATTCACACACTGGATGAGATAGAGTCTAACACTAGATCCCATCTCTTTGGTTGTTTCTTTATTTTTTTAATGATCATTTCATAGTAAGTTTTAAGTCGGTGATCATTGAGATCTCCTCCACGGTCTCATTTTTTTCTTCATCATTTGTTTCTGGGTTCTGGATAAAAAGCTGCAAGATTGAAGCTTTACGTTTTGCCAACACATCGGTGAGATCTCTTCTGTAATTGGGTGTTGGGATCTCTGAACCGGTTCTTACTTTTCTTCTTTTTGTTATTGGTAAGTAAACTGGTTTTTGGCGTAAAGCATTTAAGATATAATTACCTGATTTGATCATATTTGTTGTCAACTTCGTTGAACTTGGCTCTTTTTTTTTTTTCTGGAGACCCTTTTCAATATAGAGATAGGTTATCGAGGTATGGATTGGATCGAGATGTTTTCTGCGCGTTATGGATGATTGAGGACTGATTTGTTGTATTTAGAAGCTTAAATTTGATGTTGTATGTTCAATCTTTGATTTTGTTTGGGGACTTTATCGAGAATAGAGGAATGGAGTAACTTGCATGTTATTATTCAGTTCGAATTCCAAGTAAAGTCATTGAAATATCTGGATTTGGTACTCGAATGGATAAGAATTTTGCTTCAGTTTCAATTTGTCGTTGTTATGCCTTGTAGAAATGCACAAGAGATTTGTATAATTAGCACACGTTTGGATTCAAGAATTTATTTGTCTGCAGAAAATCCTAATTTTGCTTTCCTTTTCGTGATCATTTTCATTGATAGTTATTTTGATCTTTGCTAATGAACGGTTTGCTTGATGTTGTTTTCCTACATCTTCTAGAATGCTTGTTTGCTCCATTTTTACCCGCATGTGTTAAAGAATATGTGCAAGCTTTGAGTTTTCTTCTTGTATCTGGTTAAGTTGTGTACTCAACTGATCGATTAATGATTTCAGGGGCACAATGGCGTTAAAAACTAATTCAGCTGATGGTAGAACTAGAAGTACTATACAGATCTTCATTGTAGTTGGATTATGCTGTTTCTTCTATATACTGGGTGCATGGCAAAGGAGTGGATTCGGAAAGGCGGACAACCTTGCTATGGCAATTACTAAGAACACAGGTGACTGCAATATATTGTCGAGTTTAGATTTTGAGACTCACCATGGTGGTGAATTTGGTACTGATTCTGATTCAAAGCCCAAAGTGATCGAGCCTTGTGATCCTAAATACATTGATTATACACCCTGCCAAGATCAAAGTCGTGCCATGACATTCCCAAGGGAAAACATGATTTATAGGGAGAGGCATTGTCCTCCAGAAGAAGAGAAGCTACATTGCCTAATACCAGCGCCTGAAGGTTATGTAACTCCTTTCCCTTGGCCAAAGAGTCGTGACTACGTGCCCTATGCCAATGCACCTTATAAAAGCCTTACTGTTGAGAAGGCTATTCAAAACTGGGTTCAGTATGAAGGCAATGTATTTAGGTTCCCAGGTGGTGGAACTCAGTTTCCACAAGGAGCAGACAAGTACATTGATGAGCTAGCTTCAGTCATACCAATGGCTAATGGGACAGTTAGAACTGCATTGGACACTGGTTGCGGCGTGCGTTTCAAACCTCTAAATTTTGTGTCACCAACTTTTTTCAATTTGATTTGGGCTTAGTGGTTGTGCTCTTAGCTGATTATTGTCTGTTCTATTGGTTAATTCAGGTTGCCAGTTGGGGTGCATACCTTTGGAGGAGAAATGTGATAGCAATGTCCTTTGCACCGAGGGACTCTCATGAAGCACAGGTTCAGTTTGCTTTAGAAAGAGGTGTTCCTGCTGTTATTGGGGTTCTTGGTACCATAAAGTTGCCATACCCTTCCAGAGCCTTTGATATGGCTCATTGTTCTCGTTGCTTAATTCATTGGGGTGCTAATGGTGAGAGTTCTTGACATGATGGAATTGAGTTGTCTGTGTTGTACATTGTCCTCGGTTTGATTTGTTCCTGCTCTTTTATTGCCTTAACACAGCTGACGCAATGGGCTCTTATCTTTGCAGGTGGAATATACATGATGGAAGTTGACCGAGTTCTTAGACCTGGTGGTTATTGGGTGCTTTCTGGACCTCCAATCAATTGGAAGACTAACTACATATCATGGAAACGTCCCAAAGAGGAACTTCAGGAGGAACAAAGAAGCATCGAAGATGTTGCCAAGCTCCTTTGCTGGGAAAAGAAGTATGAGAAGGGTGAAATTGCAATTTGGCAAAAGAGAGTGAATACTGACTCCTGTCCTCAACGACAAGATGATAAATTCTGCAAGTCTGCTGACACAGATGATGTTTGGTATGCGTTGGTTTAAATTTTCATTAATTGGTTGAGCATAAATGTTGACCACACTTTAGTACCATGTTATGGTCTCCTGTTTACTGCAAAGTACATATCTTTTCATTAGGAAACTTCTTGAATGTCTCTATATATTTATCTTTTAAATCAGTACTCTTTGTGGGGTTTGACAGGTATAAGAAGATGGAGGGTTGCATCACGCCATATCCTGATGTTAGTAGTTCAAGTGAGGCTGCTGGTGGGGAATTGAAGACATTCCACGAGAGGCTTTATGCCATCCCTCCTAGAATTTCTAGTGGTTCTCTTCCTGGAGTTTCTGTTGAGACATATCAGGAGGATAGCAGATTGTGGAGGAAGCATGTGAATGCTTATAAGAAAATCAATAAGCTTATTGACTCTGGGAGGTACCGCAACATTATGGACATGAATGCTGGGTTGGGAGGTTTTGCTGCTGCACTTGAGTCTCCTAAACTTTGGGTTATGAATGTTGTTCCTACCATAGCTGAGAAAAACACACTGGGTGTAATATATGAAAGAGGATTGATCGGAATCTATCATGATTGGTATGTACGTCTTGATTGTTCCATTTTTGTCTTTTGATATGTCCCCGCACTCCAGGCAACTTTTTTCCAGTGTTCATTCTTGGGAAATCTTAAATCAAATTTGTTTTTCGTTGTGTCTTAATCAGGAAATAAGAGTGTTGATGGATAGAATTTATTTTGCTATTTCAGGTGTGAAGCCTTCTCCACATACCCAAGGACATATGACCTTATTCATGCAAATGGTGTTTTCAGTTTGTACAACAACAAGTGAGTATTGCACTCAATTCTTTAGGTGGAAGGAGAAATGAACTTTTTCCCTTCCACTGTTTCACTTATGTTCCTTATTTTAGTTGAGAAGATAATGCTTGCTTTCACTATGGTTTGGTTGCATTTTCATCTAGACGTTGACCAACAGTGACAATATTCTTATTTGTATCTCTCTATGCAATAGCTTAGCAATATGAAATTCTTTTATGGATCTAACTTAATTGCTCTCCGTATGACATTTTGCATCTTGGCTAACCAGTGGATTAACCATTTTTGAAAGACCTGCCGGTCACCCACTCTACCCACCTTTTGCAATGTAAGATTGCTGCTGGTGAAGTAAATTGATTCCACAAAAGTGTCCTGTTTCAAAGTGAACTGCAGTTAATCCACTCATATTTATCCATTAAAGGTCACGCGTAGTAGACTTTCCTAGTATGACCGGGTGATGACTTTTTACCATATTTGATATGGCTGAATGTAGACCAGAAAGGCCCTATCTGCTTTTATGATGCAATCATCCCAAGTCTGAAGCAGCAGTTTTCATCACCAGGAATTTACATTACTAATAGTCATTTTCAGTTTCTCGTTTCTTTATGTGTCTTTTATTGTCATGAGGACCACCCCGGAGACCAATTTTGTTGCGTGTTATGGTTGAAGTTTTCTGATTAGATTACTTTTCATGCCAACTCAACTAACATTATTGAATAAATAAATGCAGATGTAACATAGAGGACATCCTTCTGGAGATGGATAGGATTTTGCGACCAGAGGGTGCTGTCATAATTAGAGATGATGTTGATGTGCTAGCTAAGGTGAGAAAGATAGTAGGAGGAATGAGATGGGACGCTAAAATGGTGGATCATGAAGATGGACCCCTAGTGCCTGAGAAGATATTAGTTGCTGTCAAGCAGTACTGGGTCGCGGGTGAAAACTCCACATCCTCACAATAAATGTTGACTTCACTCTAAGATGGTACAAACAGGAAAAGTCGTCTTATCCAACTTGTGATCTAAACAATATGTTATGCACCGGCACTTTCCTCAGGATACCGAAGCACAAGAAGATGGTTGGTTCTCTACGTTTAACAACGAATAGCCCCTTGTGTCTTGATCCGTTTTTGTAGTAATCTATAGATACAGCAACAAAGCTTTACGTGTTGACTGTCAAATCATTTTTTGGTTCTTCTCCGCTGTTGTTGGAGATTATTTTTTTAAAGCCAGGTACTCTCACCTTTAGTCTAAATTCTGTTTTTTACAGTCGAATCTGTTCCCGAAAGCTCTATCTGAAGCTGCTGTTGCCATAATTTTCTAGTTCATAACTTGTTAATTTGCAACGAGTAAATGAGACTTACATGACTAAGTGAAACGGTAAACTTGTAAGGGGGAGAAAGCAGGATTTACTATGAAAGAAAATGATATAGGGATTGAACGCCGAAGGCATGCTTAAGACTCCTTTTAGTAGCCAGCCCCGAAACTAGCAGTTCTAAGGTGCCCCTTTCCCATTCGCCCAAGGAATCCCACGATTTGGCTCTCTAGGAAGAAGTAAAGGCTAATTCTCATCTCGGTGCCAAGTTGCACACTTAAAAGTCAAAAGTGAGTTCGGTTACCTTATCCTGAAGGGGAGCTTAATAGCTCCAAAGCCTTCCATTGGTTTTGTGACCTTCGGGTTTCTCTTACATGATTTTTTTGAGAAACGAGGTAATAGGCACGTAGGTTTAGAGCCAGATTGACTACTCCAAGAGCACTCATCCATAAACTAGTAGTTACTGTATAAATATCGTAAAGAAATGTAACCAACATTTATTGGAAAACAATGTTTTAAAAATCGGACCGATAAATCGGTGAACCGGAGCGTGAAATGGTCCAGTTTAGCCCTTATTTTTTGTGAATGATTGACTCGTTCATTTTACAGTTGGACCGGTAAAAACCGTTGAACCGGTGAAAGAAAAAACCGGCCGGTTCATTTAAAATGAAGAGTTTTCCTTTAAAAA
>JAOQML010000001.1:2333879-2348716 GCA_027568935.1 Erythroxylum urbanii
ACATCAACACTTTAATTCCATCAATCCATGAATTAAATCCTCCTAAACTTGATATAATAGTTACCTCCAAATAAAAATTATCTATCTAACAATACTACAAAATTGATTCAAATCATGCTTACTAAAAAAAATTCAAGGCCCAACATTACTCCCCTAATCCAAGCGTAGAGGACAAATTTATTTGGATTAGGAATTCATTAGTACTTTATCTAATAATCCTGTACGAACTCTATAAAGGAAATGGCTCCTAAATTCCTCCAATAGTTTTTAGTTTGGAATAATTTAAAAAATCAAAAGTCTTATTTATCTTATGGCTAGTAGTAAGCAAAAAACTATTAATATTGAATAGAATTAGAGGTGGTACCAATACCTCAACTCTTTTTCAATTATGCATAGGCTTTCATGAACTTATTACCTATCTATTCTTTGATTTATGTTTTTCTAAAGGAATGTGAAATGACATTCTTGCTTAAGTAACTTAAACTGCCAAGCCATATGCTAGAGATCAATTCATCAATGGATTTTATGAATAACTCATATGTATAAAGATGACCTTATGATGTTCTAGTTATGTCTTAGATGCACTATACACACTCTATGGATGGAAGGAAATTTGAAGTTGTTTAAAGGCAATCTAGCTCACTTGAAGATGCTAGAATGAAGACCATTAATTGAATAAGATTGGTTAACAGTTAGGGGTTCCAAACTCACAATATCTAAAAGAATGAAAACTATTTAGAATATTCATTAACAACCAAGAATCCTAGATGTATTAAATGAAGGTTAATTTGATTTTGAAAATTTTCTAGTTGATATATACTAGCCTAGTTGTCACTGATAGCATATTATCAATTATATTGCTGTTAATGCTTTCCAATAATTTTCTTTAATTTAAAAAAAATATGATTTCCTCTTTACTATTTTTCTTACTTTCTTATAGGGTGCTATAATGAATCAACTCTAAAAGAAAACAAAAATAACATTGCAAATTTTTATTTTTATTTATCATCATCATCGAACATCTAGGTGTTAAATTTTAGGATACATGGGAGATTGAATAACTAAATTTTCTTTATACCTTATTTATCATTACATAAAATCAATGCATGTTCTAAATTACCTAACACTATTAAAGATAAATGTTTAGTAAAAGAAGAAGAAGCTCTTCACTAAAAGATTTATTTTCCAAAAGTGCATTGAAGTTGACTCCCATACAAAAGTTTAGAGTTTTAATGATAACTTAATAAGTTGAGAGTTTTTGTCTTGAAATTCTGGCACAATATCAACCATTCTAATCCCCATACATCTTTGAAGCCCACTCATTTAACTTTCTTGTTCGATATTGCCAATTTTTTCCTAAAGCGCTTAATCTTACCTAGCTTTTTAAGCCATATTTCATCTTTCATATGCTCCATCTTTTCCAATTCATTATCAGATTAAAGATAAGCTTCAATACTTCTTTCCAGATATTATATTTCTTTTCTTATCTTTCATGGTTCCATATAAGATCTTCAATTTTTATATCATCTATTCATGATTTTTTTTTATTTATCTCATTAGCATCCTAAAGATCTTAATTGGCTTATAACTGTCTTTCTTATCTTCCTAATATTTAGGAACTCAGATAGGTGAATAATAAGAGATTTGGACATACATTGAGCTACATGGGCAAGGTCATGATCGTGACACAGATGGTGATAGAAGAGAAATATCTAGAGTTACGATCATGACTCCATATCCAAGATCATGATAGAGAGCAATTTTATAGAGTCCCGATCGTGACACCAGATGCACGATCATAATAGAGGCTTCTTCGGGTCCACTTTTTCCATCTATTTTAGGGTTCAAAGGCATTTTTGGAACCAAATAACCCTAGTTACACCCCCAAGACCCTCTGAGACTATTTAAGAATGTGAAAACATCAAAAAATATAGCAACCATCTTGCAAAATTGGATCAAACAAGGAGGATTAAGAAGAACGTTGGTGATTTCCAGATCAAGTTCCAAATTAAGTTTTTCTTTCTGTTCTTTTGTTATTTTCATTAAATTTGATATGTTGATCGGATTCTAAGATGTCGTTTACAATTATGAGTTTCTAAATTTCCATATTAGGGTTTATTCTTAAGTTATTTTGTGACTTTGATTTTGATTGATTCAATATATATTATGTTTTGTGTTAATAGTGCATGTTCATACTTTGGCAATAAATTGATAGAGTGAGTCAAAAGTAATCAGATTAATTTGAAAAACTAGAGTTGGTGAATTAATATGTCACAATATTAAAAAATTGACAATCATAAGAAGAGAGATCTTGTGTGAAAACTCAATTATTCAATATATCACTTTAAAACTAATTGAAAACATTAGGGAAAGAGTTGTGAATTAAGAGATTGCAATTCTGAAATTTTCAAATTCAATTAGGGTTAATCAATTAGGATTATTAGCGCAACAAAATAACGAAAGAATAAATCCTAAGCTTGATCCTTGATCATCTTTACATAATAATGGTAGCTTAATTGTTATTTGGTTAACAACTTAATTTTATCTAATTGTTTTAATTTTTATTATTTATTTTCATTCAATTCATATTCTAATACCTTAGACAAAGTTAGATTTATTTAGTGTTAACTATTTCCTCGTGGGATCAATACCTTTAATACTACAAGTTTACGATCCATATACTTACAAATATTGGAAGTTTTATTAAAGGTAAAACTTGCTCAACAATTATCAACATAAATAACAATATTTTTTGTAAAATTAAGTATAGTTTAAGAGCAGATTGTTATTTGTATAACTTATTTCCTTCAATATCATTTATTTCCGTTAATTGATTTTAATCTCCTCTCTTAAATGATTTATATCTAAGTCTCCATTAACTTTTCTGTTGATTTAAAAAGGGCTTCCATCGATAGCCTATAATTATAATCTTCTCTACCATGTTTTCATTTTCATCCAAATTTAATATTAGGGTAGAATTTGGTAATTTGTAATCCATTTTTTCCTCTATATAAACTTTAATGCATCTTATTCACTTCATTGAGGTTGTATCTTCATCCAAACATATAGGTTTTCTAATGAAACTTGCTAGATAGTTGAAGTATGTTATTGATCAATACTCTAATGATACAGTATGAAAACTAATCCATATTGGCCAATACATCATCTTGAGTTTCTCCATTTCTAAACTAGGTCTCTATTTTTGCAAGAAAATTGACTTATTATTAATATACTATAAGACTACTTAAAGTATCTTTTACATATAAATTTCTAATATGAATTTAAAGATGAAGAGGTCATATTCATTAATGAGAACTTCCTCTATTTTAAGTTGCTTATGGTGTCTTTAAGCCCATAATAACAAGTTCTAATTGATTCTTTCTTAAGAGTTCTTTGATATGCTTATTAAGAATGATGATATTAATACTTTAATTACAAATGGATTTGAGCGGGAAGTGCTAAGGCTCATAATAGCATAATCACACATTGAACCAAATTTTATAGTTCTTGCTTCGGAATTTAAAGGTGTGTTTAAAACTCACTGCTTGAATTCTTGTGATAGCCAATCTTAGATATACAGATTGTAGATACATATTTGAACACTTTATTAACATTATTGCAAACTAGTTAGGATGTGATTGGAAGTGGCTTTCATGTTCTTGGTCTATAAAAATGCTTGTACATATGGGTTTTGATGTGGCTTCATGCTTCCTATTCTAAGCTAGCTTATATTTCTTAACTACAAAACCTTATCTTATCATATATTTTGTTACAAGGTTTATCATAGTTTACTAACCAATTGCATTCTTTGGTAGAATTCAAACTTGGTATGTCAACTTAAATTCACTTATCATATGTTATTTACTACTAAAATTTCATTTAGTAACTAATTAATTTACTTATAATTGAATAGTTACATGGACAAAAGTTGGATGACTCATCAGAATTGATCCAATCAATACTTAAAAGGTATAAAGACTTTAGTGAAATTTGTAAAAGATCAAATGGGTTTAGAATGTGAAATTCATTGTCCATTCATAGATTACTTAAATTTCAACATTCAAAGTGAATATGTGGTATATAATCACTTGGTCATTCAAGGCATAGATAAATTCTATACTCGATGGATTTATCATGGCCAACATTTTGAATGAAGTAATGCTAAAAGTGTTGACACAAGTGATGATAACAATAATGATATAAATGATAGTGATATTAATAACGACATAAATGATGGGATTCGAGAGATAATAGAGGATGCGGGGAATTAAATGGAAACTATGAATGATAATACTTTACTTAATACATTTGGTCGAATTAATGAAGATAATTTTAAGAAGCTATTACAATTAGCTCAAGAAGAATTATATCTGGGGTGCTCTAATTTCTCACAGCTATCGTTTATTGTTAAGTTGTTACACTTAAATGTATATAATAGGTGGAGTAACAATTCTTTTGACATGTTAATTGAATTGCTCAATGATATATTATCGATTAACCACAAATTTCCCAAATCTTACTATGAAGCAAAAAAAAAAGTTAAGGGACCTTAAATTAGGATATATATCAATACATGCTTGTAAGTATGATTATGTTATCTTTTAGAAGGACATTAAAGATCTTCAAGAATGTCCTATCTATGGTACATCATGGTGGTAAGTGGATGATGGAAAAGGAAAAAATATACCTCATAAAATATTAAGATACATCCCTATTAAACCGCAACTACAAAGGCTTTTTATGTCAAGAAAAATAAAGGCATGGAAAGACTTTGATGGGAAGTTTCTATAGTTTGTAGAGGATTGTCATAATGTTTGACTTATGTTAGCCTCTGATGGATTTCATCCATTTGGTAATATGAGTACTTCTTACATCATGTGGCTGGTAATTCTTATGAATAAATTGCATGTCATCAATATAGATTGATACCCAGTAAGGTCGTCCTATAGACAAGGTTCGATATGCAAAATTTATAAGTGAGTTTGAGGTTATTGCAAGAAAATAATTACCTTATCTAAAAAATGTTAAGGACTTGAAGGAGGAAAACTTACTTGAAAATATTTTGAATAACGTTGTGATAAATTTTCAAAATTGTTAACTATATGCAATATTGTTTTAATGGTTTTAAGATTAATTACACTTTAACTTATTGTTCACAGTTGAAATTGAACATTGTGGTTATTGAGAACCTAGATGTTTCAAACTGTGTTACTTTATTATTAAAACAAAGGACTAGGGATTGCCTTTTCAAGTTGCATAAGTATTATAAATCTTTTCCTTTTGATGTGGAGGCATAAATACATATTCGTTAACAAATGTCTGAATCAAATTGGAATAGTTTGCATGATTATTGGACTAACCCAAAAGTTTAGTTTAGTTTTCTTTTCTTTCACGTTTACTTATGTTAATCTTACTAGACGATTTAATGACTAAGTTATCTTTTTTTCTTTATTTAGGAAAACTATGAGAAGACAAATATTAGTATAGAAAAATGAAAATACCTTATAATCAACGGTTAAAGTCATTTGTAGTTATCTGAAATGAATATTAAGATCTTTGTTTACAATTTATACTGATACCAATAAACATTACATTATTTATTATGTCTTATGTTTTCCTTTCATAAAACAAAGTGAGAAGGAACTACATGAACAAGAGTTTCATAGGATCACAATATATAAAGTTACTCATAATAAGGAAGGTAAAGGATGGGTGTCAGAAGAAGTAGAAGATAACTATGTAAGTATAAAAAAGTGTTCAATATTTTAGGTCATCTATTAATGTAGTAATAATTATTAACATTTTCATTAGATATTGGTTTTTTTTAATTTTACAATAAGGTGCAAGAGCTATTAGAGAAATTTATGTGGGAATGAGCACAGTACAGATGTAATAGTCTGTCTCCAAAACTACTGAGGGTTAGAGAGTTAAAATACTGAGTCACATAAGTTACATCATTATAAAATTAATTTAGTGCACTTGGGAGATGATTTTATGATTTCATTCAAATGGATAATATTAGCATACACACACGAATTATGATTTAGAAAAAAATGCAAAGATTTTATATGCAATCAATTGACATGTTCCAGGATATGAAAATTTCAAAATGATTATGAAATGATTGTACATTTTTAATGTCTTGTATTTTGGTTTACCAATAAAAATATTTGATTAATTAATATGTACATTTAAACTAGAAAAAATTTCAAGTGGCAAGACAAGTTGACATATGAAAATTTAGGACGACTAAGCCAATAAAATGAGTGACAAATGGCTTTGGAATTCAGTGACATTTGGCAGCCAAAAAAGGAGGACATGAAGCTTGCTTAAATACATGACAAGTGTCCTTTTAGAAAAAACAAAAGGAGGAGAAACACTCATCTTACACCAAATGATGTATAACATTTCATGGTTATTTCCTTTTTTTATTTTCTGCTGTATACTCTCCCTTTCCTCCCTCTCATTGTCGAAACCCACACATAACCCACATCAGTTTATGCCTTAGTTCTATACATCACCACCCCAAAACCCATAAAAAATACTTCATAAAGATAGCTATAGAGGCATAATATTGTGACATATACTATTGTCTTTTCTCCCAGTCATATGGCAGAACCCATCACAACCCCTCAACGTTCTTGAATTGTTTTTCCATGTGAGGCTAAGCAAGCTTGAAATTTAAGGTGGAATTTAGGCTAATCAAGTAAGTGAAATACTGACCTATTATGGTATATGTTAGCTGAATTTTATTATGGATAATTAGGGATGGATTGAATGTGGGGTTGGTGTTAAAGATGTGCTGGAAAATGAAAAATGAATGGGTACTTTTTTGTTTTGTTTTGCATGTACGAAAACAATAGCTTATGGGATGTTGTATGGATGATTTAAGCTAGTATTTTAAGTATAATTGATGAGGAATTCATGCTAAAGCTAGTTGTTATTAAGGTGTTTTTGAATATGGAAAATTAGAGCTGTAGGTGTGTTTGTAAAAAAGTGATTGTTATTGACATAAGTGAGTAGAATTTGTAAGCCTTAGTGTAACCAATATGGAAGTTATATCAACTTGAAATGAAGTAACTTTAAAGGAAATGAAATATGAAAAATTTCAGGTGTTAGTAATGTCTCTAAGCTTGTAAAATTTGTCAAGTGTTGAAGGTAATAAAATCACCACATTAGTGATGTTGATGACAAGTTCTAATTTTAGCCTTGTGTACATTTCAAATCAGCTTAGAAAATTCACTCTAAATTGGTATATTTGGACTTGATTAAGGCTAGGAATGAGCCTAGATTGTTGCTTGATTAATTGGTTAAGAGCTTGAAAAGTTTATTTAGTTAATTCATGTCATAACCTAAAGAATAGATTGTTTGATGTGGTTGTATTCAAAGCTGGATATTATGATTTGTTAAAGGAATAAATGTGTTCTTTTAATGCAAACATCATCTTAAGGACATGAGTAATGTGTATAAGGTATGGATGAACGAGCATTGAAGAACATAGGGTAATTATGAATGAGAATTAGGTAAGTGTATGGATATATATTGTTGGAAAATGTTTGGTGAATGTATAGATCTATCTTGCTGAAATTCCATATTTAAAGTAACAATTGTGTTCGTGTTATAAGAGGCTTTCTGATAAGGAAAATGTACAAGGATAATTTTAATGTATGGTTGATGAAATTGGAGTAAATCAAGCTAACTTAAAGGTATAAAGCTTATTGCAAAATGGTAGTATACAAATTGTAATGTTTGAATGGTCTTAAGGTGTATAAGTGCAAATTGAATAGTCAAGATCTATGCATAAGAATACATACCTGGACAGTCAATTGAGCATGCATTGAAACATGAAACATATACATGTGCATGATTGTGTATTTATATAATTAAACAAATTAGTGACTTGTGAACCAAATGTGTATGTATTGCATGACAATAGACGTGCAAGGTGATCGTCAATATCCAGACATTACTAGAACATCGAGTCAATAACATTTTTGGAGTGTACTGTGAGTCAACTTAGATATGTAAACTCATTTATATGTGCTTCTATGTGAATTGTATGTTTAATGTGAAATGTGTGTACAATTGATTGATAAAAGCTAGACTTTGGTTCGAGGATTCAATTGATTGATAAATGCCAGACTTTGGTTCGAGGATTCAGTTATATGACATAAGCACACCAAAATGAAAGGTGATAAAAGCATAGCATGTGAAATGATACATCTCATCATATTGAAATGCTTGATTAGATAAAGTAGTTATGACCAGAGTGACCGATGTGTAGAAAGAGCTTTGAGCTTATAATTATGAAAAAGAGCCTTAAGCTCTGATAGCTTGGACTTGGTGTCCATAACGGGTATGGTCCAACCATGAACTCGGCTCCCACAATGAGTACGGGACAACAAATTGCATTGATAGGCACTTGGTCACAACAAAACAAAATGAGAATAAAAACTCATGTGCATTTACATATGCATCCCTACATGCATCATATGATTGAATTGAAATGATTTCTTGAATTGCTTTGAAATAGTGAAATACAACTAAAGTCAATAGAGAATATGATGTAATATGCAATACTGACTTATATGATATACTTATTGAAGTGTGATAAATTGTGATATAACTTGTCTTTGTGATTTGACTCGTGTGAGTGCATCGATGATGGTTTACTCACAAAGTTTGCAAACTTATCAAATTTGTAATGTTGTTTTGTTTCAGGTTTAAGGGAGTTCTAGCTACCAAAACGATATACTAGAAGTTTAGTACTTACATTTTGGGGACATAAATGGCTTAAAGGTCTAATTAACTGAATCTTTGGAGTCTAGTTAGAGTCTTTTACATTAGCATCGCATATCATGTTACACATTTGTACTAAGATTAAACTCTAAATTATTGTGTAATGTATATGTGGATTCTGAATTATAACACCATATGTGAACTTTTATGTGTATGATAGAAATGAGAAGAAATGAATGTTTTAAATGCTTATGATACGTTCGATGTCTTTATTTAGTTAAGTTGATTGTCCTAATGTATCATTTCCGTAGAGTATGTCCTCGATTATCCTCTAATATGTTCTGGATTATGGTCTATGGGAGTGGTATGTTATAGTAGAAGACATTTGTGATATAGTACTTGGTACACCATCTAGCTAAGTGAAAGGTCTTCATTATGACCCTAAGCCAAATGTTTCAACCTGAACATATAAAACAATCATTCAACAATTTCAAAAGGAAAACAACAAGCTTAAGGCTCTATTACAACTTGAAGTAATCAAGGATAAAAAACTTGATCAAAATTAGCAAAGTATGATATGTAATTCAAAAGATTACTTGGTTTGGATCATGAAAGAAATGAAGAAACCAAAGGGTATTAATTCGATCTCTTATACATTTTCTTGTAATTCCTGTATGTATTATAATTTAAATTTAATACTTTTCTCATATTATAGAATGGATGAAGATGCAATTGATGAGTGATTATGTCATAAATAGTAATGCGGTTTGGTTGATTTTCATAATATTCTTAGTTGATTTTAACTAAGCTTTTTGGATGATTACAGGTTCATTAACATGGACAACACTAGGTAGTCATTCGAGTTATGCTCTAATATTTTTATAATCTGAGCATCTATAATTTATAAACTGGTCTCTTTATTTATTGTTTTGCTTATAAAAATTGTTAAAGTTGTCATTAATATCTTTTATAGGAAGAATATTCTTTTTGTTGGTGTAACGTAATGATATTTATATAATTTTACTTTTATATACAATGACTGATATTTTAAATTAATAATATTTTCAAATGAATTATTTCTATAATACATTCATAATAAAAAACATATCGATACATTGTATACAAAACGTATTGTTCAATATCACAGACTAAAAAACAACAAATAACATATCGTAACATTATTAAAAATATATTAAATAATATTTGGCTTTATTATGTAAAACGTAGCAAATAAAATTTGGCTACACTATATAAAATGTAGCTAAAAACAATTGGCTATGTTTATAAAAACATCACTAAAAAATTTGGCTACATTTTAAAAAAGTAGCTAAAAACATTTGGTTGCGTTTCTAAAAACACTACTAAAAAAATTTGACACGGGTGTGACGGCAATACGCTGACGTCATGCAGACGTCTGCTACAGTGAAATCTAGAGAAAAAATACAAAAATTTTAGATTTCCCGTAAGGGTGCCCCGGGGTGTTTTGGGTCAATTTTTGAGTCCAGGAAATTTATAAACTGAATTTTCTATTTTTCTGGATTTATTAATTAGTAATAAATTAAAGTTTAACTCTAGAAATGGAATTAAGGTATTTCATATTCGATTTCAAGTAAATTTTCATGCTTCGGACATCATATGAGGGAGATACTTTAAATTTTCATGTCTCGGGTCTCATATTCAGGGTTTGGGATCATATGATGGTTAATCGGAAAAGGAATTGAGACATTTTAATGTTATTTTCGAGTAAATTTGCGTGCAATAAACTTTCCATAAAGGAGATACATGAGATTTTTGTGTATCGGGCGGTCAGTTTGGTATCAAGTAATGCGCGATAGTCGCTCTACTGAGATTTTCCTTTTACGAAAGTCTCAAATGAAGTTTTCAGAGAATGTCTTTAGCACGGGTGTGTGACAATGAGACTGTGCATTCAAGTTTTTGCATTTATTGAAATTACATTGTCACATACCATATGCCTATAAAGAAAGTGAGGATGACATAAAGATGTATCCCTTGTGTTAGTGGACTTTTTGAGTGTTGATGAGGATGTAGTCACCACAGTGGCCTTTCGAGTCAATATTTTGAATTGTTCTGCTTACACGTTAAGGGATGTCTCTAGTCTCATGTTTGGTTATTCTACTGTGTTGACCTTACATGAGATTTTGAGATATACATAAAGACATTTGATAGAGGAAAGCTGTTACTTGAATGATCTATTCGCCCACAAGTGGTAGTATCATGAGAGTTGATGGTTTGTATTTTGATCACTTTTATGTGTATAGGTCTAGTTACATATATTATGCATTCAGTCCATAGGTGTTTGATAATATGTGTGACCGAATTTTCAGGAAAGATACTGTTTAATAGTTTTCAGTATCGTTGTTGTCCTACATTTGTGCTGATCTAATCAAAGTTACTAAAGAGTCACCTTTTCGGTCAATAAAATCAGTGTCACCTTTTATGTGTAGAGGTCTAGTTACATATATTATGTATTCAGCCCACAGGTGTTTCATAATATGTGTGACTAGATTTTCAAGAAAGATACTATTTAATGGCTTTCAGTATCATTGTTGTCCTACATTTGTGCTGATCTAATCAAAGTTGCTAAAGAGTCACCTTTTTGGTCAATAAAATTAGTGTCACCATTGAAACCTTGATCGGTTTCAATATAAAGAAATAAAATGAGGATATATTGAATGCTTTGGAAATAGCTGAGGTTGATATGGCCATACAAAGACATAGGCCATCTCCACCTATGTCCATGAGCTCGAAAGCTCATAAAGCAGCCTATGAAGCCAAGGTCTGAAAGATTATGTCTTATGACCATTAAGAGATTCATATCTAGTCATCTTTAGATCAATTTTGGACAAAGAAGGTTGACGTTTTGTATTTAATGCTTTTGTTGTACAATTGTGTTTAATACAAAACATAATGATACAACTTTCCTGTCATATGACTTGTATAAAATGCGTCTTACCCTGAATTAGATATACGCTTCTTCGTATCTTACTGAACAAGTTATGAAATGAAGGACCCTGATGAATGAAAAGCCATACATGGTGTGGCATAAAAGTTTAAGCCACATTTTCGGAGCTAGGGTTGAGAGATTGATTAAGGAAAGTACTCTCTCAATTCTAGATTATGTTGATTTGGGAACATGTATCAACTATTATAGGGGTAAGTTGACTAATAAGGATATTAAAGTCAACTCAAGTTTCTGACTTGCTGAGTTTGATACATAAGGATATCGGTAGACCTTATATAGTTGCATTATATAACTTCAAAAGTATTCTAACATTTGTGATAATTATACCCATTATAGTTATGTGTTCTTGCTTAAAGATTGAAGGTTGAGAACCAATGGGAAAATTTAATCAAAATGTTAGATCTGACCATAGAGGAGAATATCATGGCAAACATGGTGTTTCAAGACTTGAAAATGTCCGTTTGCTAGATATATGGAATCGATCGGGATAGTGACTTGATTCACTATACTGGGTTGTCTTGAGCAAAATGGTGTGTTGCCGAAAGGCATAATTACACCCTAAAGGACTTGAAAAATTCAATGCAGAACAAGACTAATCTACCTAATTATCTAGAAGTGTGAAAACCCAGCCTTAAATACATTTGTGTATAGGGTTGCCAAACCGAGGTAGTATAATCCTTATAAAGAAAAATTTTCATACTTATGATGGTCATTGCTATTTAGTAAGATATCCTAATCACTTTAGAGGCTACAGATCTTATTGTAGAGAAGGAGGGAACAGAATAGTGGAATCACTAACAACTAAGTTTTTGGAATACGATGTCTAAAATGATGGTGGGCCTTTTAACCGAAGGGATACTACAGTTATTATGTATCCGCCACTCATACAGAGTCAGATCCAGTGGATCTAGGTCTTTATACCGTGCTTGCACAAGAACAGGAACTCATACCTGTACACACAGAGGTTTCAGGGGGTTTAAGATCTAATGTAGTTGTGAAAATCTAATAGAGTGAGATGATCTATTATCTGATCTGATTGTATAGTCTATTAGGTGAATAGGACTATGATATTAGACATGTTACGAATCCAGTTACTTTTCCAGAAGCTGTTTTTGTACCCGCAGCAGAATTGTGGTGGGTTGCAATGACTTATGAGATGCAAGCCATGAAGCATAGTAAGGTCAGGGAGCTAGTTGATTTGTCAGTTGTAAATAAACTTTAAGACCTAAAGGATTTCAGGATAAAGTTCAACGGTTTATGGACTAGCTCAATTGCTTGATTGTTCACTCAGGGAGAAATATTGATTTTCTCTCATATCCTCATTGGATACATTTTGAGTAATTATGGCAATTGTAGCTCATGATGATGAAGAATTACATCAGATGGTTGTCAAAACTGCTTTCCTGAATAAAGACCCCTATAAAGTGGTCTACATGGTACAACCTGAAGGATTTCAGGATCCATATAGAACTGACATGGTTTGCGTGTCATGTAAATCAATATATGATTTACATCAAACCTCTCGAAAGCGATACCTTACAGTTGATTAGGTTATGACCTATTTTGACTTTATGGAAAATAAATTTGAAAAGATGCTTATACTATAAGGTCAAGGGGAGCAAAGTTATCTTCCTATTACTACATGAGGATGATATATTGCTTACGTTAAATTACTTGACCATGTTATACAAGGTTAAGAACTTTTGGTTAAGAACTTTGACATAGAGGGCCTTGGCGTGGCATCTTTTGTCCTAGATATTTGGATTCGTCGGGACATATTTTAACACTCATCATACCTCTCACAAGGTGCATACATTGAATAGATGTTACAAAGGTTTAATACGGTTAATTGTAAACTTGTCATAACACCTATCTCTCATAGTGAGAGATAATCTTTGGCACAATGACCAATGAATAAAGTAAAGAGAGGTTATAAGGAATGTTCCGTATTCTAGTACGATTGATAGCCTAATGTATGCTCAGCTATGTATTAAGAAGGACATTGCATTTACTGTTTGACTGTTTGGTCAATATTTGGTTAACCCAAGATGTAGACCATTAAGATGCAGTCAAGCGAGTGTTAAGATAATTAAAGGGAATCAAGGATTATATGTTGACATATAAAAAAGTCAATAGACTAAACCTCATAGGGAATTCAGATTCAATTTTAGCTATATGTCTGAATGATCGAAAGTTCACTTAAGGTTACAGTTTTAAAGTTAGCATAAGTATAATGTCGTGGAAGTGTGTCAACCATGCATGCATGGGGCATGATATAGGACTGCTTCACAGATGTTTTAGCTTAGAAATATGATTTCTGAGTTGTCTGTGGTTGATTCAGTGGCTAAACCCCTTCAGTTGTAATGTGATAATCAAGTTTATGTGTTGTTTAACAACAACATTGAATATCACAAGGTCTTAGCCTTTTGAGATCAAATTCTTGATCATGAAGTAGTTGATACAAAAAGGTGACGTTAAGGTTTGAAGCATTTAAAGACTAAGGAACTATAAGTCGATTCTTTAACTGAAGGACTTTACCCACTTGTGTTTGGAACACAAGTATATAGTATGGGTGTTTGAAGTCCTTAGACACTGTTAGTTAAAAGATCGTTATGTTTGCTCCATATACATTTGTATGTTTTGATTTATTATGACAGTATGATGGTTCGTCCATAAAGATGATCATCGGTTATCTTCAGTAATTTATGTTGTCATACATTGTCATAATACATATGGAAGCCTTAAGATTTGTGTTGATCTTAAGTATTTTAAAGGTCATTGGGCATTTATAAAGATTGACCTTGAGCATATGTCATTAGACACATACAGTTTTATACGGATCTATCCTTAAAGTTTGACATAACATAGGGGGATATAAGCTTTAATCATATAAAGGTTCTCTAATGCAGTTAGCATTCAGTTGAAGAACATAAAGGTTTTCTCTAATATTGTTTAGCATGTGGTGAGAGGAAACAAGTTTTCTCTAATGTTGTTTAGCATTCGGTGAGAAAAAACAGGATTTCTCTGATACAGTTTAGCAATGCGGTTTGACATAAAGTTGGAGAAATCGAGACCTATAGACGAAGATGATACATATTAGATCATAATGGTATCA
>JAOQML010000001.1:2371268-2389456 GCA_027568935.1 Erythroxylum urbanii
CATAGTTGGTATTAGGAAAAATTATTGAAGGTATATTAGGTAGTATATATTTATTAGTTTACGTTCCATCCTAAACCCTCCGAATCGGAAGTTTCTTATTTTCACTGTTTATGATGGAATGGAACATAACATGAAACCCTCCGCTTCCATCCTATTCCATTCTATTTCATTACGAAACTTTCAACCAAATGATAAAAATGTGTTACGTTCCACTCCCTTCTATCCTCAACCTCTCAACCAAACAAAGCATAAATGAAATTAACGAAGCAAATGAACCGGTAGACTGGACAAACTAGTCCAGAATCCAGATTGTAAGTCCCAAGGTTCGAAATTTGAAGTACATTTTGCTAGATAAGTAGAAGAAGTTTTGAGGTTGGCCTAGCTAGGTACTGACAAGTTTCACAGCTAACGTTGTTGCTGGCAACATTTGACAACTTCAGCTTGGGGATGGATGCACCTGACCCTATCACCAGTTCCTTATTACACTGCAAAATGTTGCTTTCAGATACGCTTTTCTAAAATGTATGCGTGTCGAGTTACTCTTTTTAGTCCATTTTCAACCTTCAGTCCCGGCTTTGACCCCAATATTTCATCATAGGACTCATGATTGTTAAGAGAGGTTCAATCTCTGACTGTTTTAAGTCTCGTAAGAAATAACTAAAACCAACCTCTAATGAGGGCATCTTCTTTGAACACTTATTGACACGATAAAGTATAATGAAACAAAGACGCAAAAAATTCCAAAAGTAGGTTAACAAGCCATGCAACGCAAGTCTGCTAACTATTATATTTCTATGATCTAATGTCGTGGGTGATGCACGTCAGCCTAAACGGCGTAGATTTCGGTGATTCCTTCCTTTTCTCTTTTGTCATCTCTTTGGATATACATATATATATGTGTATGGTACACTCGAAAAGAGTGTGGGAGAAGGTTAAAACCCGAATTTCGAAGCAACACATGACTCTATTCTTATCTCACGATTCACAACGAAGAAGCTAATATTCTTCCAAATGCTACGCCACTATTTTAATGGCTGTCAGGAGACAGAATATACATAAACATAAACTGCACATTTGGACAAAAAGATGAGGCGTTGTAATGGCTTGCAAGTCACCGTTTCTGCCTCAAACCCCACTGTCGTTAATGCCACTCAACGTAGGGCTTTTAATGCTTAGGCACCTATAAAGGACAGGAACTTTTTTAAACATCTTTCACTTCAGGTATTGTTGTGTTACTATTTTGTCTGAAGACTTTGAAACTGATTTGGGCCATATTCATTATATAAAGCTAACAAATCAGTACATATTGACATATTGTGCATGTAAAGCACTAAAGATTTTAATTTATCATTAATTAAAATTTAAGGGATTTAATAAAATTTTAAATGAATTAAGTTTTTAATTTGAAATTCCAAACAGTTTGTGGTTGATACGAATCAAGAGTACAAATGTTAAAGCAATACAAGTTGGTGCTCACGAGACAAGCACAAGGAAGGAATATGGAGTATAGGCAGGGTCAAGCTGCAATTTACAACACCGCAAGTGAGCCACAAGGAGACATGCTGATCACATACTCCACATTACAAGCAAATCCCACGATAATCCAATCAAGAAGATAAAATAATAACAAAGGCAAAAGTTTTCCATTTTCCCGGAGAATCTAGAGCGCCTCAGCCGCTGACCATGGCTTCCAAAACTATTAACAAAAGATCAAACACATAAGAGTCATCTTCTTGTTGTTATTCTAAAAGAAACGGAGACACCATAGGGTTGCGAGCAATTAATGGTATTAATGAAATGGAGGATTGCATCAATTTAGACGGAGGACACGAGAAGATCAAGAGAAGAGACCATATGGACCTAGACAATGGCACGTCCATAAGTCACGTGACCGGAACACATGTTGACGCCGAGGAATATGGCATGTTTTTATTAATTTTTATTGTTTTCTGTGGGTTTCCACGCGCGGGTGGGGCTCGACAGCTGGGCTTGGCCACGGAATATTTGGACAATTCGGAGGGAATATTGGAGATGATTACAGATTGGACAGATCAATAATCCCCTTTGATTTTTAAGGTTTAGTTCGGAGTACGGTTTCCTCGCTCACGCGCTCACTCTGCTCTGATTTATCTCATTGCTTTTTTTGGGAATTGAGAATTCAAATTTTAACATGACTATAACATGTAGTTGTTGAAAATTTGAAAATTCATATATGAAAAAACTACATAAGTGTGTTAGTTTCACAAACTCTTCAATTTATGACAATCATTTTTAGCACAATAAAAAATCAGAAGAATTAAATGCAACAAAATAAATCAACACCAATATTTGTTAACGCAGTTCGACATACTTTGCCTACGTCTGTGAAGCTCTCATCCAGCTTAATTATTTCACTAACGATAATAGTTTTATACAAGGCTTTACTGAGCAACACCACTCAACCCTTGATACTATCCCTCGTCTTCACTACTCATGAAAGAATTTTACACCCAATAGTACAATTGTCTTGTACTAACCTCAATAAAGGATTTTTCTCAACAATCTTATAATGAAAGAATACTAAATAAATAACTCAAGCGATTAAACAAACTTCAACATAAATGAGAACACTTAAGAAAGAACATAAAAACAACTCCCCTATAGATTCGGTTCCATTGAAACAAGTCTGAAAGTTGTCACCACAAACTATGAGATGATCCACGTAAATACCAGTATTAATTTACAACAGCAGGATGAAGACATCAAGTATGACAACCCACACAAACGACCCACTCCAAGATGTTGCAACTACAAAGAAATCGGTTAAAAAGTATTACTCACCCGTATTAATGCAGTTCGACACATTTTGCCTACGTCTGTGGAGCCCGCACCCAGCTTAATTCTTTCACTAACCATAATAGTTTTATACAAGGCTTTACTGAGTCGATATCACTCAACCCTTGACACTATCCCTCGCCCTCACTACCCGTGAAAGAATTTCACACTCAATAGTACGACCGTCTCGTATTAATCTCAACAGAGAATTTTCTCAACAATCTTATAACGAAAGAACACTAAATAAATAAATCAAGTGGTTAAACAAACTTCAACATAAATGAGAACACTTGAGAAAGAACAGACCAACAACTCTCCATAGATTCGATTCCATCAAAACAGGTCTGAAAGTTGTCACCACAAACTACAGGATGATCCACGCAAATACCAATATTGATTCACAGTAGCAGGATGAAGACACCAAGTATGACAATCCACGCAAACAACCCATTCTAAGATGTTGCAACTACAGAGAAATCGGTTAACAAGTATTATTCACCTGCGACAAATCCAGATAAGACAAAGACCAAACCAAAACAAGGCAAGGAAGAAATCACGCAACAACCATCACAAAATATGTAGGTCACTAACACTTTCCTTCAGCCTATGAAAAGACCTTCTAAAATGATGACTTACGGACATTACAACACACTTTCAGCTATCTCCCAATTTTCTGCACACACAACAACATGATCTGCCCATTTACCATAGATTAATCCACACTAAGATGCAGACCAAGTCACACACAAGCCTCCCTCAATTCAGCCCACAACAAAAAGAATCAGATCTCAAGTTCACCTTTTACACAAACACTTGCCATAACCACCCAAATAAAAGCATTACCAAGTAACTCACGTGTGTATATAGCAGAAGCAAGATCATGCACACCCTATCAAGTGAACGCCTAGCCAAAATCTTCACCAAATCACTAACGTTTCAAGTGTAGAAGCTGGGTCACGCACATAAGAATCTTTTTAACAAGAAAATCACCCACACAGCCACACTTCTTTAGCTATCTCATAGTATACTCCACACAACAACAATATGATGTTCCCATACATGCTCAATCAACCAATTAAGACACTAACAAAAAATCACTCACGTAAGCCTACCTTGCTACAGCCAAAAAAAACACAATATCTATCCATAATCTAACATAATCCACTTGAACTTGAGTTAAAGATAGACTTCTAATTTTATTGCAATTCTTATACCAGAGTCTAACTCAAATAAGGAGTGTTACTTATTTACACCATATCTTGATTTGGATTTTAAACATTATCTTGAAGACCTAATGGTAATGTTGTCACCTGCAACCAAATTAATACCAACCCTAATAATGAAATACGTAGTTAGTGAAGAGTTGAGATCGTTCCCACGAAAAATCTATTGTTAAATGTTATACGAATTGAAAACTAAAACAAATTGGGGGGGGGGGGAGTTGAATTAACGTGATTTTAAGAAATTAAAAATGAAAAAAATTGGAAAAAGATGAAAATATTTAGATTTGGAAAATTAATAACAAACCTTGGTTTTGGATCACTTACGTTATCAAACTAATATGGATCATCGATATAAAATTAAGTCCATTAACAAATACTCATTGAATGATGTTCTCTCTTAAGATGAAATGAATAGAAACATGTATTTTAAACACTTTTATTAGTTAACAACTTAGATACGATCTTAAGTTTGATTGATTAATAGCTTTAAGAACTAAGAGAACTAGTGAGCAAGACAATACACAAACCATATGTATTTAATCTAGATAAGTATCTTTCTTAGAATTTCCAATCCCTAACAAAAGGATGGTAATCCTAATTGCCACTTTAGATTAGTAAAACTCAACGTCAAATCCTACTAATCTGGCTATAAATTAAATCAATCAAATTTCTATTTGCACACCTTAGAAATCAATCAATTCAATCATAAAAACCAATACGGAAGATACTTAATATTCATCAATGAAATAAACTTTATTCAGAAAATTTCACACATACTAGATGATAATGTGGTTCCCTTCAATCAAGAAGAAGGATTTAGCTACTCATAACAGAGGTAAAACCCAACAGAAAAGTAGTAGAACACATAGTTTCTATATCTTCACTTTTCTATAAAATACAAAAAATTCCCTAAAAACTAGAAGAACCATAGCAAAAAAACTTAAAAAAAGATGTAACTAGCAGTGTCTTCTCTTCTCTCTTGTCGTTATCTTATCATATACACCTCTCCTCCAAATCAGGTAGCAGATACCCCACCTAAAGACAACAACTTGATTCCCAAAATAATTAAAATCCTAGGTGTATCGAATTTGTTTTCAAATAAAATTCTGTAGATAAGCTTTTTCCTTGCACGTGTCCACGCTTAGTCAATTATTTTTCTGTCAGCTGGAAATCCGAATTGCCTTTAATTTTCTTGCTTCTTTTTTATTCAAATTCTTCTCCTATGTGTTGAAAATCATTTGAGAACAATTAAGAAACAAGATCATTAATTTTAAATAAAATTTTCAACACATTGAAGAGATTTATATCCAAAGTTAGCACAAAAATAACAACTTATCAAATTCCCCTACACTAATCTTTTGCTCGTCCTCGACAAACTATATTTACAATCAATTGGCCAACTAATCAACTTCTTTTATTCCAAGTCTCACAACAGTAAATAGTGTACACTTCAAGAGTCAAATAATTTTGTAACCAATGAATCAATGAATGCCCCATAGTTAATCATTCAAGTAATATAAACAAAGTCAATTTATGGCAATCATATTTCAAAAACTAGCATATAATTATAGCAAACTCTCACAGATTGAATTTTGCCCAAATCACTCAAGTGTTTGTTAGTTTAGTATTTCACTTAAATTCTTTTAAGGCAAATATTCTACTATATGCTTGTGTTTTCACCAACATTTCATCACTCGTAATACAAACATGCACAAATCAAAAAGACTTTATTTAAGTTTGTATTGGGCTATAGGTAAAGGTAAGGATTTATAAACGAAAAGTGCAGAAATGATAAATATTAGCAAAGCATCTAACCACTTATGGAGACACAAATTTAATCACAAAGGAGTCAACAACGTCATTCTGTAGAGATAGATTACTCCATAACTTATTTTCCACTAATGTATTATTATTTTTCTTTTTCTTTTTTCTTTCTTTTTCTGTCTTTTTTTATCAATGTACTGATATTTAAAGACAACAGTGCAACACACAATTCAAATCTAAATCTCTTCAATTTCCTTTCATCTTTTTTCTCTTGCTTTCCATATCTCTTCAAATAAGATTGGCATAAATTATGCTTATAACGCCTACTTACATTTATGATGGGTGCAGATATGAGAGGTTTTAGTTGTTTATTGTGGGTTTATAAAGAAAAATGGTTCAGCTCAAAAAGTTTAACAAAGGATATTGAATTAGGTTGACTTTTTAAGCTAAAGGGTTAAAACAAAGATGACCTTTATCATTTTTATACACGCATGTATAGATGTGGTCTAAAGTTGATTCCAAGCAAGTTCTAGAGAAAAATTCACCTTAGAAGATAATCACACATCAAAGAAATACAGATTGATATAGATGTTTCAATCTTTTAGGCCAAAAAACTCACAGATTAATGCAGTTCACCACATTTATACACCATGTTTAATCATATGATTGCCAAAACTTGACTAAGTGTATACATTTGTATTTCTTAACTAAGTGACATTTATTTTCCCAAAATAAATTTAACTTAAGTTATGTGCACTACTTAAGTCATTAAAAATGGAAGTCTAGAAAGTGTCAAAGTTGGCTAATCAATTGCGAACAAATCAATAATTATTCAAAATTTTCCAACAAAGATTCCTAACTATCAATTATATGGAACTTATCCCACCCCCACACCTAATTCATACGTTGTCCCCAATGTAATGACATAAGATAAAAAAAGAGAGAAAAGAAAGCTTCTCTATAAACTGAGCGCCAAAATCATAGGGATGGTGGTGAGGAGGTTGGAATCCTTGATGTGCCCAATATACCATCAAATTGTGTTCCATTTGGTGCATCTGACGTTTAAGTCGAGTTAAATGAGCGTCCAAATTTGCTTGGGGAAGTTGGCTACTGCTTGGTGTATTTGTGACAACCCAACTCCTTATGGTTAGACATGGGTTAGAAGGGATAACTGGACCTGGATTAGTGAAGGATATCCTTCCATGACTCGTGTCCACGATTCCCATCTTGCATAAACATTCCATATCCAAAGGTTCTATGGCACAAGCCACAATCATTTCAGTGTTTTTAGGGTCCAATAAATCCAAATTAACGACCAATTGAGTGATGTAGGATCCTAATACTAATGATTTGGATTTTTTTTTAACAAAGATTAAAATTGCATCAAAAACCAAAAACCCAAATTAACCGAAATTTATCTATCCATACACTATACAAAATAAAATTCAACCTTAGAAAGTGTACCCGCAGAATCCTGAAACCCTGAAAAATTATATGCTAAGAGTCGATGTATGATTTTGAAAACATGATTTTTTAAAATATAAACTCTTAGATGCATTGGAATTATATGGATGAGGATCGACGGACCATTGAGTCCACAATTCAGATGCATGAAAATCACTATGATAATCACAACGAGAACTTACAAATGGTTCATTTTTAACATCATCTGTTGATATAAAACCCATGCCCACGTTAAATTCAGCAACAGATAATGCAAATTCCTTACCCATAAGTCTAAATTCTACAATTCCTTTAGTAAACAAGTCGAATTCTTCATGAGAATTAAATTAAAATGTATTGTAAAATTCTCTTGTTAATTCAATATACGCAGGGCAGTCAATTTTAACAAACACATTGCAACAAATTTGTCCAACTATTTGCTCAAAAGAATCACGAACTTGTAAAGCTTCGAGAGTGTCGATAAGAACAAACTTACAGGGATAGATTTTGCGTTGGCTTAGTTGTTAAAATCTTTGGTTGTCCTTTGGCAATGGAAAAGAAGTAAAAGCTCCACTTCGTGAATTTCATTGGCTTCTGTTCTCGACTTGCTTACCTTTTCGAGTGTGATTCCTTATTGAAGGGCCTAGTGTTGGTTCGGACATTGGAGGGATTGATGGAGTTGGTATTGCAGCTGTGGTCTTCGATGGAGGTTGGGTATTTACAAATGACGTTATTGGTGAAGCTAACCTGCATGAATCACTCTTCTTACATGGCATGGTTCCAATCATTGTGAAATTGCAGTCCTGAAACACGAAAATGAAAGAATAAAACCAACAAAAATTTAGACTAGAAAATGGGTGGGTTACGGTGGGAAGGAGGGTAAAAGGTTGGGTTTTTTGTTGGAAAGATATTTCAGCAGTGGGTGTGTGAAATTGTGAGTGAGTGAAGGTAAGAGCAAGAGATAAATGAAAGTGGGGAGGTACAATGTGATGGGCGGTAAAATGACAGTGGGCAACGGGAAAGAATTTTTTTTAGAAAATTAAAATTGAAAATATTAACAAATGAAAATACTAAAGGGAATGGAGTTGAAACAAAACAAGTCAAACAAATTTAAAAATGATAAATACTGAAAAATAAAAATAAAATTGAATATGAAAGTTTTGGTTGCCCCCAAATGCTTTTCTTTTAAGTCGTTAGTTGGATGTGTTCACCAACTTACTTGATCAGAGATAGATTGTGGCTACCAACCTATCTTTTCCACATTCTCGACTGGAGAGTTCTCATAGTATGGTTTCAGATGGTGTCCGTTAACCTTAAACACTGTGGAAGTGTCTAAACTTTGAATTTCTACCACACCATGAGAAAATACATTAGTATCAATAAATGGTCCTAGCCAGCGGGATCATAATTTTTCTAGAAATAACTTAAGCTTTGAATGATAAAGAAGAACTTTTTGTTCTACTGAAAACTGCTTCCTAAAAATCATTTTATTATGAAAAGCTTTAGTTTTTTCCTTATAAATTTTTTCTTTTTCATAAGCTTCATTACAGATCTCTTCTAACTCTTGCAATTGTAACTTCCTATTGTTAATAGCCTCTACCAAATCCATGTTTAACTGCTTCACAGCCCAGTAAGCTCTATGTTCTATTTTCACAGACAAATCACAAGGTTTATCGAAAACTAACCTATATGGCGACATGCCTATTGGAGTTTTTAAGCAGTCTGATACACCCATAAGGCATCATTTGAATGCAAGCTCAAATCTTTTCTGTTCGGATTCACCATTTTTTCAAAATTAATTTTATCTCCCGATTGGGGACTTTAGCTTGCCCACTCGTTTATAGATGGTATTCAGTTGAAATGCAATGTGAGGCACCATGATTTTTCATCAACGTTCCAACAATGCAGAAATGAGTTCCTCTGTCGCTAATCATAGCTCGAGGTATTAAATACCTGACAAAAATACTAGATTTGACAAAATTAACTACAACCTTAGCATCATCTGTATGAATAGCTTTCGCTTCTATCCACTTTGACACATAATCTATGACTAGAATAGTATAAGTCTTACCAAAAGATGAAAGAAAAGGACCCATGAAATCAATTCTCCATATATAAAAAATTTCACATACTAGGATATTTGTTAGTGGCATTTGATCTCTTCGTCCCAAACTACCTATTTTTTGGCAATGATCACAAGACTTACAGAACGTGTAAGAATCATAAAATAGCTTAGGCCAAAATAGTCCATATTCAAGAATTTTATGAGCTGTTCTTTTGGGTCAAAGTGTCCCCCATACACAGATGAATGGCAAAAATTTAATATGGAAGGAATTTCATCATCTCAAACACACCTTCTAATAATCTGATCAGCACAAAATTTTTAAAGATGAGGTTCATCCCATATGTAATATTTAGCCTCTCTTTTAATTTTCTTATTTTCAACTCTAGATAAATCACTAGGTAAGGACTTAGTCATCAAAAAGTTTACTATGTCAGCATACCATGGAATTACCTGTTGAATTGCAAAGAGACTTTCATTTAGAAAATCATCTTGGAGAACACCAGATGTATTGGTTGGAGTGATATGACTGAGACGATCATCCACCAAATTTTCAGCTCTCGTCTTGTTGCGTATTTTCTCCTCAAATTCTTGTAGGAGTAAGATCCATTGAATCAACCTTGGTTTTGCTTCTTTCTTAGTCACCAAATATTTCAGAGCTACATGGTTTCAATAAATGATTATGCTTGTATCTTATAGGTAAGACCGAAAATTTTCCAACCCAAAAACTACAACCAAAAATTCTTTCTATGTCATGGAATAATTCTTCTAAGCATCGTTAAGTGTCATGGAGGCATAGTAAATGACATGAGATATTTTGTCTACTTTTTGAAAAACTACTTCAACTGCATATTCCGAGGCATTGCACATTAGTTCGAAGGGAATGTCCCATTTCGGTGGCCAAATAATTGGAGTTGTAGTGAATCATTCCTTTAGTTCATCAAATGCAATCTTCCATGGCTAATTAAAATCAAATTTCACGTCTTTTTGGTGTAGTCTACATATGGGTTGTGCAATCTTCAAAAAATATTTGATAAATCAGTGATATAATCCTGCATAACCAAGAAAAGAACAAACTTCCCGCATAGTCGCGGGGTAAGGTAAAGATCTGATAATATCTATCTTAGCCTTGTCAACCTCAATTCCCTTAGATGAGATTGTATGACCCAAAATTATGCCTTGATCAACCATAAAATGACATATAATTGAAAACTAAATTAGTTTCAATGCAACGTTTAAGCACTTTCTCAAGGTTGATAATGCATGTTTCAAAAGATTCTGCATAAACTGTAAAATCATCTATGAAAATTTTCATACAATTTTCCACAAGATTAGAGAAAATACTTACCATACACCTTTAAAATGTCGTTGATGTGTTACACAACCCAAATGACATTCTTCGATAGGAAAAGATGCCGAATGGACATGTGAAAGTTGTTTTCTCTTAGTCTTTTGGTGAAACCAAAATCTGGTGATACCCTGAATAAAACAACAATAGTGAGATTTACCTGCACGTCTTTCAAGCATTTGATTAATAAATGGAAGCGAAGAATGATCTTTTCTAGTAACCAAATTCAACTTCCTATAATCTATACAAACTCTCCACCCATTTTGAATACGAGCGGGTATCAACTCACCATCACTATTTTCTATTACAGTTACCTCAGTTTTCATTTGAACTACCTAGACCAGACTTACCCAATTGCTATCTGAAATGGGATAAATAATTCCAGCATCAAGAGGCGTCAGGATTTCCTTTTTCACTACTTCCATCATCGGTGGATTCAAACAACGTCGAGGTTGCCTTACCTCCTTGGCTTCATCTTCCATCAAGATTCGGTGCATACAAATGGTGGGAATAATGCCTTTTAAATCAGCCACTGTCCATCTGAAGGCTTCCTTGTGTTGTCTTAGCACTTAAATCAATTGATTTTCCTATAAAAGAGTGAGTCTATTTGAGTTAATAACAGGAAATGTATCTTGCTCACCCAAAAATATGTATTTTAGATGATTAGGCAAACTCTTTAACTCCAACGTAGGTGGTTGAATCAATGAAGGCAGTATCTTGGAGCTATTTTAGGACAACTCCACGTAAGGCAATTGCTTCATTAATTGCTTGGTTTTCTCCAAATGGCAAAACAGAACTTCAAGTTCGTAGTTAGGCAATAATGTCTTTGTAATTGCTTGCCACTATAACGCATCTCCCATCTCCAAAATTGTCTCAAGTTCATCTCTTCCATTTAGTGATAAAATTTTCTACAAATTTTTCTGCACCTAAGTGTCAATAAAATCCAAAGAAACAACAGGCTGTTCATTATCCGGATTTTTCATGACATTGTATATATTGAATTTAATCAATTCACCATCAAATTCTATAGTCAATGATCCATTACGAACATCAATTTTTGTTCTAGTGGTTTTCAAGAACATCCTTCCAGATAAAATTGGAGTTAAAGAAGATACAACATCACTCCCCATCTGCAAAATATAGAAATCAGCTGAAAAAAGCATTGCATCCACTTGAACTAAGATATCCTCTAACATACCCTTTGGATAAGCATTTGAACGATCCACTAATTAAATCACTACATTAGTTTCTTAGAGAAGCCCCACGTTTAAAGATTTGTAAACATCATAAGGCATGACATTTATTAATACACCAATTCTAACATAGCGTTTTCAATTCTCAAATCACCAATTTTACAAGGAATAGTGAACATACCTGAGTCTTGAAATTTATGTGATAGCTTTTTCTTTTGCAGTATGGCTGAAACATTGCACTTTCTCATCAAATTTCAATTTTTGTTTTAAAGTGTAGAGTTCCTTAAGAAATTTAGCATAACCAGGGATTTGTTTAATGGCATCAAGCAAAGGAATATTTACCTGGACTTTTCTGAAAGTCTCCCATATCTCTTTCTCTTGCTCCTTTTTCCTTCCCTTGGCGAATCGACTAGGAAAAGGGGGTTGTACAACAAAATTCTATAGACCTAAATGCATCTTTTCTGACTAATTAGGTGTTTCTTTTGTTGCTTCTTCTTCGATTTCCCTCCTGGAGATTTTTGGAGATGGTTCCTTCAATTCCTTACCACTTTGCAATTTAACAGCTTTGACACTTTGTTTAGTATTAATTTCTATTTGAGCAGGAAATTTTCCAAAACTTTGTGCCTCCAACCTGTTGATGGTTATTGCCATTTAGCTCAATTATTTTTCAAGATTTTGAATAGTATCTTGAGTATCTTGCTGAAATGTCATGGTATTAATGGCCAAAGATTTAAGTATATCTTCCAAAGAAGACTTACCTTTGGAATTGGGTGTCATTTGTTGATGTTGTTTAGGTACATATGGTTGCCTATATTGCTGGAAATTTGCAGTAGCTTGTTGTCCTTGAGAGTTCCTATAACGCAAATTTGGATGGTCACGCTAACCCGAATTATAGGTGTTGGAGAACGGGTCATATTTCCTTTGATTTTACCCAACAAATCCCCTCACGACATTAAGTTGTTTTGAACTTCTTCTTGCAAAACTGGACATGCGCCAGTGAAGTGTCCCAAAATTGAACATATTCCACATGCCCTAGCTTCTTCTTTCTTTGTAACCACAAGTTGCCGCACCAAAGATGTAAGATCATCTAACCTCTTCTCCAACGTTATCATATTCACCTCATTTACTTGTTTTGAACTATGGTCAGAACGTATCCCGAAATATTATGTATTAGAAGCCATATTCGCTATCAAATCTCTTGCAGTTGTCAGTGTTTTGTCAACCAAAGCTCCACCGCTTGCAGCATCGATCATACTCCTGTTCGTAAGCAAAAGACCTTTATAGAAGTATTGAATCAACAATTGATCATTTATTTGGTGATGGGGACAACTAGTATAAAGCTTTTTTAATCTTTCCCAATAGTCGTATAGTGTCTCCCCTGTGTGTTGTCAAATGCCATAAATTTCTTTTCTAATATTGGCAACTCTTGATGTTGAAAAATATTTTTCAAAGAAGAGTCTCTTTATTCAGCCCATGTTTGCACGTTTTTACCAATTGAATAATACAACCAATCTTGAACATCATCTTTGAGAGAAAATGGGAAGGCTCTTAGTTTGATTTGCTCCTCAGTCACATTTGTAGGCTTCATACCCATACAAACCACATCAAATTCCTTCAAATGTTTATAAGGATTCTCACCGATAGACCTTGAAAAATAGGTAATAAATGAATCAGCCCTGACTTTAGTTCAAAGGTGTCGTTGTCCCCCAAATTTGGAATATTGATGCAATGCGGTTATTGAGCATCCGTAGGGGCAGCTAGTTCACGAAAAGTGCGATTTGCAGCCATCTTTTCCTTTTTCTGAACTTGTTGTCTCTATTTTGTTTGCTTCTATAATCTCTTGGTTGTCTTTTCTATCTCTGAATCGAATAGCAATTGATTTGTCTTGTCTACTCGTGTAATATACATATACTATCAAAAATTTCGCGACAGTGCCAAAATTTGGTATTGATGTCGCTTACAACCAAATTAATACCAACTCTAATATTGAAATATGTAGTTAGTGAAGAATTAAGATCGTTCCCACGAGAAATTTATTGGTAAATGTTATACTAGTTGATGTGCTTGGTTTGCTATGTCACGTAGTCTCTCATCAAAGTCTCCAATGGTTTCACTCTTATCCATCTTCAGCTCTTCAAATTTCACAGCCAACGTCTAAAATTTTAAGACTATACAGATTTCGATCCTTCATGTATAGTTTCCAAAGTGTCCCATGCTTTTTCTGCCGATTCACAAGTTTATATCATAACAAAGCAACCTTTATCAACGACACTAAAGATAGCTTGCAGGGCTAGAGAATTTCCAAGCGCTCTCTATTCTTTAGCTCTTGTCCACTCATATGCATCTTTAAGTACTGCTTCTCCATTTTCATCAGTCGTCACAAGATTTGTCCAACAATTTAAAACTAAGTTTCATGCTTTTGTTCCTTGTGCCTGAATGAACACTCTCATCCATAATTTCCACGTAGGATAATTTGAACCATCTAACAATGGTGGCCTTATGATTGATGCCCCTTCTCTTATAGTTATAATTGCAAAACAAAGATCTATACTGACTAGATGTACCAAGTTCTGATTCAGTGATCCACTTTGATATCAATTGAAAAAACCGTAAAGGTGTATTAGTTTCAGAAACTCTTCTATTTACAACAATCGTTTCTATCACAATAAAAAACCAGAAGAATTAAATGCAACAAAATAAATCAACACTAATATTTGTTAACGTTGTTTGACACACCTTGCCTATGTTTGTGAGGCCCTCATCCGGCTTAATTCTTTCACTATCGACAATAGTTTTTTACAAGGCTTTACTAAGCCGACACCACTTAACCCTTGACACTATCCCTTGTCCTCAGTACCTGTGAAAGAATTTCACACCCAATAGTACGACCGCCTCGTACTAACCTCAACAAAGGATTTTTCTCAACAATATTATAACGTAAGAATACTAAATATATAACTCAAACGGTTAAACAAACTTCAACATAAATGAGAACACTTGAGAAAGAACAGAAAAACAACTTCCCTTCAGATTCAATTCCACCAAAATAGGTATGAAAGTTGTCACCACAAACTATGGGATGATCCATGCAAATACCAGTAATAATTCAAAGCAGCAGGATGAAGACACCAAGTATGATAGCCCACGCAAACCACCCACTCCAAGATGTTGTAACCACAAAGAAATCAGTCAACAATTATCATTCACCTGCGACAAACCCAGACAAGACAAAGACCAAACCAAAATAAGGCAAGGAAGAAATCACGCAACAACCATCACAAAATCTACAGTTCATTAACACTTTCCTTCAGCCCACGACAACACCTGCCAAAACGATGACTCTTACACACCACAACACACTTTTAGCTATCTCCCAATTTTCTGCACACCCATCAACGTGATTTACCCATTCACCATAGATCAATCCACTCCAAGATGCAGAATAAGTCACACGCAAGCCTCCCTTAATTCAACCCACAACAAAAAGAATCAAATCTCAAGCTCACTTTTCATGCATACACTTGTCATAACCACTCAAACGAAAGCATTACCAAGTAACTCATGTGTGTATATAGCAGAAGCAAGATCACGCACACTGTATCAAGTGAACGTCCAACTAAAATCTTCACCAAATCACTAACGCCTCAAGTGCAGAAGCTAGGTCGCGCATATAGGAATCTTTTTGACAAGAAAATCATACATATAGCCACACTCCTTTAGCTATCTCACAGTATACTCCACACAATAGCAACATGATGTGCCCATACATACTTAGTCAATCAATCAAGACACTAATAAAAAATCACTCACGCAAGCCTACCTTGCTACAGCAGAAAAAAAAAACACAATATCTATCCATAATCTGACATAATCCACTTGAACTTTAATTAAAGATAGACTTCTAATTTCACTGCAGTTCTTATACCAGAGTCCAACTCAAATAAGGAGTGTTACTTATTTACATCATATCTTGATTTGGATTTTTAAACATTATCTTGAAGACCCAATAATCAAAAATGCCAAAATTAAATAATTGAGATATAATAAATATCTTAACAATATCAATAACTTAAACATGAATCATATGGTATTCTTAGGTGTATATATCATATAACGGTCGACTCTTTAACCTGTTTCAACTGTTTTATTTCAACTACTAAATGCTCTTAGTTAATTAGGGTTATATAATGATTTACTCTTTAATAGTAAAAAATATATTTTTTGTATATTTTATTTTCAATTATTATTATTAAAATATTAAAAATTCATTAAACAACAACAACAATTAGTAGAAATCCCGCAGATACCTGAAATCTGAAAAAGTTTAGTAATACTCAGCTTTACTCCTAACTATTAGAGATGTTGTTTCCATATGACCCATATAAAGAGGAAAAAATCAATAATAATAATAATAATTATTAAAACAACTACTAAAACAAGGTAGGTAAAAAAAACTTTAGGCTAAAACCCTGAGAAGTATTACTTCCTATTTACAGGTATAGGTTGCCTATAAGAGAAAAGAGTTAAAAGACTTACGACAACTAAAAGGATCTCTTTATGAGGGATTCTTTATCAGAATCATAAGTCATTGATATTAAAAACAGTTATGATATTAGAAACTCATTATGGTATTAAAAACAATTAGTTATATAACAATTTATGTCAAAATAAATTTATAAAAACTTGATAAAATAAAAAGTTTAAGAATTTTTAAGATCACAAAATATTTTTGTGATTTGAAATAATAACTATATTTTTGAAAATAAGTGAAACAATATAAAAGATTCATATCTTTTACAGGTTGCTCCAATTGCTGCCAAAACGCCTCTTCCAGGGAGGTATTGAATCTCTTGTTGTTAGCTTATGCATTTCCGTCTTAAAATTGTCAGATTATTTAACTAAATTTTTATTTATGATAATTAATGTTCATTGATACACGGTGTTATGCTCAGAAACTTTAAGAAGTTTTTTCTTACTATTATTTTGTAAAATTATGGTTTATTTTGTAAATTTTACTTACAAAATAAACCCTGAGAGACAAACAAATTTAACAGGATTAGAAGTTACAATTATACGTACATTATTTTGTACTGCATTACTTTTTTATGAATATTTATATATAATTATGTAGAATTTTAATGTTACATTGTATGTGAATTTATTATAAGCTTTTCTATCAAGTAAAGGTGAGGATACGTATTATTAGACTTCTTTAGAATTTTATATTCTCTAAAATATTAAAATTTATTTATAAAATTTTCTTTAAAATATTAAAATTTGCCTGTTTTTATTTCAATACTGATTTTGATTTAAGAAAAAAAAATAAAGAAGTGATTCAATTAATAAAATATATTTTAAATGAAAAGGTTACATGTGAGTATCTGGATTAAGATTTTAGAATTATCTAAAAGCTCAAGACCTCTTGCTGTTTAATGCGAATACTTATTTAACAAATTGTTATTCTTGGGTCAATATAAATAATAAAATATAGGGGGTGGTTTTGTTATTTTAAAAAAAAAGAAAGACAAAAAGAGGGGAGAGTATTTAAAAGCGCGTGGGGCTAAACTTGTAATGAAAATGGTCACCAGAGAGAGTGGCGTCTGGGTCAGCGTTCCTGGTGTCACCGGACACTCCAGCCAATCAGCCACTCCTCCTCATGTAACGCTTACATATATATATATACACGCTCTTCTCTCATTCGCCCTTCTGCATACAACGTCGTTTCATTGCAAAAACAATAAAAATAAAACCCCTTACTATAGGAGCTCGGTTTGACTGGACTTTAGCTGGCATCAAATCAAATGGTCGGTTTAGGAAACTATTTAAGGTTGCACTACTTGTACTCAATTCCAACGTTATCTTATATACAATAAGGTTACGTTAATCATAATCTTATGCTACAAGAATGAGAATGAGAATGTAAGCAAGAGCCTCTCCACCATGAGAAGAAGAAGAGGATATCAATGGTTGAATTACTACTCAATACATCAAATTTGTTGTTAATTTAGTGCACACTTGATTCCATTTCTTTTTTTCCGTGTTTTTTATTTTCAAACTTAAGGAAAAAAATTTTCTAGTTTAATATTGTTATTTTATGTTTTTAGTTTTGATTTTTTGCTTTTTTATTTATTATTATTTTATTAAAAAGAGCTGCAATCAATTATACACAACTTTTTCTTTATATTTTATCAATAGATTTGACTCAAATTCGTCACTTTCCGATTACAAAATAGTAACTTTACTAATTGCTTCAAGGGTCGTCCTCATTATTAACTAAATAAATACTAATTGGTAATTTAATATTAACTTCTAATACAACCTAACTAATCAATTTATGTTTT
>JAOQML010000001.1:2416370-2427736 GCA_027568935.1 Erythroxylum urbanii
AATTAGCACTAAAAATATTTTTTAAAAAAGAGTTACTACTAAGGAATGAGTTTCATTCCTCTACTAAATGAAAGGTATAAAAAATTCTTCAAAAGTGGAATATCAAACTGTACTCCTGTAATGATAATCAACAACTAACTATTCACTTTTTATTTTTTACTCGTTAACCCCTTCACAAATTCATCAACCAAGCACCTCCTTAAACTAGAAGCGTATTTTCATAAATCAAACTATAAATCGACATTTTCATGTTAGGAGTCAAATTTTATAAATTTGAACTAAGTTTTAATAATTATGGAGTCTTTTAAGTACTTATTTAATTTTTGTTAATTACGCATTTAAAGAGTCGGGTTATGTTGTGTTGTGTTTATTATATGTTTAAAGTAGTAGTATTTGAAGAGTTATGCCGTTATGCTTTTATATATGGTTATAAGCTTTGTCACTTCATATATGTGAACTAACCACTTCAAGTTTCAAGCCTTTTGTCTTTTTTATAGCCAATAAAGTGGCATCAAAATTATAAGCACACAAAAGAGAAAATGATGCAAAGAGTCAAATCCCCTTTCCAATTTCCAAAGCTCACCAAAACTATTTACGATAATAAGTGAGAAACCTTTGCTATGATTGCAAGACGCAGAGAAGAAAGTTGAAAAGGATGTAGAGCAATCTAAAGATGGTGTCTTGACTTGAGTAAGGAAAGAGGAATTATAAAAGGCTCGAAAAAAGGATCTACAAGCATTGACGTTGACTCATATGCTTAGACAAAACTGTCTTTGAGAAAGTTTCAAAGTGCATTCAATTGTGAAGCTAGCATTAAAACTTTTACAGAATTTTCTCTAAGGAATTAATAAGATCATAAAAGTTTGTCTTCAAACCTTAGGAGTAAAAGTTCAAGCACTCAAAATAAGAAATTCTGAATTAATTTCATATTATTATGTCATTAGAGTGTTGGTACCTTTCAAAAAATTATGGAGATGTGACGAGAAACTAAAAGACGTTTGAGTGATTAAAAAAATTTCTTGATCACTTGATTCGAAATTTATTCATGTTATTATGGCCATTAACAAATCAAAATATTTAAATTCATGAAAAATGATCAAATTATGAATTCTTTACAAGCCTTTGAGGAAAGAATGAATAAGGAGCTACGTGAACAAGTTCTTCTTTTAAAGATGAACCTAAAAGAAAAAAAGAAGAAGAAAAAGATGGTGTCAAGGAAGAACTTATGAAAGAAAGAGGAAAAGGCAAAGATCATAATAGAGGACGTGAAAATTATCGACGACATGGAAGAGGAATATATGATAGAAATTTGAGTTACAAACCAAAACCAGCCTAAGAGAGGACATGGCATAAGCAACTAGCATATAAAAAATATGGAAGAGGAATATATGATAGAATTTATTCTCATCATTTGATGAATCCTTTAGAGGTAATATTTCCTTTATAAAAAATATGAAGGTTAATATTAAAGGGAGAGATGACATTTTTATTTAAACAAAGAATGAGTATCATTAATTCATCTCTCAAGTTTATCATGTTATATCACTGAAATCTAATATTTTAAGTTTGGGACAAATTTTATATAAGGAATATAAGGTGTAGGTGAAGAATAAAGCTCTCGTATTAATAAAAGAAAAAGGCAAGTTGATCATCAAGGTGAAAATGTCTAAAAACAAAATATTTTCTCTTAAAACGAATGTTGATTGTGTGAAGTGATTGAAATCTGTTACAACAAATCATAACAGGGTTTGGTATCTTCGAATGGGCCATCTAAATTTTTGAGGATTCCAATCTTTGTTAAAGGAGGAGATGGTGTATATTCCAATTCTGTTGAAAAAAGAAATTATTTTTGTTATTTATTGATAAATATAATCATAAGATATGGATGTCCTTCTTGAAAGACAAATCTTAAGCTTTAGAAGTTTTTAAAAAATTCAAAGCACTGGTAAAACAAGTAGATACATAATCAAAATGATAAGAATTGATCGAGATAGTGAATTCATAACTAATCAATTTTTTATGATTGTCACGGTATTAGCAGGTTTTTAATAGTCTCAAGTACCCTAATGAAACATTGCTATAGAGAGGAATTATAGGAGTGTTCTTGATATAGTTAGAAGTATATTAAAGACAATAAATCCCTAAATAATTTTAGGTTAAAACAATGGTAGATGCAGTATACTTGTCCAATATATGTCATATTAGAAGTTTGAAAAAGATCACTCTACAAAGAGGCATAGAGTAGAAAAAGAATCGAGCCTATTTTATTTGAGAGTTTTTAACGATATTGCATACTCTCATCTTTCAGACGAAATAAGAAGCAAGCTTATAGACAATGATAAGAAGCTAATTTTTGTTGGAGTATAATTCAAGATCAAAGGAGTACAAGCTTTACAATACTTAAAAGTAAAAACGTAGTGGTTAGCTAAGCTGTAAAGTTTGATGAAGATGAATTTTGGAAATTAGACAAGCAACAGGAAGATTACAATTTCTTTATGTTGTTTTAACAAAATTATGATCACTACATCACCTATAACACCATCCCCTACTCATTTTAATTCAAGTCCTTCGAACTCATCTAAAAGGCTAAAAAAAGGAGAAGTCTCCATGACATTTAGGATAAAATGGAGGAAATTAATGGTTATTCTCTTTATTGTTTTTTTATAGGTTTAAAACCCATAAGTTTTAAAAAGGCAATCCAAAATAAGAAGTAGAGAGTAATTATAAATAAAACGAATTCTATTGTCAAAAATGATACTTAGGAGCAGGTCTCACTTACAAAAGGCAAATAGGCTATTGGAGTGAAATAAATCTACAAATTTGAAAAAGTAAAAGGGGAGAAATTTAAAGTGAAACCTGTTGCAAGGAGATACATTTAAAAAGTTAGTATAGATTATGATAAATTGTTTGCACCAGTTACTTTATCGAAAATTATTCAGTTAATCATTATATTAGCTATTTAAAAAAATGAAGAATTATGTTAAATCAACTTTTTAAATAGAAATTTAGAAGAGGCGTATGCAGAGCAACTAAATGGTTATATTGTTAAAAAGGAAGAAGATAAAGTGTTGAGATTGAAAAAGATTTTGTATAGATTAAAGTAAACTCCTAGGATATGGTGCATCAATGTTGCTAATTATTTACATAAAAAAGGTTCAAAAATATGCGCACGAATATGGCCTTTATGTTAGTGAAAATCATAACGATAATGTGTTGATTATATTATTATATGTTGAGGATTTAATTTTTATATGAAGTGATTAATTAATTTTTATATGAAGTGATTAACCTATTGATATAACCCTCATTAATAGAATTAGTAAGATTCATCACCAATGTGAACAAGGATCAAGATTGTTCTATCAAAACAAGTTTGATATAAGTGTAACGAACGTGAAATAAAAAAAGATGATATGAATCGCTAAACTTATAGAAAAGATACGATGAGAATGATAAGATTTTGGTTTTTTTTCTTTTTGTAAATGACAAAATTTTAAGGTTGATCACCATTAATAAGCTAGATTACAATTTATTAAAGAACCTAAAATCATATTTACTCTAATTAAGATTGAAGAGAACCTCTACAAGGTGATTTGATTGATCAATGATAATAAGTTGTCAATCATAATAATAAGAAAGTTTTTTAGTCATTAAAACCTAAGAACTAGAGTCCTGTAAGGAAAGTAATATTCTTAGCATAATCTATTTAATAAAAAATTTTACAAGTTTGAAAACTAAATTCTTGTATAGATAGAATTATGAAATTTTAAACAAACTAAAACACCTAATTATACAAGTTTGACGTTTGTCTAAGGCAACACTTCGACATTAATTTTATTTTAAAACTTTATATATGTTTTTCATGTATAAGTTTGATGCTAGTTACGTTCCCTTTAGTGCTAGTTATAAGTCCATTTCAAAGCCAATTTATTTTTATTTATCCAATTTGCAAACTCATCAAAAGACTAATATTAGAATTATGGCTTTGTATTCAATCTTTTGAAGCAGAAAAAATTCACTCCTTGAATAAAGATTTACCATTAGTTTATTAAGAGCTTTTTTGGCTTTCTTTGCTATATTCTTTGTTAATGGTCCTCCGATGTCCTTTAATAAATCTCTAGTAACTTCAGATGCTTCACTTGAACCTTGTATAATCTACCAAGATCACAATTTGTGGCTCCCTTTTCTTAAAGCTTGTATAGCTTGGGTTGATGTTTGATTCTCATTATTTTCCCTCTCCTTAAAGGATTTTTCCTCAAATTAACATCTTCATATATAAAATTAAATGGAGACAAATCATCAGTATCAGAAATTGTATGAACATCATATTTACCTCACAAGTCGATCTTGTAAGCATTGTTATTCGCTCCTTCCACAAATTGAAAGGGTCTTTCTACTCTTAGTTGCAACTTGGATTTGTTGGCTTGGAAATTTTTTTTTCAAATGTACCTAAATCCAATCTTAGGGTTCAACTATCATTTTTTTTCCTTCCCTTATTAGCTTACTTGATTTATTGTTAGGTCCTTTTCTTAATGTTTAATGTTGTCTTCTTATGCAGTTTCTTTACTAACTTGCTTTCCTCTCTCCGTCCAAGTTATATATTTCTCCTTAAGGAATAGGAATAGGATGTAAAATCAATAATAAGTTAAATCTATAAACAATCTTAAAACGAGAATAAATCATATCACTATGTGTAGTCCTATTATAACCAAACGCAACAAAAGACAATACTATTTTCAAGTCTTAAGATTCTTATGAACAATATCATATAGTAAAGCACCTAAAGTCCCATTAACTACTTTAGTTTAGCCATCTATTTATGGATGAAAAGTTGTAGAAAAAAAAACTTAGTTCTTAATTTTTCCTACGAAGTTTTCTAAACGTAACTTAAGACATTAATATCCCTATTTGAAACATTGGTTATAGGAACTACATATAATAATCTCAAATTCGACAATGTAAGATGCCTCATCATTTTTACGACGTGCAGAAAAATGTATCATTTTATAAACCCATTTACTGCTATAAAAATTGAATCTTTATCCTTTTTAGATCTAGGTAAACCCAAAACAAAATTTATTGAAAGATCTAACCACGATTCATTAGGTATAGGTAAAGGTATGTATAATCTATAAGGTTGTATTGTAGATTTAGCTTCCGTACATGTAACATATCTTTCACACACACTTTCTATATCTCTACTTATATGTTACTAAAAGAAATATTCATTCAATACCTCATGGGTCTTTTTGACTCTATGTCCCATTAAGCTTCTCTCATATGATTCTTTCAGTAGCAACTCTATTGAAGAACTATAATACACATGTAATCGATTCTCTCTAAACAAGTAACCTTCATACCTATAGAACTTTCCATATGTAGATTTTTCACATGCTCTAAACACATTACCAAAATTTTAATCATCAACATATAAAATTTTAATATGCTCAAAACCCATTAATTTAACATGCAAATTACCTAATCAAGCATGTCTCGCAAATAATGCATCAAAAACTATATTTTTCTTACTTTTCTTATATTTCACCATATAAGGAAAATTTTCAATAACTCATGATTCATATATATTACAAATTCCTTAAGACATGAGTAATGTTCCCAAGTCTCTAATGTTCTCACCTATGCATACATCTCCTTATCGTAGGTTAGGTAGTTTAAGACTGCCTTACTAAACTTCTCACTAAAGTATTACTATTGATTTCCTATCTTGCATCAAAATTTCCCTAATTCCTATACCCAAAGCATAACACTAAATCTCAAGTGTGTTGACAAAGTTAGGTAAAGCTAATAAAGGAACATAACTTAACTTCTCTTTTAGCAAGTGGAAAGCTCTCTTTTCATCATCATTCCACTCGAATCCTTCATTCTTCATCACTATCTCAGTCAAAAGTGCAACAATTATGCTAAAGTCCTTAATAAAAGGCCTATAAAAACTAGCCAAATTATATAAACTTCTAATATCATTCATGATTTTTGGTGTTGGCCACTCTTTAATAGTTTTCACTTTCTCCTCATCTACTTTTATGTCCTTTGCACTCACTACATAACTAAAAATGTAACATGTTTAGTGCAAAAAGAACATTTATTGAAGCTAGCATTCAATTTTTCTTGCCTATACATGTGTAAAACATTTCTTAAATGTTCAACATAGTCATATAAGGTCTTACTATTAGATAAGAATATTATCAAAATATACCATAACAAACTTGCTTTAAAATTCACAAAATATGGTTCATTAATCTCATGAAAATACTAGGTTCATTAGTCAAACTAAAGACTTTACTAATCATTTCTACAAACCATATTTAGTTTTAAAATTATTTTTTATAGTCATGACCTTATTTAATCCTAATTTGATAGGAACTAGATTTGAGATCAATTTTAGAGAATAAATATGCACCATATAACTCATCAAGCATAACTTCTAACTTAGCAATAGGATGTCCATATTTTATGGTGATTTGATTAGTGGTATGACAATCTATACACAATCTTTAAGATTATCTTTTTAAGTATTAGAAAAATAGGTAAGACATAAGGGCTTAAACTCTCTCACACATATTCTTTCTCTAAGATTTTTCACTTATTTTTGTATCTTATTTTTGTCTCTTTTGGATTTGTTCTATATGTTAGATAGTTTGGAATTTAAGTTACAAATGATTGGTGTTCTATCCATCTTATAGGTTATAATCCACTCAAAATATCCTCTCAAAAGAGACCATCAAATTCCTATGAAAGAAAATAAAAACACTAGACAAAGAATCATTGATATCATCATAAAAAAAACATTTTGTAAATAAGACAAAACTATTTGGTGCTTGGCCAAAAATACATCTCTTACATCCCCCAGTCTCATTACCAAAATCAATATTTTTTTTGCGTTTCTCTCTCTTTTTTTTTGTCCAAGTGTTTAAATTATCCCCATATATTGGCTCTCATTTTTTCCCCTTAATATCTCTTACTTTCTCTCATAAATCTTGGGTTCTTCTTCATAGAACTACTCTGGGATAATGGAGAAAGAATAATTAATTTTCCATTCATTGTAAAGGAGTAAGAATTTTTATACCCATCATGTGCAATTCTCTTATTGAATTACCAATGGTGCCTTAAAAGATGTGACTAACTTTCATAGGCATCACATCATATTGCACCTGATCCTTATACTTATAAATGAGAAAGAAAGTAACACTTGCTTGGTTACCCCCCAAACCTTTTAAATCCCATTCAAACATTGTAGTTTAAGGTATTTTGTAATTGACAATCCCAACCTTTGTACTAACTTTATATGAGTTACATTTGTACAACTCCTCTATCTATGATAACAACAACAACAATATCCAGTGAGAATCCTACTGAAATATGAGATATGGGAAGATACAAGGTAAAGAGGTTATTTTTGATATACCCACATATAACGCTCCCTCTATCTATGATCATACTACAAATTCAGTCCTTAATGGAATACCTTGTATAAAATATATTAACTTGCTATTCATTTACATAATCCTCTCCTGTATACATACCCAATTCACTCCTATCGACCACCATTTTTTCCTCTTTAGGTCTTTTAGTCCACTCATGAGATTCCCTAAACTAAACATATCATCATCTACCTCTTTTTCAATCTTGAACACATACTCTTCATCCTCTCTCAAAATTATCATTCTCTTATTGGATCTTATAAAGCTATATTCCCTCTTCTCAAGCATTTAAAGCAATTAATATCTTGATTCCTTGTTGTTAAGGAGGAATTGCTCTTACCTCTCTCTATACTTAGCGCTTGCACTTTCAATTTAGTTGCTTTATATTTAGGTTTTGAAGCTTTGCCATCCTTTTTATCCTATAGTTTACTTCATGATAAAAAAACTTGCAATAAAAATACTGAAACAATTAATAGGCCTCTTTTTGAGTTGTAGTTCTACCTTCATGGCCATGTCAACCTTATCCTCTAACTCCACATAATGGTGTAACACTATAATATTGGATATTTATAGATTTATCTCATAAATAAAACGAGTTATTATATCTTCCTCTATATTTGCGTTAGCCATGATAACCTCTACCTCCTTGTGATACTCCTCTATACTCTTTCTAACCATCACAACCTCCATGTCTTTGTGACACTTTTCCACATGCTTGTAACTTTAAGTTAAAATTTATAGCCTTTGATAAAGATCCCAATAGTAGGAATTTGACATAAAATGTTTTCTCAATACTATTTTTATCTCTCTTCAAATTTTAGTCGATGCCTTTCAGTTCCTTCTCTTAGTAAGGGTTTTGTTGATTCCATCAATCTATGATATAATCTTTAAATTTTGTAATTGTAAATTTAACTTTTTCCTCTTTTAAAATGTTATAATAATCAAAATTTGACTATATACACTAAATAGGCATTTAGATCTATCCTTCCTATAAAAAGTGGTATCTTCATCTCAATAATACCCATGTCATTATCCAATTATTCTTTATACCCAATTTAACTAAATCCATCCCCACCATTTCTTCCTATTCTACCTCCTCTTCTAACTCTTTGTCCTCTACCTCCTTTAGGTTTAACCTCCTCAAGCAGTTAGCAGCACTCCTAACCTTATCATAAACCTTAAAGTCATCCACTTTGGTAGGTAAACGTAAGTTATGTTGTAAACTAGCTATGGTAGCTTTGTGTTTCTCTAGCCTCTCCCCCACTTCACCAAAATTCCTAATAAGATTCTTATATTGACCTTATATTGCATTCATGATAAAATTGTAGTTTATTTATACTCTATCCTGCTTACTTTCTTCTTTGTCTTTAAAAGAGTTTGTATTCCAATTTTGAGTCATAATCAACCTACAAGAAAATATTAGTGGTAAAAATATTCCCTCATTTATTTCAAATTCACTCTACCTTACAACCTAAACCCTTGATTAAAGGTTCTTTACAAACTCGTTAATCTATCTAGAAGGCTGCTTTTAACTTCACCTTTTTTTAAAAACTCCCAAAGAAGCAAATTGTTCTCATGTTAGTAATATACATTTCAAGTGTTGAAGATGGATTAACATTGGTTTTTCAGAAATTACTTGCATGTTTAATCAGAAAACAACTAGGAACTTTGTTTAGCTAGCATGTTGCTCTTTCATTAAGTATTTGTAATGACTAACACATTTTATAACTCTTTAAGTTTTAATTTAATCATTTATTTTCTAAAGAAAGAAACAAATTGGACATATTAGAGGCCAAGATAATAGAAAATACAAAATTAGAATATTGAGCTTATAGAATCTAATTAGACTAAATAGAGAAGGAGAAGAAGAAGAAGAAGAAGAAGAAGAAGAAGAAGAAGAAGAAGAATTTGACAATAAAGATTTATAACAGTATAAAAAGAAAGAACAACAAAAAATATAATGAATTTAAAGTAAAGAGTAACATGTTCTTGTTGGAAAAGGAATAACGATCCTTAATTGTAAAGGATATTGTATTCTAGCCCCTTGAATATGCTTTAAATATGACTTTTAAAGATCTTCTCTTCACACACTTTGTTGTTAACTTGTAAAATTAAGAAACAAGAAACAAGAACTCAAGAATAATCTATTTTAATTAATATTAAGAACAACAAGAACACTAAAAGCAAATTAAATGTATGGTAAGAAGAAACAAAAATATTGAAATATAAACAAATGACTTAGACAACAATAAATATGATATTAAAAAATTAAGATGACCCTCATCGATAGGACTATAGAGATTATGAATAAGGATTTTGAATTGTTCCATTAAGACATGTTTAATTCAAAACAGTAAATTTGAAATACAAAAGAATGATATGGATAGCCATATTCACAATAAGGATAGGATGAGAGTGATAAAATTCTACGAACAATTGCTACTAGTAAGCTATATAAAGTTACAAGTTATTAATTACCTAAAACAAAAGTTACTTTAATCAAAGATTGAAGAAAACCTCTAAGGTATTTTGATTGATCAATACTAATAATATGTCAAGGTACAACAATAAGACACCCTCTCATAAGCATAAAACCCCAGGAACTAAGTCATATAATGAAAGTAACATTCTTAGCATAATCTAATTAGGAAACAATTATCTAATTTTAAAAAGTTATTTTCTATTTAAGCATAATTGTAGAATTATAAATAAACTAAATCACCTATAATTAGGAGTTTGATGCCTGTCCAAACATTTGAATTTAAGTTTTGTTAATTATTAAGTTGTGTTTAATGAGCATCTAAGGTAATAATATTTAAAAAGTCATATAGTTATATTTCTATAATTACAAGCTTTGATATTTCATAAATTTGAATTAACCACTTCAAGTTTTAAGCCTTTGCTCTTTTCCTATATCCTGCACTTCAATATTCCAGGACTTATATTAAAAGATATTATATATTTATAAGTAAAGTATATCTATACACAATCAACAAAAAAGCATAACTAATAAAGAAAAGAATTATCATTCACCAGCACCTTCTTTATTCTAATAGGGCTTATATGTTCCAAGTAATCTATTCCCAATTCCCCATGTAAGAAGGAATGGTTGTTAGAAGTTGTATTTGGTGCCGTACAGTTGATGGTGCACATCATGATAGCCATTATTGTTCCTAAAGAACACATCCTGCGCCACGCCACCGTCGGGTGGAATTGGAAGATGATTTTAAAACGGTGTCTAATCTTTTCGCTTTATCCGATCAACGATTTCAGACATTTAACTCTTTTGTCCGAAGTATATATGAGCTGTTCTTACGAAATTGGACTGTTATTTATTGATATGTGTATTAAGAGAGCAACAGATGTACCGACTGGCCAGTTAATTATGCCAGATATTTTACTGTGAGAGTTATATACTTTCATCATTCACCGATTAGGTGCCATCTTATCCTACTAAAGGATTTGTTGAGAATTTATTTCCCTAAATTAGTTATATAATTTTACTGTTCGACTTCTTTCTTATAAAAAAAAAAAAGAACACATCCTGGAATCCATAGTTCACACTCCACAGACCATCGACAGTTTTCAGACAAGACAAAGCACCACCAGCAGTATCAAGCAGAAGCTCTTCTATAGGACGAATGTACACTGCTTCAAATGCATATACCCATGATTTTAAGAATGAATATGTTTATGAAGTTTTTTTTTTCTGACAAGAAATAAGGATTGTTACTTTTAATGATTAAAAATTTGAATTGATCGAATTATAAAAGTTTCGAATTGATCAATTTTTTGATTCAATTTATTTTAATAATTCTTATTATTAAAAATAAGTTAGTTAATTAATTAATTCACTTATTTTTGTAAACTAATCAAATTTTATAAATAATAATAAATCAGTTAATTTTTATTTAACAATCTTCTTAT
>JAOQML010000001.1:2428706-2444432 GCA_027568935.1 Erythroxylum urbanii
TTACAGTGAAACTAATATAATCGGATGAATTTTTTAATTATCGGTTAAAATTGGTTAAAACATTTTTATAATTCAAGGTTAAGAGCAATACAATAATTGGATTAAAATATCTTGCAACTTTGAAATCTTGACAAAGGTTTCTCACTAGCACACTAGTCAACGATCCATACACACCCTTATCTATTTTCTCTCGTTTACTCTACACGTCAAAGGCCCTTTACCGCTTTTCGTTCGCTTTTCCTTCTTCCCTAAGAAACCATTTCGCCGGTCGCCGTCGCCGTTGCCGTTGCCGGAACAGCCTTCCCACAACTGTTTTTCCTCGTTGCACCAGATTCATGCGTGTATTCATGCAACGCTGAATCTCCATCAGTCCATCTTCTTCTTCAATCAGGTTATTAGTTACTGCGTTAACTACACGCTTTAGGATAGCTTGTTTCCGAATTGTCGTCGGTCTTTTGGATTCGCTTATGAATTCCATTGATTCTTGGGGATAATTTTGCCTAACCCAGAAAGAAATTTCATTCCTTTGCTTTAACGACTATTCCTTTTGTTGTTTTTGTCGGTTGAAAAAGTTCTTCCTTTTAAATCTTTCTTGTTGTTTCGAGGCCGAAATAATTCTTCCTGAAATTCTCTTTTGGGTTTATAATATGGGATTTGATTACAGCCCCATTCTTAATTAGTGGGTTGTTAAAATCTTGGGCGGGGAAATTGTGAATTGTGCTGCTGTTGCATGCTTTTGATTGTGCATCTTCATAGTTCATAAAGTTATGCTCTGGTTAGTAGAATGGTCCTTCCCGTGTTGTTTTTAGCAACTTCTTTTTACTACTTCTGTTATTTTTACTTTTATATTTGCATGGTCACTATGATTAATCATTCTTTAATGAATTCATCTAGTTTATGGACTTGATTAACCCTTCTTTTGCAGGGAAGTTGTGAAGTGTGTTACTGTAAATTGTTTTTCGCCCATTTCATCCTTCTAATTAGCTGATATTTAGGAGCCAATTATCATCACTTTGTTATTTACAAATAGAAGCCATATATGGACTTAAATCAACTGCCTGCTATGGAAGATATCTCAACAGGTCTGCAGAGATATCCTGTTCCTTTAAGTTAACTTTCTCTCTATTCTGTTCCTTCAATACCCATCTCTCATTCCAGCTATTTGTTTAGTGGCGTATATTTACATACTCCTAGTACCTGTTCCATGTGTTACTTTAGAAGCTAACAGCTGGAAAAATAAACTCCACTTTTGGTAAATTTTCGTGGTTCTCAATTTTCATGCTGTTGACAATGTTCACCTCTATGCTACACAGAAGAAACTGTAAAACAAGTATTGGTGTCTCAGGCTATCAAAGGAACAATGCAGGACAGAACCAAGGGAAAGAGTGGCCATAGAGACTGGCTTAGTGAGATGCCTGACGAAGTTCTTGTCAAAATTTTATCACATCTAACTCTTAAGGAGGCAGCAAGGTGTACCATACTATGCAAAAGGTTCAGGAATCACTGGAGTTATTTTTGCGACTTAAAACTCTGACCCTTCACAGGAAGGACTAACTGATGTAACTGGGATATGACTAATGTTCTAGATGTTGCAACATCAACTGGATGAGCCAGGTCTTTGAAGTTCTGTGAAAGCTTTAACCACAGTGATAATAGATGAGCTGGAGCTAGTTTTTAACAATCTGTACTCCATTAGTAACGTCTAGCTTTCCTATGAATAACCTTTTTCTTTATTTCGTGTAGGTGGTCCAATTGAATTGATATCATTTTTGAGAAGCCTTCTGATTTTATCCCTTGTAGAGTGTTTTTGTAGTTAGTATTATTCATCACTTGGAACCTTGTAGTCATAAAAGGCTTTCAAGACATCACAGCCGGCTCAATTGGTCGCACTGGTTGTTGGAATTCAAGCTGACGTCCATAATCATAAAATGAGAGTAGACGAGGTGTAGATCTATGCTCTATCAGTAACTTTAATTGTTTTCTGGGATTAGTCTGAGCTGTTGTGATTAGAGAGAATGTGTGATATCTACTTACTAGACAGTAAGGAAATTGCTTAAAACTGGTGTAAGACTACGAATAACAATGGTAACAGAACAGATACAAGTGTCTGGGTACTTTAGAAAGGAGAAATGGGAAAGGGAAGAAGGTTTATTGCTTAAATTACCTCCAATAGATGAAGCCTTTGGCATTCAATATCAATGGTTGCTGTGGAGATTCATAGTTTGATATTTTTCACATGTACCAGCTCATTTTAAGCATAATATTAAACAATTTCTTGCCATTTAAATATTACGCTCAGTAATATTCATGTGTTTATGTGGAAACTGATTTCTTTACTTCACCCAATTTCAATGGAATTAGGTTCTTTTTTAGTATCGGAAATAACCTCTCTACTAATTAGGAATAAAGTTACATACTATTTTTAATTAAAACATGGTGTACACATATTTCTGACCAAAACATATGCTTCATGTAGTGTATATGAACCTCATATAGATGCCAAAAATTTCAATACAAAATAGGTATTTTGCAAAAGTTTAAACCTTGACAACAATTACACTGCTTTAAACACATACTATCTATCATATATTACTCATAGATACGGTCTATATACTCCATTAAGATTTCTACCTTTTCTTAGATTTTGTAAAGACATATGAAAGTAATGTTGACCAATTATATAGTCTAAAGTATGGATGTAAACTACAAATTGTTCCAACCTAACGGAACATGAGATTTAAGTAAATCTCCTAATTATTGCACAAAATTACGTTCATCTATTAATCACATACAGGAATTGATTGAAATGTTTATTATCATTGCACAAATTTTAGTTTTTCTCATTAGCAATACCAAAGTTTCAATGACAAATTTTAGTTTTTCTCATTAGCAACACCAAAGTTTCAATACACTTGCAAAGAATTGAATTTATCATCTAAAAAGGAAGTTAAAAAGCTTATCTTTTTCACCATGATGACCAAAAATTCCACTCTGTTAATGCCGTCAGCGCAGATGCTTTGATCTCAGCTGTCTACTTTACACGTGCTCTGTTTTTCAAACGCTTGGAAAAGCTAATCTTGGACCAAGAAAAAGACCAAATGGAGACGGGACAGGAGACCGATAAGGATGACAACCAGTGCAATAAAAGCATGACACTTGTCTATTTAATGTCTAAACTACCTCAGGAGGCCAAGACAATAGCACCCCCAAAAAAAAAGTGTTCTCTTTTGCAACTTTGTCACCGGAATTCATCAATCATCATTCATCTACGTGATGTAACCTTCTCTCTGTTAGTTTGCTTATAAGATTAACTTGGCATTTTGGCTTGCGAGATCTTCTATTAGGTAAGGTTGTTCTTTGCATTACAGGGCTTGAAGCTACTGGTTCAATCATGCAGGGAAATGGGTTCTTGAAGCTGAATGATTTAGATTTCTCTCCTCGACCTAGATGAGTTGGTTGTGGGCTGTTAGTTGGGATTCGAAATTTTGTTGGTGCAATGTCTCTTTATAAGAACAATGGTGATCCTTTATTGCCTGAGAGAAGAGGCATAATTGGTGTTGTGGTTAATTCCTTTGGTCGAACTGAACCTGGTTCTCGGGTCTTTCGAAGAGGGAAAAGGTTTGGTCGGATAATTAAACCAAGTTTTTTGATTTGGGTTTTGCTGTCTGCTGCTCTTTTCTTGATAACTTTCGCACTCCTTAGCTTGAAATTGTTGTTTTCCGGTGAGTTCTTGATACATTCAATTGAAAAGAAATCTCCGTTTCAGTTTTGTCGTTGCAAATGTGGTGGAATTTTCCCATTTTGCTTCGAGTTTTGTGCTTACTATTGGGTTCTTATGCTTAAAATTATGTATTTTCTTGTGGATTTTTGGTTTATTGGTAGATAATAATGAGAGTGGTATATCAACTGCACAAGAAGTACGAATTGGCGGGCATCGACTAACTATCGCTACATCCATACAGGAAGTCGGACAAGAGACCTCTGGATCTATTGCTGTGAGAACAACTAATGGCAAGAAGCGTAAGAAACGTAAGAGAAAGCTTGCGGGAACTTGCTTGTGATCCTTTCATTGTGTTTGTTCCTTCTGTTATATATTGGTTTCTTCTTCATTACACAATGTTCGTGCTTAAGTTTCTTCTGTTGAAGTCTTTTAAGTTCTTCAAATCCATATATTTCCCAGTGATTCTTGTTGACAATTCTTTTCTTCTGTAACTGGTCAGATTTTCCTTGTGAAGTCACATTATCGAAATCGGTGGATTACATTATTCAACCGAAGGATATTAGAAATTTCACCAATTTTGCGCTCGAGTATGTGGTCGCGGAGGAGAAACCAATGGCAAGCCATGTTGTTAAGTTTAGATTTGGGGGGCAACAGACCTTTGAGGAGAGCGAGAAATCTTTCTCTGCTAGAAATCAAACACTTCATTGTGGCTTTGTTAAAGAATCCTCTGGACCTCCTACCCCTGGGTTTGATTTGGCTGAAAAGGACAAAGCATACATGAGTACCTGCAAGGTTGCAGTATCTTCTTGCATTTTTGGGAGTTCTGACTTTCTGAGGAGGCCTACAAGCAAAAAGGTAAACCACTTGTTCTGTAAAATTTCCTTCCTGAATCATTGTCCTGGGGAGGGTATTTTGATCAATCTTGTTTCTTCTTACATGCTTCTGTTGGCTTTACGTTATACTTTTTTCAGGAAAAAGAAAATCATCAGGGTGTTTCATTTGCGTATGTAGTCTTCCTGTTTTGATTGGAGACAATGAATGAGCCTGAAGTGGATAAAAATGCATATAAGTTTAATGTGGCAGTAAAATCCTTGATATAGTTTAGATAATGATGGTATATGCTTACGCTATCCTTATAATGTAACTGAAAGTTTCATTTTGGATTGATGTGATGTGTCTTGTTTGTTCAGATAAGTGATTTTTCCAAGCAAAATGTCTGTTTTGTCATGTTTGTGGATGAGCAAACACTGTCCAAACTTGCTTCCGAGGGACATATACCTGATGATAGAGGCCATATTGGTCTATGGAAAATGGTGATTGTCAGAAACTTGCCATATGAAGACATGCGAAGAACTGGAAAAGTCCCAAAATTCTTATCACATCGCCTGTTCCCTGCTTCTTGGTAACCATGAGACTGGCATTTAGTTTGGTTTAAAACTTTGTGCATCACCCTGATTTTTGTACTCTGAATGAATTTTCGGCTTATATGTTTTCTTTTTACTGGTATGCTATTTTTCAGGTATTCCATTTGGATTGACAGCAAGATGAGGCTTGTTACAGATCCATTGCTGATCATTGAATACTTTTTGTGGCGATCGAGATCAGAGTATGCCATTTCAAACCATTATGACAGACATTGTGTCTGGGAGGAGGTAGTCCAAAATAAGCGCTTGAATAAGTATGATCCCAGAGCTATTGATGAACAGTTCAACTTTTACCAGTCTGATGGCCTCACTAAGTTTGATCCCTCTGATCCGAGTACTCTCCTTCCAAGTTGTATGTCTTGTAGCGTCCTTATTTCATTTAAGAAAGGTTTTATTTTCAATTTGAAGTTTAAACATCAAGAACTGATTTTTATAGTACATGTGCTCTGCAGATGTGCCTGAAGGGTCTTTTATTGTCCGTGCACATACACCTATGTCAAATTTATTTTCATGCCTCTGGTTCAATGAAGTTGATCGATTTACCTCGCGGGATCAACTGAGCTTTGCGTATACTTACTTGAAATTGAGAAGAAGGAATCCTGATCAACCTTTTTACCTAAATATGTTTAAGGTGACATACGTCACTATAAACTTGGTACTATGCTTGTTGAACAATTGAATCTCAAGATAGATTAGCTCAAATTGAGGCCACATGGTCATTGTGCTTGCATCATTTTAGTTTGGCTTCATCTCTATTTGCAACACTATGCATTGTGCACCTTTAGCTGTGAAATTATTCTTGATTACAATATGTTCTATACTTGTCATGTAATGATTGTTCCCTGAGCTGCCAATTTCACAGGGATAGAGGTATTCCCTGCCTTGGCTACATGTTCAGGGAAGATGAAGTTGTTTTTCAAAATTTCAGCGGCTTTCGTTCTAATTATCTGAGATAGTGTTCGATTTCTTGTTTATTTTGTGCAGGATTGTGAGCGTAGAGCAATGGTGAAGCTATTCCAACATAGAGTGGTGTCATCACCCCCACCCGGTTCTTGAATCAAGTTTGGCTCTTACCACTTGAATGGTAAGGTCAACCGTGTTTACCTCTTCTTCTAGTATCCTTTCCCATATTTCCATATGTTGCTATTAACTGCATTTCTTTGAGCAAAACTTATTTTCAAAATGGGATTGTGATCTGGCACCTTATTCTGGTCTCTGTTGGATCTATGAACTATGCAGGGACGTTTCCTGAAACAACGATATTTGATCACCACATTATTGGCCCTACTTCTGCAAGAATCTTAGCTGCTGAATTTAAACCTTGGAACTGGCGGTGTCATGAGAGACTATAGGTAAATGCCTTGCAGTTGATTTTGGAGGGATCACGTGAAATTGATGAAGTAGTTTTCATCTTTGAGAGATTGCACTCATTTTTACTTGCCAAATGACTTTTGGAAACGCTGGCTTAAAGTGTGGTAAGATTGCAAAGATGGCCAACACAACTATAAAGGACACGAGCAGTTCTTGTCCCTTCGTCGTCTTTTTGTTGCAATGTGAGAAACACCTTAGAATACACATATTCAGAAAGAGAAGCTCATATACACAAAATATTGCTCTCTCACGATTCTCCTCTTGTAATTTGTTCTGACTCTTGGGATGAATGGTACAGAAAGGTCCCAAGGGCCCAAAGTAATCCCAAATTCTTATGTTTTGGTCTCAGTGATACTGATCTTTGCTATAGTAGCTTGCTTGACTGTTGTTCAAACAAATAGAGAGACAGAGCGGTATTCCCTTAACAGTACTCTAGCTCTGGCTGATCTGGATCTCCGCACACATCCTTGGCTGTTCGAGAATTGCAGCTGTAAGATACACAAGTATGGGCTCTTGACTGCCCTACATGTGAAGAGGAAAATAATAGTTTGGAACTGTATAATAACATATTTGTTCCACTTTCTAAGTTCTGTTTTTCGTTGTAATTGCCATGTCTTGTAATTCACGTCCTTCATAAAAATTCAACCTTTATTCCCATGGCGTTGTTGTTTGGCTTCAAATGTTGTTCTATGGTATGAATTGGCTCACGGGGGAGTTATCTGCTCCGCTTTCCATTTAACTTTTTTTGGGTGTGTTTTCGCTCACTTCTGTAGCAGTTGATGGGCAATTCACCTCATCAGCAACGTGAATATATTTATATTTATATTGTGTTGTACATAAAACCAGTGTTTTGAGAAATGACCTGATCTAACCTTTGAAGTGTCCTTGGCAATAAATGCCTCATCTTGAGCAAATGGAGGGGGGATATTTCTAACAAACTTCCGATTAAAGCAATCGTCAATGATTGATAAGGAAAATTAATGTGCACCACTGCACATAACACCACTAATGCATGCTCAAAGTGAAACGCATTTACAATGCACAACCATTCAGTAACATGAATAACACTTGCCAAAGACGTTTCAACTTAAAACCAAAAACAGTAATGTCTAACCTGGTTTAGAGTTGGCGAAATTGGAGCCCCTAGCCCACAGAAGCAAAGCTCCAAGCTAGATGACAACCATTTATGTAGCAGTTTAAAGAACACAATGTCCAGAATGGGCTCCTATGCTTTTGCAAGAACCAAAATTCCAGGCACAAGAACAAGGGCCGCAAATCTTGATCGAGCTTTGTGTAGTTGATAAGATTCCAAAAGTACCCTCAAATTTGAGTACAAATCGTCTGCTTCCCTTGTCCATCTAATTGCAGCAACCTTCCCAAAATGGAAAATGAGCCAGAAAAATGGCACAAGTCTGGTTGTAAAACAGCCCATCAGCGAAGCAGAATTAAATGGATAATTCATTAAAATGAAAGATATTTGCAGCGATTTAATGAAAGATATTTGCAGCGCTGAAACAATTCTCCACTGACAAAGTTACATTTCTGACCGTCAATGCTAATACATGTCACAAGAAAAACAATGTAAATTGTTTCAGCTTTAAGCAAGGTAACGATACAATTTTCTATCCACACCATCTCTCTCCAAGAAATCCCTCTCAATAAGAGACTCGATCCTTTTCTTAATCTCTGTAGGATTAGCCAGGAATCGTGACTGCAATTGCTTAGTGACCTCAGCAATTATATTGTTATGGTCCAGCACCCTCCTTGATTTCATGATCCTTACAATTGCAGCTTCAATCTGAGGCTTTCTGTCCTCCTCTACCCTCTGCCGGGTCTCTTGCTTCTCAGGTTCTGATTCCTTCTGAGCAACCACAGTTCCTATCTTCACCTTGTAGAACTTGCTTGTGAACTTGTCATTAACAAAAAATACATCATCCTCACCGATGTCCTTACTCATGGGCTCTTTCCGGAGAACATTTTTCCCCTTCACACATGCCATTGATTGCAAGCATCTCTTCAAGTCTGAAGCAGGAATCTCTGTTGCCTGCTCAATCTCCTTGTAGCTAAGCCTATCAGCATTATTAAAAAGCATGAGCACACACATCTGGTAAGTCGAGACATTCAATTCATGCTTCTGGCCCTTCCCAAAAGTTGCTTTGATGTCTGCTGTTCCCATGTTAGTTTGCCATGACAATCTACGACCAGTGTGGGTCCCAAGGTAATATGACCTGAACTTGTCGCACAAAACTGACATTTCAGCGGGCAAATTACATGTAACACTAGGTTGAGTAGGCCAAGATCCAGTAGTCAAAACCTGTACAACCAATGTTGGTCCATCACCAAGCTCAGGATGGTCCGCATAAAACCCTTGCATTGTGTCCTGAGAGGTCTTCATGTCTGTAAACATGCCTTCTAATTTTGAAGTGAACTGATATCCACATTCTGTCTTAAGCTTGACAATCAGACTTCTTTCTGCATCATCAGAAACGGTTTTCCCTGATAGCAACCGTTTAGCTAAATGCTGTTTATAATACTTCTCGAATACATCTTTCTCCTGTAAGTAACGAAACAACATCATCACCTTGTCAAGAATAACTTCCACATCTTCCTCACTTACACCTTTTAAACCTTTCCGGAGTTTGTCATCCACAAACAATGAAATAAATTCGGGAGATCGAACGTTAAGATTGATGAAGTATTCAAAGGAGGAATTTAAAGCATTTTGGAATGTCTTGTCATTGCTGAATGCTGAGCTTACAATGCTGTCATACTTATCTTTTTCATCCAACAAACGTTGAACAAATTCCACCGGATCCTTCAACGTTTCAGGATCAGTCACTAGTTGCTTGCCAGTTTCCCTAAGATGCGAAGTCATTACATCTCGTATTATCGAACGACCATTAGGAACACGTCGGAACAAGTTATACATTCTTCCTAAATCTTCATACTTATCGTCAAGAAGCATATTTACCAAGCCCGAATTCTCCATGTGGACCAACCTGTACATGTGATTAGCAATCATCTCCCTCTCCACCACATTAGTTATCCTAACTTCACTCTTGGCGTCCAAATAATGTGTCACCCTTTCAATCTCTTCAAACAACCGCTTCTCAGCTTTCTTCAGATACTCCCCACAGTCACAGCACTCAATAAACTTCTGTGATTCACCCCTATAAAACTCCGCCGAGACCCCAAGAAACGGCTCCTCAAAGTCCACTTGATAAACCGCACACCCTAAATCCATCAGCATCTTGATCACATTCCTCATCAACCCTCTGTCAATAACCTCACCGGTCCGCTCTCTGCAAATCAGTTCAAGAAGGGTATTTAACAGCCTAGTCTGGATTTTAGAAGAGTGAATAATATTATCCCTCCACAGGTTGAGGCCAAGCTCGTGAACTGGGGTTTTATGAGTGCTAGGAATGTAAGTCCTGTCCATGTACATCAAAATATCCCTGATCATTTGCAAAGCTTTGTTATGATCACTCCATCTCCTGTTCAGCTCCTCAAGGAAAGAATCTCCCTGAGCAGCATCAATTGACTTTGATATATCTTTAAGATGTGAAGTCATAGTTGTAACCAAACCAGAGTAGAGCTTCTCACCAAATTTATGCAGCACCATGTTGTATGCATTCCTACAATCAAAAAATAAAAATAATAATTTCCTAAAATCTGCTTACATCCATCACACAAAGCAATTATAAAACATTCAAAATAAAATTTACAAAATCATACACAAATCATCATATATACATGGTCTTGATATTAAAATAAATTAAGAATATAAATTAGTTAAGCATCAGCCATACATACACATAAGTGATTATCTACCTGTAGAGCTCTTCGAAGCTGAGGCCACTAGCGTTGTGATTGTAAATCTCACGGATGGCGTGTTCTAGAATCTTCCAGGTCTTATCGGCGTATTTGGGATCGACCACCACCCGGTGCTTGAACGCCTCTATCTGAAAGTTTCGCTTCTTCTGATTACTCATCGGATGGATCCCAAAAAAGACGAGAAGAATTTTCCTTTTCCTTTTTTTTTCCCCTTTTGTTAGGGTTTGAAATTTTGCGGAAACAACTGGGGATGGAATTCTAATGGAGGAAGAGTGAAGGGAAAGGCTGGAGAAACAGGGAAAGAAAATTGTATAATTGGTGGCTGTTTGTAAAAAATTCACAATAAATAGAGGTTCACGGGTAAAAATTTTTTAAAGAAATTTTACTCTTATTGTATTTATGATTTATTAAAATGTATGTACTTTTTCTGAAAAAATTGAAATTTTAATTAAGAAAGTAATTATTTCATTAAATAATTATATTAATAAATAGTTATTTTAATTAATTTATTATTTTGTATAACCTTCGTTCACTTAAAATTAAAGATGATAAAAAATGTTCGACTCGATTCAACTCAAATTTAAATGGTTAAATTTTAAGTTAAACAAATTTTAACCTATTAAGTTTAACATTAGTCTGAGCTAATAGAATCGATTCAAATAAAGTGATATTATTTTGAGACAATATAATAAGTTGAACAATTTATTAAATAAAATGACATTAGTTAGATAAATATGTAGTTTGGACCTTGATTCAATTGAAGTTTAAACTATTCAAACACTGTCAAATCTCAAGTCAGGTTGGCTTGATCTAACTTATTATCATATCTATTAAAAATATTTATCAATAAATTTTCAACTATGAATTTAAATTTAATAACTTAATAAATCATTAAGTAAGTATGATAAGCTTCAAAGGTAAACCATAAAATTAATATATGTAATTATTAGATTAACTCATTTCCAATTACAAGCATTTGAGGAATCTCACTAAACAACTTGGAGTAATAGTGTCATCCCAACATTCCTATAGTAATTATCACTTTTGATTTCAATTATGGGAGGATAATTGGACATATGTTAGCCCTCTTTCTATTCTTCAAGATCTACTCTAGCTAAGACATTTCCTAAAGCCCAGTAGAGAAGAAGCTCTTTATCATATAAGTGAGACCGTTAAGGCGATAAATCATTAATAGACAAAACTGGAAATTATAAATAGAGTTCTAATTGAAGAGGAAATTGATAGTAATGTTTAGAAGCTATCTAGTGCTGAGAATTCACTAACATATCATGCAGGAAAGTCTGAACAAGTACTCATCTAACCATAAATTGGTACAAGTTAGTGTGGGGTAAACATATCCCACCAAGGACTTCAATTACTCTATGGAAAGCAATCAAAGAGAGACTTTCCATACTAGATAGACTTAATAGAGTTTTGATGATTCCAAATAGATGCTCTCTATGTAAAAAAGCATCAAAGAGCACAACTCACATCTTCTTCCAATATGAGTATTCCAACAAATCATGGAAAAACTTACGTCAGATAGGGGAACCACTAACAAATTGGATTGACATAATCCAATGGTGCACTAATATCAAGCATGCAGATGTGTTGGTAATATGCTGCTTTTATTTGACTTTAGCCTACCTGGTCACAACTTATGGGAAAAAAGAAATATGCATATTCAAAAATAGGGAATTGGAGATGAATCAATTCCATAATCAAGTTTATAATAGAATCGGGGAGCATATATTCCTTTATAAGAACAAAGTAGAGTTGTTACATACAATGAAAACATATTGGAATATCAATTGAGATGCGATAACAATTATAAAGTGCCTAGCTGTGATAAGTGAAATATTCCAAAATATTTGAATTGGTCTTGAGTTGATAAGGATTGTTATCTTGAGTTGATAAGGTTTGATAAAGTTGAATGCCTATTGAAGATTAAGTCTACAAGTATTTATTTAAATTCAATATGATTGTTGTTGATAGCAATTGGGTATTCCATAATCTTTTTAGATCCTAGATTTTAGGAAAAGTAGTTTGTTTCCTCTATATTTATGCTCATTTGATGGAGTTAAAAAAAGAGAAGCTTATTCAATAAAATTTATATGGTCTTTCTCACCTTAAGTGGAAAACTTTTTGTTTATTTCTTAAAAGTTTTAATTAAGACCTATCATTAGGATCAGAACTGGACAAAATTTCAGGGTAGATTACTATGACAACTAATAAAGAACGGGTTGAGACTCTTGAGTAGGGATGACAATTCCAGCCCGACTCCCATTTTTGGCCCGGGTTTGGTGGGCCATGGGCCGACCTTTGTAGGTCATGAGCCGGCCGGGCTATTTTGGACAAAACGGCGTCGTTTTGTGTTGTTTTTAATTGAAAAAATATAGATGGGCTAGGTCGGAACTGCGCCATTTTGTCCAAAACGACGTCGTTTTGTATTGTTTTTAATTAAAAAAATATAGATGGACCGAGGCCGGGCCCCATCCTATTGACATCCCTACTTTTGAGGTAGGACTCGGTGCTTTGCAAGGTAGTTTTTCTCACTTAAAACTTGACCTGGTTGATCGGCTGCACAATTTGGAGGTTGCCATTAGCAAGATGTCTAAAGTCCTACTTTCAAAGAAAAAGACATTAGCCAAAAACCCCAACGAACATCATGGGAAATCTTCCAATCACCAATTTTGCAACTCGGGAGACAATTTTGAGGATACTCCCACTTATTGGCATCCTCAGTTTTATTAATCTTGCCAAACTTGAATTTCCCATATGACCTCACCGAATGATTCATAACGGTAGACCAATTCTTTGAATATCAAAATACCCAAGAGGCACAAAAAGTTTATTTGGCTTCCTTTCACCTAAAGGGTAAAGCCAATCAATGGTGGTAATGGCTTCGTCAAGCTTACAAGGAAGAAGGCAAGGAGGTGACGTGGGAACTATTTGTCGAGTAATTATGGCCTCGATTTGGTCCAATAGATTGCGAGGCGTTCAAATAGACGTTATCCAAAATAAGGCAAGTCATATCTTTACGGGATTACTAGAAGGAATTCGAGAGACCAGGTAACCGAGTATATGCGGACATAAAAGGCGCTAGTCGAGACATTTATGGGTAAAATCAAGGTAGAAGGAGCAGATGACGTTCGGATGTTCAAACTGAAATCTTTAAAGGAGACAGCCTTGCAAAGATAAGGGATGATCAAGTGAGTCGACAATAGAAATTCACCCACCCAGTCTCTCAAGCAACAACTGACTCTCTTTCCTTAACACCAGTCAAGAATTCACCCCAATAAAACGATTAGCTTATGAAATGCAAAAAAGACAAGCACATGGTCTTTGCTACAATTATGATGAAAAGTTTACTCCTAACCATAAGTGTCGAGGACCTCAACTTCTAGCGTTGGAAGGCAACGATACAACTTGGAAAATTTCTTAGGATATGCTGGATCGATTTATGAACCTTTAGGACAAGGTTCAACAGGAAAGGGAGGGTAATGATATGTGTAATTAGGATATGCTGGATCGATTTATAAACCTTGAGGACAAGGTTCAATAGGAAAGGGAGGGTAATGATATGTGTAAGATTTCAAAATATTTAGATTGGTCTTGAGTTGGTAAGGATTATTATCTTAAGTTGATAAGGTTTGGATTGATAAGGATTGTTGTCTTGAGTTGAAGGTTTGATAAAATTGAATGCTTACTGAAGATTAAGTTTAGGAGTATTTATTTAACTTCAATAATTATTGATAGCGGTTGGATATTCCCACTATCTTTTGAGATCCTAGTTTTTAGGAAAAGTAGTTTGTTTCCTTTGTATTTATTTTCATTCCATGGAGTAAAAAAAGGAGAAGTTTATTCAACAAAATTTTTGTGGTCTTTCTCAACCTAAATAGAAAACTTTTTTTATTTTTTAAAAGTTCTAATTGGGACCTATTAGGCTCACATTCTGCTCTTAAAGATCACCACTGTTGAGATTGAAACATAGACGACCATCTGAAGATAGTGGGTCAATTCATAGATGTTCAACATGACGAATACGTAATTCATCAAGCCAAGTATAACAATGAGAGAAGAGTAGTGTTTTAACAAGCAACAGTTAAAACAAACGCGGGACACTATTTGTTATTGCCTTAATAATGTTTATTTTGTTTTGATGCGGATCAAATACCCGTATATAAACCTCATATTTGACAGATGATTTCTAGATAATTAAAATTTCTTTACTTTTTTCAAAAACATATCACTTTTTATTTTTTTAAATTTAGTAAAAAAATCTCTACTTTTTTGTTTTAAAATTTAGTAAAAAATCTCTATTTTAGTTTTTATATTTTATGTTTTTAGTAATGTTGCAAATACTATACTGGATTTGATACCAATTTTAGTTTTGGTATGGTATGATATTAGTACAAGTCAATATAGAGTACCATTTTAAGTAATTTTTTTAAAATTACAAAATAATTCTTAAATTTATTAAATTTACAAAATAGTTCCTTAATATTTTGTGTTATGTAGATTTTAACTTTACTTCAACATATCTAAAAAATCATAATACTATAAATTTTTTTATAACAACTATCTTTTTATAACAACTATCTTTTTATTCTTATTAATATTTCTTATGTAAACATTAACTATAATTAATATAATAAAATGATTGTTTAATTCACAAATATATATAAAACCAATAATATGATAAAAAAACATAGACCCACCCTATAGTTTAAAAGATTTTTGAAAAACACCTTAATCTTTAAATTTTTTGGAAAAATCCTTCTAATTTTTAGTTTTTCAAAAAACTATTTCTTTTATACTTCCATTAAATAATAATAATAAAATATAAGCATCATGAATATCATACTTACACCATTCAAATGGTATTTATATGATGATTCAACTAACTTGTAAACTCGAACCAAACTTAATAAATCTGACTCAAAGTAATAATTTACTATAATTATCTTAAATTAATAGTGTAAGTCGACTTTAATTGGTTTTGTTCGAGTTTAAAAGATAAGTTAGGTTATCATATTAGTCACATTTGATTAGTTTACATCTAATGTTCATACCGCGTGTGTTTCATCATTATTTTTAACCAAAGTCTAAAAGAGGGTATTTTTCTAGAAATTGAAAATTAAAAAAAGTTTTTTGATAATTTTAAAGATTAGGAGGTTTTTCTAAAGTTTCTTCAACTACGGGGGAAGTATTTGTCTTTTACCCCTAAAAATAATATAAACTACTTTATGTTATGACTGATTACATCAAAATATCATATAATGAGAACAATATAGATCCAAAAGCATTACAACAATAGTTTATACTAAGAAACATAAAAAAAATAAATAAAACTTGAAACAAAAATACTATATA
>JAOQML010000001.1:2456500-2469031 GCA_027568935.1 Erythroxylum urbanii
TAATCATATGTACATGATACATGTATGAATATGCTTGTTATTGAGAATGATGTTAGTTGATGTTATGAATGATCATAAATTGGCAGATATTAAGTGGATAATGTATGTTAGAATTACATATTGAGATCCTTACTTCATTCAAAACTATTAGGCAGGTATATGGGTGATTAATCAAACAAACGAGTGGGTCGTGTCAAAATTTCAGTAGAATATAGGAAGGTTAGGCTTACTACGGGTTTTGGTGGCATTAAGCCTACGCATCCCCTAGTGCCAACACGGTCCAAAAGGCGGGTCGTGTCAATATTATCTGTGCATTCTTTGAAATTTGCTGAGCATAATATATGATTAAATGTTTCATGATAATGATTGAAAGCAAAGATATCTAATATAATTTATGTGACTGAAATTTTAAGTATATGCTCTGTGAACTGAATTTGTGTATATATATATATATATATATATATATAGATATAGATAAATATTTGATTGTTGTGTGTGTTTGTGGTTCGTCACCAATAGCTATAAGCATATTAGCCACTGAGCTTCCTAACTCACCCCACAATTGTTCCATTCCTTAGGTGAAGAAATAGCATATTAGTGAACCTTACAAAAACTTCAATAAATCTCCAAGAAATATTTCATTTGTAACTAAGTTAGTTTGGATCATTTTTTATGGCTTTATAAGCATGTTAGGCATGAGCATTCGAGATTGTAATTTTTGTATTGTGCTACTGATGTGACTTTTGATATGTAATATGAAGTTGTGTACCAACTCTGTTTTGTTGAGAATTGATAGCAAAAGTTGCGAAAATTCTCTTTGTATATACGTTCAGGATTTCTCTTTTAATAAGATGGTATTGTGTTGGTAATAAAATTGTTGGATGTTGGAAGATCTTTGGATAGATTTTTTTGAGAAAATTGTATAAGCTGGGAGTTTTGTATGTATGGTTTGTACTATTGGTTTTTGAGTCTTTTGAAAATTTTATAGAAGTATTGATAGTAGAGAGAAAATAAGAGAATAAAGGAATGAAAAGTGTGGTTTGAAACTTTAAGGAATAAACTAGATTGATCTAGGCATAATTTGATAAAATTGTCTTCATGAAAATTGTAGATCTTTCTCTTAGCTTTCAAATGACATAAAGTTTGTAATCTTTGGACCTTGGAGTAGAAAGTTATGATATTTTAAAGTTGGTGGGTGTGGCTGGAAAGTCGTGATCTTGCTTAATCGCAACGAACTTCATTATCCGCGACTGTTCATTGAAAAGCATGATCGCGATGAACCTCATAATTTTGTTACTGTTCATTAATAGTCGCGCACAATCATGACTACCCTGTCTCACAAGCGTGAGAAATGAAAATTCATGCCCATGACTTTTCCTCTTCTGCACTTTGCTATTTATTCATTTAACGCCCAATTCAATTTATTTTCATGTCCATTATATTTGTATAATTATTTATTTATTTATTTATTTATTTATTCATTTATTTATTTATTTATTTTTATTCTAAAAAGTCCCTTAATTTTTATTTGTTTGTTTAATCCTTTTTATCTTGATGTTGAATATATATAACTATATATATTTTTTATTTAAGAAGACCCCAATTTTTGGCACCTTATCGCCATAAAATAGAAACCGAGACCTGGAGCCAACATCTTTGATATCAGAGCCAACACTATCCTAGTTGTGAAGCACACCTTATTATAGGTTAAGATTTCCTTATTCCCAACCTAGAATAACATAAACCCCATGTCCAAACATATCCACTTTCTTCATCTTAACCCTAGACTTTATATGAAACCTAGTCACTAAGGTTATGTTTGGTTGGACGTAAGTTTTTAATAGAATAAAACAAAATGGAATGGAATGTAAATGGATGTAATATTAGAAAATTATTTTTTGGGAGAGATGGAAGGGTTCATAATGTAATATAGTAAAATGTTGTCTAGATGAAGGGATTATAATGTAATATAGTGTAAAGTTGTTTATCATTTTACATTCTATCCTAAACTCCTTAAATCGGAGGTTTTTTATTTTTACTGTTTAGGATGGAATGAGATATAATATGAAACCCTCCTCTTCCATCCCATTCTATTCCATTTTATTATAAAACCTCCTCCCAAATGATGGAATAATATTACATTCCATTATATTTCATTCCATTATAAAACTCCCGACCAAACATAGCCTAAGAAAGATGCTTATGTGAGCCTTATTGGCCCTAACATCAACTGTCGTAAGCTCCATTACATCTCCGCTTTACCAATCTCCATGGAAGTTCCTTTAACTATCTCCATAAATACCATCTTATAGAGCTTTAACACAAACACCTCACAGAACCACAAACTTCCTGGCAATATTCAAGTTTCAGCTAACTTCTCATGTCATCCAACTATCTTATTCATTTAAACACAATAGAAATTGAAGCCTCTTACTATTACAACTTCAACTCCTCTAACCAAAACGTAACCACCAGCAACCTTCCATTCAACAATAATCACAAGCTAGATAAAAACCATAAAACTCAATCACACAACCATTTTGTGTCACCAAAATGAGATTCACAGCCTTTCAAAGGCAATAACTTGTTCGTATAGGTTTCAAAAATCAAATTCTTTATGTCAGTGTTAGAAACTTTCCAATTCCTCCAAGTTAAAGAAAAAGAAATCACAATTATAGGAGCTTCGAGTTTCATAAACCTGAAACTTAAATTTTTTCAGATTTAAACATGACTGATGATTAGAATAAGCAATTAGGATTTGTTTCGAAGCATTAACCTAAACTTTTCAAATTCAATAATTTAGGGTTGCAAACTTTTGCTTCATTAATTCTAAATTTGAATACAGAGTTTTAGCACACCTTTTAATTTGAACTTTTCAAATATAGTCAAATATAATTTAATTTGATTTTAAAAGTTTAAGTTGTATGATTACAATTCTAAAATCTTGATCAATCACAATCAAACAATTTTAATCAAGTTATAGAATTAAAGTCAGCTTTGATATCACTATTGGAAAATCATGGTAGGATCTGATCTCACGCTCAGCAAAATAATAAAAAAAAACTTTTTTCATTTCATTTCCTAAAAATTAAGTTCACTTAAATTATATAACATGATTAACATGTAAAATATGATGAAACATAGAACATAATTGGTACCATATTGTAAAGCTTAATTGTATTTTTGTTTTATCCCTCTAATTATTTATTCTACACTGGTATCTTATCTCTAACAGTATTCATAAAATGTATTGAGAGAACGCTACACTATTATGGAGAATTTTAAGAAAGAAGTATCAATTCTCTTAGAGCATAAGCCTATTTATAATAGGTTTTAGATATTTTAGTAATTTAATGGAAATAAAATTCTGATTTAAAATTAAATTTAATTAGAATTACTAGTAATTCTAATTAAATTCTAGTTATGTCTAAATAAGATCCAATATCTCATATTAATCCTTATTTGTCAAATATCTCATATTTAATCTTAAAGTTTCTTAAACTTTACAATCAAGTCCAATTTGATTAGAAGATCTTTTCTCTTTTCAACATGTTCTTTGTATGTGACATATTAGGTTCTCAAAATACACTAGAAATGGATATAAATTATAACTTTAAATTATATTTAAAATTAGATCAATTAAACACTTTTAACTTATCTTTGATATCTTTAATTCTATAATTAATAATTTATATCTATAAACTAAGATTAGCGTTTAACAACGTATCATGACCACTCAAATATTTAAGAATGTCAAAGTGGCTTTGACTAAACTTTTCGTGTATGATTTTTTTGTATAATTCAATTTTTTTATCATACAATGTTCTAATTAAACATAGAGCATGGAATTAATATCTAAACTATTTGAGTCTAACTATGTTAGTTCTCCACCATGAGTAAATGATTCAATTAATGACATTGAAAACTATTTTCAAAGTGTCATTCCATCTTAGCCAAGGATTTCTAAATCAATAATAATTGAGAACAATAAATCATTCTCCCTAATTACTTTACGGTGATGAATCCAATGTTAATTACTCAGCTACCTCTATATAGTTCATGTTATATCTAGTGACTACCGACTAAGTTACCTTTGACTAGAAGAGGTCATAAGTAGTATCAAAACATAGCAATCCTTATTTGAGATACTTTGATGATCTCAAATTAAAGGATCACTTATACAATCATCACAAGAGGAATTCCCATAGACATGCACGTAATTTTCTAAATAAATTTCTAATATGGGGTCAGTTTAGTGAAGTTGTTCTTTAACAAGCACACATACGTTTTTTAAATATCTCCATACTTTAGTCTATGAGATCAACTAATTCCTTCAAAAAGACAAAATATAATGTGTGATTATCCTTTTACATTCTATTAATGTTTAGTCTTAATAGAAAAATAACTAGGAATAATTTAGGGATAATATATAAATGCAATATGAATCTCATAATTATGATATGATACTTTCATTTGTAATGTATATTTATTATATGAACTTTATCATATACATCTAAATATGTATAAGAAAAAGAATGTCTTTAAGGAATTGTATCATTAAAGTATAACCAACCGATTGGCTATAAGACATAAATCAACAATAGCATCGATAAAAAAAAACTTTATAAATATTGAAAATATTCTTATTCTTAAACATTGATTCCATTATAACATCCTTACCAATCGTAAACCATGATTTCTCATTCGAGTCAGTCCACTGACTATGCTCTTTGAGTGTTTACTTTACTTCCTGAATATTCTTTCAACTTTTTCTCTACTACCTAAATATTTTCTTTGATTATTTCATTATTAGGATCCAATTACAATTCCTTCTTAAATTTTTTATTGATAGCATTATTATAACTCCTTTATGTATAATAAGCTAATCCAAAACATCAATATTTATTACCATATGACTTTAATGTCTCTGTTAGCTTATTTTGATTTTATGACTGGCATCCAATTGTTTCTTTATCTTTTAAATCCTTATAAAATAAATAAGTTAATACACCTATTTGGTTTGGGAGCCTGTATGAAATTGATGTCTATGCTACATCTAAAGCGTCTTAAAGACCATCTCCTTGACCACCAAGATAAAATATCATGCCAGATTTCCCTTTACCAAGCCAAAAAAATTTGCATGATCAAACCTACCCAGAATTTGATAATATCCACATCAAAGTGTTAGAAAAGTGTTAAGCATTACTCCATTTATAAGGTTAAACAAAATTTCAACCCTAATATTAGGCACAAACTCAAAGTGATCATTAGAAATGGGAATGGTACTTGATTTTGGTTTGATAACTCGATTAATCTTGGGAAAACGAATATAATTCTAGAGATGAAAAATATTATATATATGTTACCAACTATAATAGAGTCAGTCAAATTGTTTAAGATAACCAATGAAACTGCAACCTTAAAGGCTTCTTTTACATATAACTTGCCTAGTTACATACTAAATAATTCCAGGTCTGATAAAATTAGATGGCTCAAACATAGTTTAAGTAATTTTACAAATAAATCTTACATAAAGTTGATTAGAGTACACCATCAGATGGTAAGGTTGGATAAGCAGGTTCGATTGAATTTGATTCCACCTAGAACATACTTTATAATTTGGTTAACTACTAAAAGAAGACTGAAAATAAAAGATTGGCTCAAAAGGACATCTGATTGAGTTTGTGAACTTTGTAGATTAGAAAATGAAAACATCACTCACTTATTTTTTAAGTGAAAATATTCAAGAATACTATAGCAATAGTTGTAACTCTTACTCAATAAACACATACTAGGAAGGTATAGTTAAATGGGCATACAATACTATATCCAAATCCAAAAAAGACTTGATAGCTTTTATAATAGAATTCTACTATTTTGTCTATTTGATTTAGAAGGAGAGGAATGTAAGAAAAGCTAGAACTAATCCAATAGATTGCTCAAATGCATAGTTTACTATGGATAAAAGAAGTTACTTTCTATAGTGAAGTAAGTTCAAAGGCCACAAATGCTCTAAAACATAGATGAAACTTTCCTGAATACTCTTGAGAAGTGCAGAAGATCTTCTAAGATACACACTCATATAAACACCCAAGGTTGAACAACCATATACATACTCAATCTCATAGTCACATTGTTCTGGATAATCAAATATATAATTAGGTAGTGCAAGGAAGAATATATATGATCCTTATAAGTAGCTAGGTTTCTAATGGGTTGATATAATGGATAAGGAGTTTAAGTGCCTTAAACAAATGGAGCATCATATTGGATCCAAGTAAGATCACTTTATGTGTCTTTACTAAGAAAGTATGCATTTGATGGTTGGCCTATGTATATGGCCACATTATAGTATCCTATAGGATACATGTTCCCATGAAGTGGAAAACATAATAGATGGTCCAACTCTGTTGATCACTATAGGCAAAATCTACTTTCATGATACCATAGCCTTTCTCCACCTTTACTAATTATAATTACTAGAAGTTGATGACCATAAAACCAACAATAACACCACCAAATTCAACAAACAAAAACCCGTCTCTTGGTTATGCCTAAAAGCCTCAATCAAGAATTCTTTAGCAACCTGTAGACCTTCACTATCGACCCTACTAGTAGGTTCTACAAAGTTAAGGAGATCTAAAAAGGCATGAACAATACGACAAAAAAAAAAGAATCAATTTTCAATTTATCCATTTTATAGTGAGTGTGAAAGAGATGGTCTTTGAATAATATACAGGTATTCCAGATTCTCTCGGTATTCCATATTTAATTAGCACACTTGGCCAAGTCAAAAAACTCAGTATAACTCAAGATAATCCTCATTTTACACATTCATTTTCCATTTTCTTAAAGTATATTATTATTTATAAAGGCCTAACTTCTTGTACTATATTTATGACCACTAAAAAGTATATTATAGCTTTCATAAGCAATTCTTCAAGCAAATCATTTATATATTTCATAAACATATACTGAGTAGACGTAATAAGCATCTCCCTCCATGGTATCAAGTTTTGTTCTTCCTTTCATTTAACAATTTACACCTACATTCCATATATATAACATTTACTAAATTTCCAGTAAGCAAATCCCACTCAAACCCATCAATAACAATCATTCAAATATATGGGGTCCATTCCTTCATCCAAGCTTAATATTTATCACTTTTAGGATCAATTATCATTACTGCCTCTTTGTAATTGTTTATGCAAATAACGTGTTGATTGATCATAGAATAACATGTTAATTGTCTTTATAAAACTCTTCAATGGGATCCTCCTGTATCTTAAACTCTTTAAGATTCATATTGTAAACACCATCTGTTTCATTCACCATCTGCATATAACCAATCTTTGATATCATGAAGTTTATATACTACTTTCTTCATATTTGATGAAGGTAATATATCAATCTAGTTAAGCTTATATTGGTGTTGAATTCTTATTGCCTTTAGTTGAAGATCCATATTCCAAAACTTTTATAACAATTGGTTAAACATATACTTCAGTATATGCTTCTTCTTCTTTGTTCAATTTGGGTCTCTATCAAGATTTTCTCAATCAACGCCTATACTTCTATAAAAGTTTTAAGACTTTCTTAATATAATGTAGATCTGATCCTCAAGTCCCTTTTGCTATGGATGTTGTCTCTAAGGTTTAACTATTATAATACCAATTATTACAAGAAAAATAGGCTAAAAGAAGATGATATTAATAGAGAAGAGAAAAGAAAGAAGACAAGAAGCGAGTGTTAAAGAAAATAACAGTAATAATTAAAATTGGAATGGCTTATCTGAAATGCAAGGTATCGTGAAAAATCACTGCCCTAAGTCAGAAATTTTCCCTCCACCAGCTTCGGTGCACTCCAAAGGGTAGAGTAGGAACTATCTCCAAAAATTAAACAGAAGAACCAATAAAAAGTATATTTGAAGAAGATGAGTTACACTAGCCTTAAGACAAGAATAATGATGTTTTCAAATGTTGTAAGCTTCTTCTATACCTCTGTATATATATATAGAGAAGGAGGGAGAGGTGTGAGGTTGACAAAGCTAGAGAGTAGAGTAGCGTGTGTCTATGTATATGAAAAACCAACACACAATAGATATATATATATATATATATAATGAAAAATAAGAATGTTGGAGGTTAATAGCAATGGAAATTAAAAGACATGAATATAAGAAACATTATCAACGTTATGGTAATAAAGTGTAATAAAACGATGGATGTTGCATGAAACGTTGGTGACTGAAAAATAAAAATTGCATTCAAGTTTTGGAACAACCAAAACATCAACTATCCCCCACTTGGTCCAAAACTTGAGAAATAAGCTGTAACAGTTTAGAAGAAGAAGAAAAAAAATAAGTGAACAATCAGGTGAACTAAGTCTTGAACCTGGTGTCCAAGAGAATCGAAAACAGAACTTGTTAAAGAATAATAGCCTCAAAATGCCCTAGTATTATGATCGCTCTAGAAAGATAACCCAAATACTCTCATAGGAGGGTGGCTAGCCCCCCACAATCACATAGATAAGTCCAACAAGTGTGTACTACTCACACCACCCAAACTTGGGCTATGGAACTCATTAAGGATTAAACAATCCAACCTCATAAAATGTAGTAAAATCATAGTAAGGGATACAATTCAACAACTGAATGTGTATCAGTATTATTCCACAAATAATGTATAAGTAAATAGTCACCACATAACTTTTTTCTGACCCATTGAACTTGGTTTCCCAATATGGGTGTCCATCACGAGGCCACTACACAATTAGGCTCAACCTCAACCCTTTAGCATGCTCTGAAACTAGTTTCCTACTTAAAGATTTTGTAAACGGATCCGCTAAGTTTTTCTCTGACTTGACATAGTCTAGAGAATTACATCATGTCTAATTAAAGTACAGATAATTTTATGTCTCAATCTGATATGTTTACTTTTGCCATTATATACCTTGTTCTTGGCAATATGAATGGCAGTCTGCGAATCACAATGAAGGAATAAGAAAGGAATTGGTTATTCCCAAAGTGGGATATCTTCTAAGAGATTCCTTAACCACTCAACTTCTCGTCCTGCCAATTCCAAAGCAATAAACTCAGCCTCTATTATTGATTTCACAATCACGTTTGCTTGGATGATTTCTAAAACACAGCAGCTCCTGCTAAGGTAAAAATATAACTACTAGTAAAGTGTATATCATCACTCTCCATAACTCAGTTAGCATCAGAATATCCCTTCAATACAGGAGGATGAACACCAAAAGATAATCCATAATGCATAGTACCTTTCAAATACCTCAACAAACGAATCAATGCATTTCAATGCTCTTGACTAGGATTATGAGTATACCTACTACGTATATTCACATAATATGCAATATCAAAACAAGAATAGTTCATCAAGAGCATCACATAACCAAGAATTTTTGCATACACACAGTATGCAATATCAAGACGAGAATAGTTCATTAAGAACATCACACTACCAAGAATTTTTGCATACTCAGCTTGGTTCACACTATCATCATAATTTTTCTTTGAAGCAACACTAACATCATAGGGAGTCTTGACTGGATCAACATCATAGTAACCAAACTTCTTTAAAATTTTCTCAACATAATGAGTTTGATTCAACCTAAAACCAGAGCCAGTCCTATCAATTTTGATTCCTAAAATAAAGTCCACAGGTCCAAGATCTTTTATATTAAAGGAAGACTTTAGTAAACTCTTGGTAGTATCAATGACAGATAAATTAGTACCAAAAATAAGCATGTCATCCATATAAAGAGTTATGATCACACAGTTATTGATATCACATTTCACATAAAAGCAAGAATCAGCATCACAAGAGGTGAAACCATATTTGAAAATCTCACTTTCAAATTTTTCATGCCACTATTTGGGAGCTTGTTTAAGTCCATACAAATACTTAACCAACTTACACACCTTTTGCTCTTGACCAGGCACTCTAAGCCCCTTAAACTGGACCATATAAATTTCCTTATCTAGATCACCATTCAAGAAAGTTGTCTTAGCATCCATTTGATGCACATGAAGCTTAAATACTGAGGCAATAGCAAATAACATCCTTATAGATGAAATTTTAGTAACATGAGAGTAAGTATAAAAAAAATTCAATCCTTCCTTTTGTTTAAAGCCTTTAATCATAAGTCTTGCCTTGAACCTTTCAATGGTTCCTTCAGGTCTCAATTTCTTTGTGAAAATCCACCTACACTCTAAAGACTTACACCCTCGAGGTAGATTAACTAAAACCCAAGTTTTATTAGACGCGATTGACTATAATTCACTATCTATGGCTTCCTTCCAAAACACAGCATCCACATATCTCATTACTTCCTCATAAGTTTTGGGATCTTCCTCAATAATATAAGTCACCACAAAAACATCATTTATCTCCTCAGGTTTTGTCACCAAAAAGAAAGTAATAAATTCAGAACCAAAACTAATAGGTACTCTAACTCTTTTGCTTCTCTTAAGTTCAACAATTTTCTCTTCCTTAATGTCATCATTGGTAGAAGAACTAAGGACAAATTCTTTATAGACTTGCACGTTCACTTTCATAGGAAATATATCCTTGAAGAATATTGCATCTCTTGACTCCATAATTGATCCATACATGCTAGACCCCTCTTCCTTAACCATAAATTTATAGGCAGCACTATTACAGGCATATCCCATAAAAATTGAATCAATGGTCTTAGGCCCAATTTTCTTCCTCTTATGTTCAGGTAGAGCAACCTTAGCAAGACACCCTCACACTTTCAAAAAATGCAAGTAAGGTGGATAACCTTTCCAAAATTCATAAGGGGTTTGATCTAGTTTCTTATAAGGGACTCTGTTTAGAACATAACAAGCTGAAAGAGTAGCTTTTCCCCTATAAAATTAGGTAATCCGGAGGAAATCAACATTGCATTCATCATATCCTTAAGTGTTTGGTTTTCCTCTCGGCTATTCCATTTTGTTTAGGTGTATAAGGGGCTATAAGCTCATAAATAATCCTAACTTTTTCACAATAATCAGCAAGGAAATCAGTACTATACTCACTACCTCGATCAGACCTTAATCTTTTAATTCTCCTTTCTAATTAGTTTTCAACCTCAGCTTCGTATTTTATGAACATTTCCTCTGTATCACTTTTATTTTTCAATAAGTAAATCTAGAACAATCATCCACAAAGGTAACATAATATCTCATGTCTCCTTTACTCATACAATTCTTAAAATAATCCAAGTCTGTGTGTACCAAGTCCAACAATTGTAACTCTCTCTTGATCACTGATTTAAAAGGTTTCTTAGAGTGTTTAGCCTCAACACAAAGTTGACATTTTTCCATTTCGTTAGTGCTATAGTTAGGTAGCAAGTTTAAGCTTTGCATCCTCTTAATTAACCTTACATTCACATGCCTAAGTCTAGAGTGCCATAGGTCTAAAGACTCAACAATATGAGTAGAAGAAGTAGATGCATTCATTTCAACTTCAAGAACAAATAAGCCCCTATTACAAAACCCTTTTCTGATAAAGTTCTCATTCTTAGTCAAAACTAGCTTATCAAAATCAAACATCAGTTTAACACTGGCTTTGTTAAGCAATGCACTAGAAATCAAGTTTCTACGTACATCAGGAACAAATAAAACATGTTATAATGTCAACACTTTTCTAGAAGTGAGTTTGAGGGTGACTTCACCAACTCGGACAGGAACTCTGCTAGAGTTACCCATGTATACAAATTCAGCATCAGCAACATCATTTAATTTCTTAAACAGGTTTTTGTTGGTGCAGACGTGGTGTGTGGCTCCTATGTCAATGATCCACTCGACCAAATTTCCAACAAGGTTAACTTCAAACACTATAGTAGTAATGATCTCTTCGTCATCACTAGCTTCAACCATATTAGCTTGAGGTTTGCCAAAGCTCTTCTGGTTACCCCGTTGGTACCACATCTGGTTTCCTTTCCCGAATTGTCACAGTTTCTGTCCTTGGCCTTTCTTCTCATAATTAATTCTAGCTTGATAATTAGCAACAGGATAGACTAGCTTATGGCACCACCAAAAGTCACCATCGATCCTTTTGCACATAAAATGGCCTTGCTTATTATTGAAAGACTTATTTTATCCACCGTTTTTCTTGAAGTTATTAGCATTTCTATGTTCTACCATATGAGTCGTAACAGTAGGGACAAAGATGAGTGTTTTGGTCTTATCTTGTGCACGGTTGGCATCCTCAATCTTTATATATCCTATCAACTTCTGAAGCTTCATGTCTTTCTTTTTATGCCTCAACTGGTTTTTATACTCATTCCATGATGTAACACCCCATTTCCCTAGAGTACGCACCAGAACGCCCGTAGGTCATTCCGACACATATCCTAAGATTAGGAAGCGCTACGTGCAATCACTACAAACTCCACATGGCATCACATACATTTAAATAATAATACCAGTAAATGTAAATCATAAGATTTTTAAAATCAAAATCCTTCCTCTTTCATTACTCAAAATCTGAAAGTGTATAC
>JAOQML010000001.1:2477919-2494201 GCA_027568935.1 Erythroxylum urbanii
CCAGGAAATGTCATGAATGCATGTACAGTCATTTACATGTGCAAAATTTACTATTCACTTGTATGTGTATGCATGAATATGTCAAGACAATTCTAAGCTCTCATAAATCATTCCAAATTACTATTCTACCCTTCCCATTGGTGATGGGATGTTACATGGACAGTTTTTAAAATCAAACCATAGGTTCCAACAGCCTTAACTGGAGCTTTGATTTGATTTCCTATATAGTCAAACTTTTTATTTGGATTTATAGTTTAGGTCATAAGAATCCACGCATCGTATTAGTAACATGATTGGTACATGCAAACTTTTGCTAAATTTGATTCAAAACATAGTAAAGCATTAGACTTACCTTTTTTCTTAAACCATACCTTATGTTTTAGGCAATCTATCTAGTTTTCTTACAGAAATGACATCTATTATTCTTCGATTCCTTCTCACTGACTGAAGTTAATGATATATTAACTTTATATAACACATTCTCGTCTTTCCTTCATCCTTTTTGAACTTCTTTTTAGCTCCTTAATGGCCACAAAATTAATAAAGTGAACTCCTTGTTTCTTAAGCCTTACTTCCTCTTGAATAATCACATTTTTCAATTTATTCACACTCCATTTTCCTTTATAGTATTATAACTCAATTGGTATAGACTATATTTAGGAGGCAATGAGTTAATAATAAATTGCACAAGGAAACTTTCACTTACTTCCAATCACATAGATCTTAATCTTGTTGTATTTATTTTTTCAGTGACATATTCATGCATAGTATAAGAACCATCAAACTTTATTGTGGTTATTATTACCCACAAAGTCCTAAAAATTGATTTGTTAGCAAACTAAGAATGAGAAGTATCTTCAATAAGCTTAAGATATTCCTTAGCACTTTCAATATTCATTCACATAAATATTAAGCTTAATCTATTTGATCTTTCCCAAAATTTATGGGAAATTTTTTCTTCAGACTACAAATATAAGCAAGAGTTATAGGCTTATTGGTTTGGAGTGCCAAGTCAAAACCTACGATTCCCAGGATGAACTGAATTTGGTCACACCATTCAGTAAAATTAAGCTTATTAAACTTCATATTAGACAAAGCTTGCGAGTGAATAACAACAAAATTAGATGCTACAAAATATATTGAATGATCATTTATTAATGCTTTGATTTATAGTTTAAATACATAAATGGATTCAAGTAATAATCATATTAACAATATGCGTATATTATGGTTCTCATTTGGGTGAAATAACAATACACAAAATAAAAAAAGTTAATGCTTTGTATTATTTTTACTTTATTGATAATTAGATATACTATAATTAGATATGCATGTTATTTTGGATTATACTAAACATTTTTAACAAAGTATACCAATTAATCACAATTATGTTCATTGACGTAAATTAACTATTCAACCTTTAGGAAGTTCTTAAATATTTTATGACCAATGAACTTCAATATACACATTAAATATTTATGATTATGTCATTTCAATTATAAGCATCACATTATTATGGTTTGAAAAAGAAACTAGGTTTCCAAAAATAGTAACAATATAAAGAGTTTAGAAAGGGTTTAAATGATGTCCAGTTTCTAAAATCAAACGATAGGTTCTAACAACCTCAACTAGAGCTTTGACTCAGTTTCCCATAGGGAAAAAAATTTTATTTGGATCTATAGTTTGGGTCATAAGGAGTCCACGCATAGTATTAGTTGCATGAGTGGTACATCCAGAATCAATACATTAAGTATTATAAGGAATGTCTACTAATTTGATTCAAAACATACTAAAGCACTAGGCTTACATTTTTTTAAACCATACCTTACGTTTCAAGGAGTCTTTTTAATAGTGTATAGTTTTCTTACAGAAATGGCATCTATCATTCTTCGATTCCTTTTTACTGATTGAAGTTAATGATCTATTAACTTTGCAATACATTTTCCCCTTTTCTTTATCCTTTTTGAACTCTTTTTAGCTTTTTAATTACCCATAAAATTAATCGAGTGAACTCCTTATTTCTTAAGCCTTGCTTCCTCTTGAATAAGCATACTTTGCAATTCATTCACATTCCATTTGCCCTTTATAGTATTGCAACTTAATTCGACTAGAATACATTCAAGAGTCAAGGAGTTAATAATAAACTACATAAAGAAACTTTTATTCAACTCCATTCACGTGGATCTTAATCTTATTATTGGATTTATCATTTCAGTGACATGTTCATGCATAGTATGAGAACCATCGAACTTTATGGTGGTTAGTAATAAGTCTTGAAAAGTGACTTATCAATAGATTCGGACTGAAAAATATCTTTGAAAAGCTTAAGATATTCCTTAGCACCTTCAGCTTTTAGAATTGTAGCCTTAATATTGCTAACCATATTCTTTTACATAAACATTAAGCTCAATCTATTATATCTTTGCCAAAGTTCATGGGAAGATTTTTTTGGGCTTATTGGTTTGGAGTGCCAAGTTATGATCTAAGATTCCTAGGTTGAACTAAACTTGTTCACACCATTCAATAAAATTAAGCCCATTAAACTTCATAATAGACAAAATTTACAAGTGAATAACAACATAATTAGATGCTACAAAATATATTAAATGATCATTTATTAATGCTTTGAGTCATAGTTTAAATACATAAGTAGAATTAACTAACAATCATATTAACAATATGCATATATTGTGGTTCTCCTTTGGGTGAAATAAAAAAAACCTATTTATGTAACGGCTAAGATAATATAATTTATGACATAAAGAATATATATTACTATTATATTAATATTTTTTTAGACTTGTCCATCTTATAAGTTAGTTTAGTTACATTAATATTCATTTGCTTTTAATTATTTTATTTTATTTTTAATGGATAATGTCTAGTGTATATTTATAAAGATTATCTTTATACAGACAAGAATCTATAATCAATACAATAATTAAATATAACTATGCTTCCATTTCATAGATTTTCGTGTTTAATAAATACATATCATAATTAATCCTTTATTACATAATGTTAATTTTCACACCATCATCGTCATATCATATAGAATGTCATCTAGGATTATTTTCAAATCAGTCTTTAATCAAACGACATCTTTTAAAAACTATTTTTCTTTTATTTTATGTTCTATCAATGTAAGATTTAAAAAAATTATTTTATTTATTAATTATTCCATTTTAAATGACCAATAAAATTTAAACACTTACATAATTAAACCAAAAAATAAGAGATACTTAATAACATTATAGTTTTATCACACAAAAGTTTGTTCATGTATAAATATAAATAAAATAGAGTACAAAGGTCAAAGGCCTAAATCACCGTAATGATCCTTGGCCAGAACAATGTCAATCTTTCATTATATATACATAATCAATTTTATAAAAAAACGAAAACAATATATGTACCCAATAAATAAGAGATATAATTTAATTATAGCACCAAGTCTAACAGTAATCCAAGTCCAGAGAAATAGCCTCGTACTCGGTTGAGACTAGCGTTAAAACGTTTTAATGTTAATCAGTGGGCTCATAGAGGGCTGGTCGAAGGTTGTTGTCCCACTAAGCCCCCTTCGTAAAATACTAGAGAGATAGTATAATATTTCTCAGAAATGGCATCAAGAGGAAAGCAAAAACATCATGATTAAGAGAACCAAGGGCTATAATTATTTGATCTGGACCACCAAGTCAAAATATGGGATTCTTATATGGATGCCATCATCATCAAAGGACATTGGTAATAATCCTAAGAACCTTTCCTACAAGTTTTAAGTCAAGGCAACCTACGATCATACATCGTTTCCTACAAGGTTTGTCCAGGCAACATATGATCAAACATCGTTCTCTGTCATAAAGCTGAGATCTTATGAACTTGTAAGAGGCCTTCAATTGATAGCTAGTACCCTACAAGTACTTACGTTCTCTTTTCCCAAGTGAAAAAGACTCGATAATTCTGTCCAAGTGGCTAACATAATATATATTTTAGTATGGACCAAATCCCAGATATGATTTATCCTTTAGAAAGACTTTTCTGACCCATTTATACACTTCAAAGATTAAAATGATGACTTGAGATGATAACAACTATGAATTTGTAAAATAAAATAATGGAAGAAACAAGGGTGAATTATTTGTATAAATTTGAAAACGATGGGTGTCGGCTGTGTGATATTTTTCAATATACAAATTGATTCATAAGGCGACAAAGTGAGTAGACTTACCAAGCCAAAGCAAACCCTTTCGCTCTCTTTCAAGGTGCTGGGGTAGTGGTAATTTAGTGCTGTGCTCCTTTTGGACGAGGCTGCTTCAATCATGGAGATTAGAATTGATTAGAAATGTATACCCTTTGAAAAGGACACATTGCGTTTTTATGCTACTGATGTACTTTACAACTTTGTTTCAGATTAGTCCTTCACTATTTTGTCCGTAAAATGTAAAAGAATTGAATAATCATGTGTAGCAATTAAGTCTTTAGACGAGTTTGATTGACGGATCGTTGGTAAGGTTGAATCTTAATCAAGTTGTTAAAACCTATCTAGAAAAGACAAGCTTTGAAAGTACTAATATGAACTCATCTTATTTTACAGGGGGACTCAGCTCATAATTGTAACAAAAGCGTCAATCACATGGCGAGCAGGTACTTTGAAATGAAGCATTTAAGAGGGTCCACTGAGTATTATTTCAAGCACTTGATAGCGACCGTGGCTAGCTCAAACTTGCTGGTGCCCGATTCACACCAAAACCTTACCATAATCAGAGACATACGTAATATGGTAAACAGGTGGGCATTTTTAATCTATTTCAGAACGGCCAAGGAATGAAAAAGAGTACCCCCAAAGTTAACAATGTATGAAAGTAAAACAGAATGGCCATATCATTGGTGCTTTTCAACTACAATTTGCTTTACAGCCCGAGTTTCTTAGATCTAGAGGTACCTAACTTTGGCAAATGAATATCAAATTCCAAATCTTGTTTACAATTAAAGTAGTCTTTGAATCAACCTACGCCACTTATTCCAATTGGTTTTAATAACGGAATACAACTCAGCATTTTGGATTTTTTTTTAAGCTTTATGGTAAAATAGTTTATGGGTGGCTCGACTAATTTACTTCTTTATCTACACCAAGTTTAAGAAATGAGGAGACCTACTTTCGTTACTTAGACAAAGAGACTATTTTTATAACTTAAATATGAGACTTTTCGGTTATAAAGAGTAACTTTTTAATTGTTCTAAAACTCAATTCACGTGAATAACAAAAAATCTATGGACTTTAATAAAAGTATTATTTTTACAATAATAAGTTTTACTTATTTTTGGATAATAACATAATATTTCATGAAAATTCTTAAAATTAACATCAATTGTGGAACTTCAATTTTCTAATCAGATTTGAAATTCTAATATCTTAATATAGTACCACGTGTCCTTTCATTTTTCTTTTTAATCAATTTATTCAAAAGTTGATTAGTTCAATCTTTTGTTTAATTCATTAATATTTTAATTAATCCTCTTTTTTATATCGAAGATAAAATTGATTGTTCATATTAAAAGTAAATGACGAATCCTAATGTCTAAGAGTTTCCATTTTGCCTGTTTATGTGATTCGAACTCGTGACCTTTTAATCATAAAGGAATAACTTTACCAGTTGAATGAAAAGTAAAATAATTAAATTTATCTTTGAATTAGAAGGAAAAAATGACATTCTTTAAACCTTACGGTGAAGTATATTAATTCTTCAAATATTAATTTTCACATTTTTACAAATCTTTCAATTCATTATTTTAATAAGATGCATATGGTACATGCACTGAATTTAGGAGGCTATGTAATTGTAATTTGTAAGTTTAAGAATCTAACTTGTAAAAATTATGTACTTTATCATAAAGTTGAACATTTTAAAGAGTATTTTCTAACAAGAAGTAAACCTATCAAAACCCTGTGGAGAATAAGACAACTTTGAATTTTAATACTTCCACTTAAGTCAGCATCATCCTATTGTCAAGACACACCGTTTTCTTTTAAATGTATATTTCAAAACAAATTTGGATGAGATTCATGGCATTGATGTGATCTTTCCTGTCAAAATTTTCATAATTAAACATCCCATAAATGATAAGCTTATCCAATAGACATCCGTCTCCATTGTTTTGTTCTCGTGTATTATGTGTGGTACTATTTGGATGATTGTAAGCCTAATCGGTTGACGCTTGAGAAGTAGATTTAGAATGCCAGTGGTTATGGGACTATGGTTGATGAGAGGACATGACTAGGCCTCTATAGTCTATCCCCTAAACTCGATCAGAGTTACTATGGTTGAGTCTCGAAAGGCAACCATGACAATGACAAGTCGTGTTGTAGTGGTGGTAGTTCACATTATCACGTAGGAGTCTGATGGCTAGTTATAACTAGCCCAGCCCAACCTAGATGTGGACGTCTGAGTCCATAAAAGCAAAGCGGGGGAAGCAAAAGTCAAGCACGATGTGACCCAACTGCCAATACCTTTTGTCCCTCAGTAAAAGGAATCAAATGCCAAAGGTAGTGTTGCTTTCCATTTTTTTTCCAACTTTTATTAAACGTCTAGTATTACCTAACTCACATGTCACATCCACATTGTTATCTTAATATTATATACATATCTATATATTAATAACTAATTTGTAATTAGTACGAGTAAGTTCTCAATAATATAAACAATATATTTTAAATAATTATTAGATAAACTAAATATTTAATTAAACTCTAGTAATTATAAATAAAGTATCAATTTTTACAATAACAATAACATTTAACATAAATCCTACTAACACGTAAGATATGAGAAGGTTCAGTAAGCAATCTTACTTTTAACTAATAAAGAAGTTATTTTAAAAATAATATGCAACTTTATTGATTGATGTCACTTAAGCCACCCTTTAATGGTATAAATGAATCCAAAAGTTTCTTTTTTTTACATGTTCTAAGTAACTACGAGACCACGGTTTCATTATTCAAGCAAAGTATAAAAGTATTGGGAAGAAAAAGGAGTGGGCGACTTGCAAACGTAGACAGTGACGTGGCAGTGTCGGCCAAACCACCAACTTTGCCAGTGAGACTGAAGAGTGACATTGCACGCTCTGTGCTTTTGCGCTTCACTCTTATCCTTTTGTGCTGTCTTCATTTATTTCTACCAAAAGCACATAAGATAACAAGTTTATGTTTTTTGTGTTATTACAGGAACACTCAAATTCATCTACCTTGAATATCAAAATAAAAGTGAAGGGTATTAAAATCAGGAAGTGATATTAAAGACAACAGGTTTTAAATTTAAATCTTTAATTGATATTAAACTGTCTTAAACTCGGTTAAAAATTGAATAAAATTAAGAAATTTAAAATATAATTAAAAAATATTGCTCTTATTCATCAAATAATTTGAATTAAATAAAAATTAATTGATGTATTTTAGTTTATAAGAGCTTATTAATTTACGAAAATTAATTGATTAATTAATAAACTAATTAATTTTTAACAACAATAGTTATTAAAGTAAATCGAATTGAAAAGTTGAAAATTGAACTAAAAAATTAGACAGTTCAAGATTTTAATGGGTAAATCGATCGAACTAATTAAATTTTTTAATCATTGATCAGCACAACTCTTTTACACCTTTTAAATTACAATTAATAGCCTCTGTATTAATTAAGAGTGAGGTTGTATATACTCAGAATTGCCCCAAATCTCACTTTTAGCGAGATTTTTAATGAGTTGTTGTAAATTACAATAAACAACCAAATCCTTCATCGGTTTAGAGAAACACCCCTGTAATCAAACACAGACCTGACATTTTTTAAGAAACAAAATTGAATTCCCAACAACAGGTCACCGTTCAACTTCATTTATCACTAAGAATTAGAAGTACAATTTAGATGAAATAAATGATATATTTTGTATTATGTTACTTAATTTGTCAAAACATAGACGTACGAAAAAATGATAAAGACTGATAATACCTATAGAAAATCAACCAGGGATTCTGAAAATGTATTATTATTTCTTATATGTATTCACTAAAGCAAAACCTTTGGGAGCGAAGGAAATGAAAACGCAATGACAGTTAATGAAAGTGATCACGAGTCTAAGCTAATTCGTCGAATTTTACATACAAGAGTAGCGGTGGGCATGTCGAGTTGGCTGGCTGCATCTGATTTGAGGAGATCCTTAAGCTGGTCTCTTGGGGTTGAGAGGCAAGTGTAGAATGTTGCAAGAGCTGCAGGAATATCCACAGACAGAGCATGGAGTACATTCGTCAAGTATTCGATATCGACAGATAGCTGCTGCGCTCCACGATCTGTTATATACTGGATGCCCCTCAACTGTTCCATGTAAAGAGCAGTCGCACCTTCAGCTACCTGTACAGTAATACAAATGGTTAAACTTTTTATAAAATATAGCCTAAAAGAAAATAACACTCACTCAAAATGAGCTTCGTACAAGTTGTTATGCTATGCAGTACGATAAAGGAATGCAAAGAAGAAGAAAAGAAACTCAATTTCTCAATGACACAATGTAGGTTCGCTTACTTTGAACATCCATTCAGTTGCAAAAAATTGTGCTTCTTCGTTGTTGGCGTCACTGTTGGATATCCCCTCAGCAAGAGGTTCCAACTGCTGAGGCAAAGTAAGGAGATATTCACCAATACTGGTCACATAAGACTGGGGGTAAGCACTGAAGGTTGGAAGGGGAAATGCACTTGGTTCCTCTATTGAAGACCAGATTGGCAAACGAGCGACTTCGCTGAGGCGTTGCCGCACTTTTGAAATGAGAACATCATAGACAAGTTCATTCACTGTATCAGCAAATGCTGCAACCCTCTGTGATGAGTGTTGAAGTGCATGAAACCGAGGATCTTTTGACTGCAAAATACATACAAAGAAAAATTGCAATCTAAGCATTAAAAAGCCAAAAAAGTTTCCAAGTTCTTTACCAACATACAGAAATAGCAGATTTCAGAGGGCAAAAAAGCATCAACCCCAGAAATAAGACAAATGCAAAGAAATTACGTTCTGAGTACCTGATCTAGAAGATTAAACAATTTACGAGCCTTCTCAGGAACATCAACAAGCCTTATAGCTGCAACATCCAAGGAAGCCCTACCACCTATGGGTGGCTCCGCACTTTGTTCGTTATTAGCAGCATGAGATTGGTTCTGATCCAAACTTGATCCAAATACTGAAACAGACAAACTGGTGCTTAGTCTAGCTAGAGTTGCTCTCAAGGAGGCTTCAAAAACAGAGGACCGGCTCGTTAAACAATCTGCAACTGTAAGTATTTGCAAAGCTCCTTGGACAATTGACCATTCCTCTTCATTTGAGACTAAGTCAGCTTTGCGTACATTTTGACTGATTTCCTTTTTCTCCATACCTATTTCCTTTTTTGAGTCACCAATATTATCCACTCCACAGATAAGTCTTAGCGATTTAAGAGTTTCTTGAAGGGACGAAATATACTGCAACATTATATCATCAAGTGCAAGAATTAATTCATCTGCCTCAGAACCGCCTGTCAGGCTAATGCACCTCTCCACAGCTGCTTCAAGAAGTACAATGACCTGGGGAATAGATTCTTCCATTCTTCTAACAGTTTCACTTAGTTCAATGCCCTGGGCTCCTACACCACGAGTAACAGCTCCCCTTAAATCAACCCCTGCAATCTCAGAAGAGAGAATTGCCCGTTCCATCTGTCCATACCTAATCAACATCCAACAATTACTTGAGTAACATAAAACGGCATGTTGTTTCTCTAATCAAAATCAATCTAACTTGTTCAGTGTTTTTCACCTCTGTTTAAATGATTCATAAGGAAGATAGACAGCTTTCAGAGTATCCATTAAAACACGAAGATCGGATTCTGAAAACAAGTGCTGGATATTTCGTGCAAAGATCCCTGTCATATTATGCAATTCAATCAAGGCTTCAAGATGCTTAGTCTGGATCTTTATACCCTTCGCAATGTTTCCAGACAAAATATCCAATATGCCTGAAATGACAAGGAAAAAATCACCACACAACAATCAAAATGACAGGAATAGAGATTTTGTGAAAGAGTTGTTCATTTGATATGAACATTCCCAGCACCACCAAATGATTTTTAGAAACTACCATGAAATTGGACCCAAGAATTATGGAACTAGGAATGTTACTATAAGTCTATGGCCTGCATATCTGTAATAAGACAAAATTGAGTTAATCAAAATTGTGAATCTTTCTTTCTACTTAAGAAATTAGGATTCTAAAAAGAAAAATAACTAATTCAGTTCTTTCAAATTAAAAATAAAAAAGCTAGTTATGGAATTAATGTACCATTAGCTTAAGCCCAAATCCTCAAAAAATCCCACATATAAAAGAAGGGGACTTCAATAACTGGTAAACACTTTTGCATTCACCCATCACATGTATACAAAATGCAATTTTGACCTCAAGTTGAAATTCCCCACAGATACCAAAGAAAAAACTGAAATGACTTAAACCAACAACAGAATAAAAATATGCACTTCAAAATAATAGAGCAAAAGATGTGTATAAAGTGAAAAATCTTAGGCTCAACGTGAAAAAAGAAACCCAAAAAATAAATACTGCAGTCACAGAGGCGCAGATGAAGAAACAAGGGTTTTGAAAACTTTCAGCTACCTTTTAGCACATAAGGTGTAGGGCCTAAAAAGGTTCTTGATTCATCTTGCTTTTATTTATTTTGTTTCTTTTTTTGGTACAACAGAAACCATGTCTAATCTTGCTTTACCCAGCCTATTTGTCATATCTCATTCAGATTCTTAGCAGCTAATGATTTGCAAGTGAAAATTAACATCTTTGACGACAAAATGAATAAAAGTAAAAAAAAGGAATAATTTCTACCACAAAAGAAGTTTGTTTTCATAAGGTATAACTACAAATTCCTATTTATTTTACTGATTCAACCCACCAAAAAATGGAAAATCAAACTCATTTCTCAATTCAATAAAAGCCAAAAAGGTGAACAGAATAGAGTCTCAAATAAAGAGATATATATATAAAAATAAATGTCTGATTATGCCTTTCGAGTAACCTGTTATGGTGGGAAAACCTTACATCTTGAAATTAATTCATCAAGTTGATGATAAAATGCATGGTTTTGTAAAGTGGACATTATGCACTTGTTTCACAACAATCCCTTAGCGGAAGAGTTAAACAGGGGGGTAATGGGTAGGAATTCTTTCAAGTTTCAACATATGATACAGCTGAATAGAAGACAAATCATAACGATCTAAGAAGTCAAACCACACATTAATTATCATAAAGGAACTGACAAGAACAGCAAATCGTACCTTTTCCAAGTGATTTTATTTCAGGAACAACCTCTCCAGTGGCAAGATTGATGCGGGAAACAAAACTTGCCCCTAAAGCTGTCATTGTCTCAATTAGGAGCTTTGGCACAAGAGCCTTATAATCTTCAGGAAAAGCAACCACGCACCTGTCAAGAACAGTTTAAGCGTGACCACGGTGAAAATCATTCTCACATAAGAGGGCAATGGCAGATGATAGGCAACAAAAACTACTTTCTAGAAACAAATTCAAGAAGCTATTTAGAATATCAAATACATTACTTAAAAATTAGAAAACAGGTTCATAATAGGAAGTGTAATCCATACTATTTGATCTTTCAATACGTTGCATGCTCATAGCAACAGAAGGAATGAAATGAAGAAGAAAAGTCCAAATCATATCAGTACTTGCAAGTTGCAACAACAACAAAAAGAATCTCTTACAAGTATGCTCTAGGATGATAGAACAATAAACAGTCCCCAAGAATCATCATGATTTGGCATTCACTGGTTCTGAATACTGATGGCACATTACATGAAAAGTGATGCACCAGTCCAAACACTAGGCTAAGAAATATATTGCCACTGTTCTTCATAATTTTTCTTTTTCAGGAAACAAACTCTGGAAATCTGAAATTCCAAAGAGTGTAGAATATGAAAAATACCACTTCCATTCTTGTTCAAGATAAAGCAGCAATTCATCATAGAAACTCGGCAGCCAACTTGAGAATGGAATTGCAGGGGAATCATTATTGCCTGAAAGCCTTTCCACTTCATTCCTCTCACTTGGAAATTTATTGGCTCGCTGTCTAGAGTCAAAATCTTCCCAGAGCTTCTTTATGGGTTTCAGATGAACTTTTGTATAATGTGACTCTAGAGACTTGAATCTTCCGATCCGGATAAGAATTCCCCGCAAATCTTGAGCAACATTAACCTGCATCGTAATAAATCATGGAAATTGACAACAACCAAGTCATATATTCAGACATGCAGTTGAGAGAAACACAAACTGATAACAACCAACAGCACTGTAATAGTTAACGACCTTGCGACTGGACAATGCATCCGTTAAACGAGGTTGCACCATTGAATCCAGCCTATCCTCTAAGACCTCAAGTTGCTTTCGTACATTAGCAAATTCAGCAACCTGAACAAAAGACAAAGAGAGATCATGAAATTCCTCCGTTACATAGGAAACAGAGAACAAATTGTAGCAAACAGGAGGAGAACTAATCACCTCACCGACTGCAGACAAGCAATGCCTCATATTGGCCAAAGTTTCAGCAGCTCGAGGAAGATCACCACTGGCAAACACATCCTCCACAGTTGAACTTAATTGTGTTAACCCAGCCGCATCCTGTCAATTGTCCAATTACACAACAATCAAGACATCAATACCAAATTAAACACTCCAAACTTCAGATAATTCAGATTTTAAAACAAACAAGCAATGCACCTGTAAAGTCTCATACGCAGCTTCCATTCTCTGCTTTACAGTATCAACTTTAGCAAGCGCAGCTATAGACTCAGCTGCTGATCCCTCTGCCTACATTAAGAAAATTAAAGAAATAACAGTTAATCGAACAAATCCGACTATATTCCTAAGATCGAATCAGAAGCGAACCTTCTTGAGCTTCTGCAGAATTGCAGAGACGGAAGTGCGTAGGGATACGGCGTCATCGCGGAGGCGGACGACGTCACGAGTAGCACGAGGGACGCGGAGAAGTGCTCCGGAGCTCTGCTCTTCCAAAGACGCGGAAATCTCCTCGGAGATCATCTGGAGCTTCATTTCCAGATCTACCAAGTGATTGTCCAAGGATTCCTCAGGATGCCGAGTCTGGCAGGCGCTGTTGATCCATTTCTTCGGGTCGAATTTCTCCTCGGAGAAAGGACCCAGATCTAACATCTTCTTCCACCTTCACTTGCACCCTCCTAGAGACTCTCTGCTTCGGTTATGGCTCGTACTAGCTTGCAACAGGGTTAAATTTTCAAATTTTGTATAGTTTATGTACTAAATAGAAATAAAAAGAAACTTTACGAGAGTACCAAATTTTGATATAATTACCAGCAGTTCCCTATGTCTGATGCACAATCATGGGCCGGACTAGGAAATTTAATAAAATGTTTCGCTCAGGCCCACAAAAAATCATTTCTCAACCCGAACCCTAAAATCTGGTTTTAGGGTTTTAAAGTCGTCTTTTAGCTCTTTTACATCCACTCACTAGTTTTTTCACATACAGCCGTGCGTCGAAGCCTAAGATCCTTCCTTTCCAAGATGAGGTATAGATTGATTCAATTTGCTTCATTTTATTGTTCGTTGATTAGTTTCTCACATGTCTTGTATGATTGAAATTGTGGGGGATTTTCTTTAAATTTTTATGAATCTTGCAGTAAGCTTCAGAGCGATGCGTTGAGAGAAGCGATCTCAATTATTATGAACAATTCCAAGGAGAAGAAGCGCAATTTTACTGAGACTATTGAGCTCCAGATTGGGCTCAAGAACTACGACCCTCAAAAGGACAAGCGTTTCAGTGGGTCCGTGAAGTTGCCTCACATCCCTCGCCCTAAGATGAAGGTCTGCATGCTCGGTGATGCTCAGCATGTGGAAGAGGTATACATCACCCACTCTTTTACCTTAATTTGCTTATATTCATTTGCAGCTTGATGGGCTTGATATAGAATGAATTATGATTATGTAGATTTTCTAGACTTAATATTTGAGAAAGCTGAAATGATAGTTTCTTCTATTCCATGTTGTTTATAATTTTATTATCACGTTTGACATAATGTTTTATACTTTATTTTGCGTCATTTAATTTTCCCGTAACTTTTATGTGAAGTTTGAAATGGTGTTGCCATTGTATTAACTGCGCTTCTTTGATGGTGTTCATATTCCCATGTTCATCTGATTGATCTCTTTTTCTCTTTTGACAGGCAGAGAGTATAGGTTTGCAGTGGATGGATGTGGAAGCCTTAAAGAAGCTTAACAAGAATAAAAAACTGGTTAAGAAGCTTGCTAAGCAGTATCACGCTTTCTTGGCTTCAGAGTCAGTCATCAAGCAGATTCCTCGTCTTTTGGGCCCTGGTCTTAACAAGGCAGGCAAGTTTATTTTGTTCTGATAACGTTTTCTTTTAAATTCAACATTAGCTGTCACCAATTGTGTAATTTCTTATCATTTTTCCTAAATATTATGTATATAGGTAAGTTTCCTACTCTTGTGACACATCAAGAGTCCCTCGAGGGTAAAGTCAATGAGACCAAGGCAACTGTGAAGTTCCAACTGAAGAAAGTACTTTGCATGGGAGTTGCTGTTGGAAATTGTGCTATGGAAGAGAAGCAGATCTTCCAAAATGTGCAAATGAGTGTCAATTTCCTTGTCTCATTGTTGAAGAAGAATTGGCAAAATGTGAGTTATAATCAGATTTAGGTTTTTGTTCTCTGGCTAAGTGAATTGGTATTGATTTTCTGCGGTTTGTTCTTTTCTTTGATTATGCTGTTTTACAGTGAACCTTTTGCCTTCAGTCGTCTATCTAGGTTAGGTCTGTTAGTACCTGTATTGTGCATACATATGTTTGACATAGGTATTTGTCCTGTTAACTAGTGTACTTCTGGACACATTGTAATTTCTGGATATGTCTGTATCCTGCATTGCTTCCATTTGGTTTATTCTTTCTGGACTAGTTGCAAATAAACTTAGCTCCATTATATTTTATTGGCTTGACAAATGGTCCAAGCATGAATTTTCAATCATGCCAACCTAAGTAATCAGTTGGTCTTTGTAAGGTCTTCATAGATTTGCACGGGAGTTGTGGACTTGATGTTCTTTTGCTATTAGTCCTTGGTTGCATGCATTTTCCTCCTTTATTGTATGTTTTTGAATACTGATTAACTTCAAATGTCACTTTTAACCAGTCTTTCTTCTTTTTATTTCATCTTGGGTCATTTTGATATTGCTGTTTTATAGTATCAAATTACTGATATTCTGATGGTTTGATTAATGGAAACTAGGTGAAGTGCCTGCACTTGAAGAGTACTATGGGACCGCCGCAACGCATCTTTTGAGTGGTTTTTTATTGGGCAGTGGATTCCTATAATGAGAAATCTGAATTTAACCTAACTAGTTTTTTCAAGTTGGATGAGCCTAGCCCTCTTATCTGTCCTGTTGTTTTATTTTGCTAGAAAGCTTGGAAAGGCTACTGTGTTTGAGTAAACAAGAGTTTTGACCTTCATTTATCCAGCATTCGTAAGTTCTTGGGTTTTGCTTGATAATATGTCTGCAAAGTAATTCAATTTTTTGTCAATTTAGTAATTGTATGTGCTTAATGAAGTTGAGAAAAGGAATTGACTATGTGACAGTATGTCCAAGCTGTGTTAATCCTTCAGTCATTTTCATTATGTTGTGTAGAAGATATCAGGAACCTATTTTGCATTTTTTTCCTTAGTACATCACTCTTCAGTGATAAATCCAATCTTTTCTATCTCGACTTTTAAGCTTTCAGAATGTTTATAGCTGTTTTCACCATTGAACTTGCTTCCTCATCTTTGCTTCAAAAGGTTTGTCTGCATCAAAATGTAGTTCATAGAACTTGACAGAGGTTTAATTTAATGAAAAAAGGTTTAAACTGAACCTGTCTACTCAGTTTGTCAAGCTTAATGTGGTGCTTATAATATAATAATATAGGCTTGATTCTTGTTTCTATAAGGTTGATGGTGAAAATTTGAGCTCTTTTTTTAAGAAGGGTCAGTGGTTCAGTTACATAGTCGTAAGTGCCCTAGTTCAAACTTCCCTTGGAATGGATATTTGAAGCATCCTGTTACAATGCCAGCACTTAAAACTTATTACAGAAAAAGGATTAAGAATCATGGCAACTACATGGGATTAGAAGGATTTAATTTTGGGAAAGATAAAGAAGAAATCACGTGTCAATTGTTGCAGTATC
>JAOQML010000001.1:2498636-2513213 GCA_027568935.1 Erythroxylum urbanii
AATTTAAAATAATAAAAGTATTTTTAAAAATAAATGAAATTATAAGATTTGCATTTTCACTCTTTTTAAATTAAATTACTATAAAGTCATAATAGTTTTCGAATTTAGAATTCTAAACCAAAGATAGTCATTTCTCTTGATTTATGAACAATTGAACTGAATATACAGTGGTGGCTTGGTGCATAGGAAGCAGCAGTTTTAGGAATTAGTTTATGAATGTTACTTAACAACATGAATTTATCGAGCACCCCACAGCTGGTGGAATCCAGCAACAATGGTTTAAAGTGGAGAAAAATCATCAATTTGTACCTGCAGAGCAGAGCGTTCTCTTGCCTGGTCAATGAAAACTTTCACCCAACTAACTTGGAATAATAAATGCAGGTGGTCCATGCAAATTGATGATTCTTATATATACATATATATATAGCCGGTGACTGCTCTGCCCTACACGTATCTTATCACTGAAATCTGTAGTTTCGATTTCCACCTTATAAACACCTAGATTAGAAGATAATCTAGTTAAGTAAGTAATATTGAAGAGGTAATTAGTATCATAGAAGTATAAAGGATGGAGAGTACTTAAGATTGATATCTCTATTGTAGTTGATTACGGACCTGTTGGCAACTAATTGACATAGACAATCTAGCTCAGGACAGGACAAACTCTTGACAACAAAATCTCTTTATTAGTGTTTTTTACTGTTGTGGTGTTATTTGCATAAACGATTTGGTCCCTTATATCATTCCTTTGGTTGAAATATTGCGAGTCGAGAAACCTTCCCTGTTCCCTTTTGAGCCTTTGCCCACATGGTTTCAACATGATGTGCTCTCTCTTGAAGTGTACGAACACTCAGAATTTTACCTCGTAATTCTACTTTTTGACCTTGAGAGGTGACATGTGTTTGTGGAGTGTGGACTAGGTCTAATGTTTTATAGATAAGTAGAGAATACAAGTCTAATAGTAGGCAAAATCGCATTAGAAGAAATTTGGTTACGTGACCAAAAGTCCTCCTACAAAGGTCGAATGTTGAATGTTAAGCCTCATGTCAACTTCCTTAATAAATGTTATGCATTGACATATAATTAGATTTTCGTTCCAATAAAATGATGACAACTTTTCTCATTATTAAATATATAAAAGACATAATTTTATTAAAATTTTATTTAACATCTTAAATTTATTTTTTATTTAATAAAATTGATTATACTGACCTCATTATAATTAAAAAACTCAATATATTTATAAATTTAAAGGTTATTTATAAAAAATAAATACTTTAAAGTATTAAATCAACCTTTAATAGAAGTATAAGGCTTAAATTAAGTTCGTTCAGAAGAGTAGGCTAGAGCATGTAGTCCCGGTCTTCTAGTTAGGCATGTGTATGTATGTAGGAGATTCCTGATCTTCTCCGTTAAAACCAATATATATATTTGTGCTGGACTTAAATTATATTGAAAAGGGATTCCTAAGGACCAATTTGGTTTGTGTGGATATGGTCATAGACTATAGAATGAGTGATGTCATCTAAAAATTATTGTTAGGTTGCATGGAATTTGCAGCCGCAAAATCTGTCTCCATGGTCCAACTGATATTTGACATTGGTAAACTTCCTTAATGTAGTTCATACGCCTAGGGTCGCCATTCCATTGACTTGTGGAAACAAATGTCTATGTCGGAAACCTTAATGACCACAAATTTCATAAGCTTGAATTTGATCTCTTCCATATGTACCTAATGCTAACTTTTCGCGTTTTGTTGTAACCTTGTGGACCACATAATTTTGTTTGGTGCCTCGTCTTGTCGTACGATAAGACCTACAAAAATATAAATATGAAAAAGGACATATGATATGATTCTCGAATACTTATTAGGTTCTCGGAATTCGGATTTCTAAGAGATTATTTGGAATTTAGAATCCATTATTATAAAAACAAAACTGATAAAAAAATATTTGGTTTCATGGAATTAATTATTTAGTTAAAGGATGGAGTTTATATACTTTTTATGCACATACTATTGATATGCACCGATTAATTAGTTGATCTCGTAATCTTCTAATATGATGTGTTGTTTGTCTTAGCGTGTATGTCTATTGATCCATTTAATCATTGAAGAAAGAGAAACAATTGAGGGCTATGGAGACCTTGGTTAGTTAGGCTTCTTTTTTGGAAAAGTATGTCTTCTAGTGAATTGGAGACGTCTATAAGATTCACTCCTTATTTTCAAATTATGACTTAGTGATTTTAATTACCATTGATTGGTAAGATTATTTTTTTATGACCGGAATATAATATTTTAAAAATCAAAACGGTAAGACAAAAAATTTAAGGTTTGAAAGGTTCAATAAGTATTATATCGTTATAAACTAACTAAATATTAAATAAAATTAAAGAATTTGAAATATAATTAAAAGAGATTAAGAAATTGTTAAATAAAAATTAATAGATTTATTTTAGTTTATAAGAACTTATTAATTTACAAAAATTTACCTATTAATTAATAAACTGATAAGTTTTTAACAAGAGTTATTCAAGTACTCAACCTGGAAAGTTGAAAAGCAAACTAAAAAAATTAAATGGCTTAAGATTTTTACGGTCGATCAAATCGGTAGAATTTTTTAATCAGTGCAAGAAGGTAACGAAAAAAGATTTTTTTGTAAAATACAAAAAAATTTGATTACAATGGATGACTCTCTATCGATCATCGTAAAGTGGAGAACCTTGATTACTTAAATTTACCCTATTTTATTTAAATAATTAAATAACTATTGATATAATTGAATTGTAATTTTAATATTATTTTTAAAAATTAATTAAATATTTGATTCAAAAAATTGAGAAATTTAACAATAGTTGGAGGAATTGGTCTTTTCTGAATTATTTATATTAATCTAGCAAGTAAGTTAAATCCTAAAGGAATTAAGGTAAACTTTAGGAGCCAAAAGTAATTTAGAAAATCTAAAATATAATGGGGCAATGATGAGTTGAATGGGAGATGGAGCCACTTGAGCATCTCCACTAACAAACTTGTCTTGCTTAATTTCTTTTAATTTTTGTGATATTTTTAAAAAATTTTAACTCGAGTTGATTGGGGCCTACATGGGCCATGATTGTATTAATGGATTGAATGATCAACGGCACCACACGTTGAGTCTGAACCACGGTACGGTACAGTCCAACCACAATAAAGGCACACCAAAATCCGAAAAACCAACCCCCATACTTTATGACCGAAACAAACTCATACAGATTTTCCACTATTATTAGAATCAACAAAGAATAGAGGGCTTTATAGGAATTGCGAATTGCTCCTCTCTCACCCTCACCCTCACCCTCGCCCGCTGGCTTTTGGTTCAATTCTTTTATTAAAAAATAAATAAACTTTGAAAAACCTAAAGGGTGTGAATGGAAACTCATGAGTCATAAAGATTCTTTTTGCGTATTATTAATGGAAAGACGAAGGATTAACGGACACTAATCCACGCCAATAACAACAACAGCTGAGACTTTTCAATTTTTATGTATCAATTATAAGTAATTTTTTTTACATTTTACAAAAATATTATTTCCATAACTCGAACTTGTTATATTACGGAGTCATAGATTTCCTTAAAAAATTTTACGTCTTGAAAATTTCACTTAAAAAATGAAGTTTTTATTTTAATTATTAATATAATCAGTTCATAAGTATATGTTTTACCTTCATTTTCTTAGTTTGGAAGTTTTAAATTTTGATTACTGTAGAGTCAAAGAGATAAGAATGGCAGACTGTTATATTATTCAATATGCTTTACTTTTTCTTTTTGTTATTGTGCTTAGCCCACCACCATACCCCATAATTCACACTCATTGTAAATGTTGCTTAAAGCTTATCTTGCCTTCTTGGCAACTTCCCTTATCTGCCTTTGAGAGTTTACAACTCAGCTGACAGCTCCCACCTGAAAGGAAAAAGAAAAAAATCTTTGCTCTCTCTGCTACTACTATCACCACTGTACCCACATACAGAAAACAAGAGAGAGAGATATTAGAGAGGGAAAGAGACCCACTAGGTCACCAAAGTCTCTGAATTGAGGGTCAGATACAGCTATGTATTCCAACAAAAGCTAACCCCTTGGAAAAAAAAAAAAAGAAATAGATTCCTACCCAGTACCCCCACTTGATCATGGAACCAGAAAATGGGATTCGCAGGCCAAACTTCCCTCTCCAATTACTAGAAAAAAAGCAAGAACATCTCCAAGACCCTCAGGGACTTGTTAATGTTCAGACAACAACAACCACAGCAAGTCAACTCGACCCTCAGACAACAACATCTTCCTCTGCTAACCCTCCCAAAAAGGCACCTCCTAAAAGAACCTCCACAAAGGACCGTCACACCAAAGTCGACGGGCGTGGTCGCCGGATCCGCATGCCTGCTGCGTGCGCAGCCAGGGTTTTTCAGCTCACCCGTGAGCTTGGCCACAAATCAGACGGTGAAACCATTGAGTGGCTCCTACAACAAGCTGAACCCGCCGTCATCGCTGCCACCGGAACTGGCACAATTCCCGCCAACTTCACTTCTCTTAACATCTCTCTCCGTAGCTCCGGTTCCACAATCTCTGCCTCCCATCATCTAAGGAGAAGTTACTTGAATCCTAACTTCGTCGGTCATAATCATCATCATCATCATCATCATCAACAACAACAGCAACAGTTGCGAGCCAGAAGTGATTGGGAAAGGAATGTGCTTGATGAACCATCCGCGTCCCAGCAACAACCCAGAATCTTATTTCCTTCTGACGAATCCATAAGTTTTAGTTCCATCAGTTCAAGTGACAATGCCGGAGTCCATGTGAACACTTCCGCTGTTGCCTTCCAAGACGTAACAACTAAGCAAGAAGTACGTGGAAGTGCCAGCGACAGTAGCTATTTGTTACAGTCTACGAGCACAGGGTCAATTCCGGCGAGTCATAGTCCGATTCCGGCAACATTTTGGACGTTGACTAGTCCCAGTAACCAAGGGATTAGTGGAGATTCCATGTTGACATTTCCATCTTTTAGTGGGAACAGTAACATGTATAGAGGTTCTATGTCTAATGCGTTGCATTTTATGAATTTTCCTGCTCCTATGACCCTTTTGCCTGCCCAACAATTGGGTTCAACGGACACTCACCTCGGTGTATTGGCTGCGCTTAATGCATATAGGCCGGTTCTTTGTGGTGCTGGTAATTCGGAGTCTGCTGCAAGTGGGTCGAACCCGCAACATGGAGGAGACGACTCACGAACTACAACTAGTCACCATTCCTAGAAGATCGGAATTTCAGGTGTATGCTTTATAGTATATATAGATTACTCATATTATATATACGTGGATTTGCAACACAGGCCTGAGTTACTGGTTGCTTTGAAGTTGAACTGAGTTTCGTGTACGATTTTGGTGTGAGTGTAGCGAGTATAATTTAGGGTTTTACTGATGATCATCCAAGTATTGACATGAGTATTGCCTGGTTTTGGTTTGGTTCGCTTGTTGAAACGTTGCTTTATTACCAATATATACATATGCAAACCATTAACATGTGTTTATACGACTGCATACCGTTCACTAATTTGAAGCTTTGGAGGCTATTATTAGGTTAGAGAACTCATCACTACTCCCTCCATCTCTCTCTCTCTCTCTGCCTTTCTCTGAATTCAAGTTCTTAATGAGTGGATTGCACATTGACAGTGCTCCCAGATGGAATCTTCTTTATCCTTTTACGCATTACTGCATTTGCTACTATGGTAGTCGTGTGATTAGCATAGGACAAGATAAGGAACAGCCCACAGGTAAGTTCAGGTGACTATCACGTAGCAGTGAAGCTCTCGTTGCTCAAAGCCAATGTATGCGATAATTTGGTGACTCCTATACATATATTCCGTCTGTTTTCTCCATCTATTGATAATAGTGGGTCTTGATTTTTGATGACGACATCACGTACTCCCGTCCCACAAGTATTTATTGGGTCTGAAAAGTTCAGTAAGTGGGGCATTCTAGCTAGGTCTGGTTCATTCTTACTGATCACACACTTGATCTGTGCTCTAGCGAACTTGGGGTAAGAAAATTGGTTATTTTACAAATTCACATCGAATGATAATTGGCTTTGATTTACTAATTATTCGTAAACTGTATTAATGGTAGGAACATTTGATGTAGCAGGTTGGCTTACTTGTTCTAACCAAAGGGAAGTAGTTGAAAATGTTCGTTCAGTACTTCTGTAAGATTGCATGAATTACTATAAGAGTGAAACATTCTGCGAACAAACCTAATGGATTTTTCATAATGTCTGAACTCCAACAGGGAGAACAATCAACAAAATCGATTTCGGTCTTTGATTATGAAGATGGGGTATAGTTGGTCATCTCTCCATTGTTTACTACATTGTCTCGTTTTGATATCTTTTATATTTCTAATGTATGCAAATGATGCTTAGTTCATCTGTTTCACGGGATTATGATTAACATAGTATTATTTATTTCCTGACGTTACAATGGGTAAGCCGTGGCAGACTAAATAACCCACGCATATAGACATTTGTTTTACAAGTCTATGGATTCAAACCAACCATGCATATGAAACCTTTCAGGTTATAGTCTTAAGACACACCTGCGTTTTGACGAAGGTGAAATAATTGTATAAATGTTACCTTAATGACATTGATAGACGACTGTTACATATATAATGGCGATACAAGCTTTCAAACTAGTGATGATGTTAAGTTTGTTATAATAGATTGCAACAATAAGTTAAGATCCTCAAGTAAGTTGTACTGGAGAAACAAATAACTTGTCTCTTAAACAATTGAATTTTCTTGATTAACCTTACCCTTTTGATCTCTTATTGAAATGTAACTACGCGTATCTCACCATTTGTAATTTTATCACCACCATAATTGTTGGTTTTAGTGGAAGAAATGTGTAATGCCTTCGAAACATTTCTTCCTAGCATACAGTTTCGGTCATACATTTCTTTGTCCTTATATAATTTTTAGATACTTTTTCTTATCATATAATTATTACTTACATAATTTTAAAACACTACTTCTTGTCATATTTTTAATCATTTTCTATAAGATTCTTAAAAAAAATACATTAAATTCATCATTTCTCTTTAATGTGTTTTTTATGTAACTCCAAGCAATGTGTGCAGTGACTCGAACTTATCTCGCAGAAGTACTAGTGCGTTAGAAAATATACTTGTAAGCTGCTTTGCCATCTTGTAGTATTAGAGCTCAGTGTCGCCTTTGTTATTTGATTCTCCTAGGAAGTGATATTTAATGTCGATACTTTCATCTTATCATGATGTACTGAACTTTTTGCAATCGTTAATTATTGACTTATTGTCTTAGTATATTATTGTAGGCTCCATTTGCATCTCTCCTATGTCTTTAAGAATTCTTCTGAGCCATATTGCTTGACTTACTGTCACAACAATTGTAATCTATCCTGCTTCTACTAAAGATTGTGTCACAGTTTCTTGTTTCTTCAAAGTCTATAAGAATATTCTTAAATCAAGCAAAAATGTCTGGCTTGATATGCGTTTCATGTCGTCAACTGATTCAGCATAATCACTGTCTGTATAACCAAACAATCTTGTTTCATCTACCTTCTTGTACCATATTTCATAATCTTTTGTTCCTTGTAAATATTTGAAGATTTTTATTTGCTGCTTCATAATTTATTTGACTCGAATTCTGCTTAAATATAATCTTGATAGTCGACTTGTGGCAAACATGATGTTAGGTTGAGTAGCTATTAGGTATAGTAGGCTTTATATAGGTAGAGCTTTCAGCTTTCTTCAGACCATCTTCTTTCTTTTATCCTTCGTTTGGGACTAGCGATGTCACAACTATCTTGTAGCCTTCTATCTTGAATTTCTTTATAAATGCCTCGGTAGAATTATTCTGGGATATAACAATCCCTTCTGCTTATCGATTTATCTCAATCCTGAGAAAACAATGCATTAGCCCAAGGTTGTTTATCTCAAAAGTCTTGATCATGTCATCTTTGAAGTCTTTTTCTATATATAAGATCATCTACATGTAAGGAAACAGTAAGAGTGTTGTTACCTTAATTATTAATGTAAAGTATTGGCTCACTCAGGCTCCTCGTCAATTCTTGATCTGTGAAATAGTTTTCAATTCTGTTGTACCAAATTCTTGTTACCTACTTGAGTCTATAAAAATAAAATGCTTTCTTTAACCTTAAGACTTTATCTTTGTGGCCTTTTTCTATCGATTATTCTATATAGATTTCTTCATCGATGTATTAATTGAAGAATGCCAACTTGACATCTACTTGGTAGATCCTCTATTTCTTTTATATCGTTAGTTCCATGAGCGCTCTAATTGTATCTAGTCAAGCTCTCTAAGAATTCTCTGAAGGAACGACTTCTTATGTTATTTTCTTTATAAGAAGGCTTCATAAACATATTGATAGTCTAAATTTGCAGAAGACCCAATATCATCTTCTTTCAATATAGTATCTTTAAACCTTGAAAATTAAAGTGTCCGAGCCTCTTGTGTTAAAGCCACGATTAATCTTCTTGTGGTTGTGCTAAGAAATTGTAGTTGTACTGGAAAGCATATATAATTATAATTAAACTCTTAATAGATACTTTATCTGTAATTAAATAATTGTTGGCTAATTAAACTCTATTATGAGTAAAGTAAACATGATTTTCATAGGAAATATTTTACTCTCCCCTTTTTCTTAGCTTTCTTGCTAATCAGGACCATTGCCTCTCTTAAATTTTCTATTTTAATTTTATATTTAATAACCTTTTAAGATTTTTCTCACCTAAGCCAATCTTTGATTCCCTTCCTTGTTAGGAATGGAATGAATGCTAGTCACCAACCTTCTTGACCTTATTGATCTTAGATATCCAAGCTATATAGAGTCTCCTCACTCTATTAGTTCTCTTTTTGGCTTGCTCTCCATCCTCTAATTCATTCCCTACACTTGTCATTACTTTCCCCTTAACCACCTTCTTAATCACTCCTTTCAACTAATGCAACACTTGGTTCTAACATGGCCAGTAGTGCTTTTCTCCTTTATCTCCTTCCTTTCCTTCCATTTTTAGCTTTCTTAACATCTCTCTTAGCCCCTAAGCTACCTTAACACTCCTCTTCAAGGTTGAAATCTTTGGGTGCTAACCTCCCTCTTTCCTCCTCTATGCTAGTTGTCTTTGGTGCCTTAGGTTCCTCTCAAGATCCTCAAGATTCTTCTTCCTATCAGAAGAATGCTAAGAAGTTATAATTTCAAATAATGAGAGTTCCCTCTCTTAAGAAAACTCATATTAATCCTTCAAACTTCATATGAGGATCCTCTTATTGTCTCACCACAATAGAGGCCCTCCAAACTAAAGCTTTAAGATGCAAAGTTACATTAATTGATTATTTCATTAATATAGGACCTTTCCTACAAAGGCAACTTTGAGCAATAACTAAATGGGGAAAGTTGGAGTTAGAGAAGACCTTAATCAATAAAGAGGATTTTTTTCTTTGCAAGTTCACCTATGATTAGGCCCTTAACATATATACGGTAAACCCCTTTAACACTAAAGATGAAAGCTTATAATCATACTTGATAAACAAATTATGGATATGAATATATAATATCCCCTTAGAATACTTATCTATCTTAAGAATGATATGCTTAGAAAATAGCAAGTTTAATTAGGAAACTAATTTGCCTTAATGAGCACAATATATAATTAAGAAGATTTGGCTTTAATATAATAGCCTTGAGATGGAAACCAGAGAAGGATCTTCGTGAAACTCTAAAATTGGAGAGATTAGCAAAGGGAGAGGGATTAGCGGCAACTGAGATCTCACTCTCCTATTGGTGGAAACCAGCAAAGCCCCAACAAAAATTGGAAATCTACTTGAAAATTAATTATTGCTAGTGATTAAATGAAGTTATAGGGTTGAGTCTAAATAATAACCAAGAGGTTGAGTCTAAACAATAACCAAGAAAACATTATGAATAAGCCCCAAATTAATAAAAGGACCATGTTAAAAGCTTAAATCAACTCAGGAGATTCTAAATAGGGATAATCTAGACTACATAGGACTAATACACAGCTTATCACTTAATAAGTACCTACTAATGAGGATCTCCTAACAAAGTAAACTACTAAGACTCAAGTTACTGAAATTCTATGTGACAATGCTCCAGTAGACAATAATTCAAAGCCAATATGGAGAAGTTTTACCTTAGAATATGAAAATAAGATGCTTGAATGAGTAACCTTGGAGATGCATTTGTGACAACTATTAAGACAAGATTATGCAATAAGCCATATAAAAAACATCATGTAGGTTCTCAGCTTCAAACATTTACTTAATGTTTATCTTAGCCTTTTATCTTAGCTTGGAATGTCAAGGTTTTAATTGCCCTAAAAAATAGGTAATCCATGAATTAAAAAATATTAGGTAATCTATGATTTTTGCATATAAAAGAACCCCTGTTAGTAAGAATTTTAAAGATTAAAATGAAATATATTCATTGTAAAGAAAGTCTATATTTTTTGGTGAAAATTGGAGCATCATCATCACCCATCAACATCATTATAATGGAACACCATCTTCAATTATCAACATCACCATAGTGGCAGAATTACTATGGTTTTGATCATAATAAGGTGTAGGTTCTTTAGTGCTTCTCTTCTAACTAATTTAGTCATCTTTCTTTTAAAGTTTTATTTAATCTAGTCCTATCAATATCACTTGCATTTATATTACCAACTTGTTTGTCTGAAGAGCTTCATTGTAGGGTGACTAGAAACATATTTGTTACATTATTTTGAACCCTTTGCTAATCCTAAGAGATCTTGACAACATCAATTACTCCTATAAATGTGAGGGCAACAACCTAAGCCTTAGGCAATTTATTAAGGACCTAAGAACCTACTTAAGCCAAATTGGAGTTGGTAACTTAAGGTCTGATGGTCATTTTCTTCACTTGGTGCAATAAACACAGTAGAAATTGACTTAATAGGAAGAAATTAAAAGCTCTAGTTATCCCAATTTAGATGTCTTGTTTCCCTCTATTGAAGCTCATTATAGTAAATTTCTCTATTTATATCACTTTCCAATTGAAATTCTCAACCTTTTATATGAGATTACTAAAATAATATTCAGGTTTAACAACTACTTGATTAACCTTAATGACCTTAAAGAAGCAGTTTTAATAAGGACTGCAACTAATATAGATGGCTTTGAGTCTTAAAATGCATGAGAAAAATGCAAGCAATAAAAGAAAAACTTAAGACCCTTATCAGAAGACACTTTCCCAACACTGAAACAATTATTCAAGAATTAACAAATGAAAATAGAACTTAAAATGAGCTCTACTTAAACCTAGGTGATGATTTCCTGAAGTTAAGGAAAAGGAAGGAATTAATAAAGCACATTCAAGACCTGGAAGCTCCCAACTTCCTAATAAAACCAAAATTAATGATTTATTAGTTAAAGGAGGGGCACAAAAACCTAAATTTCTTTCATAATGCTATCTTAGACAGAAGTAATCAAAATAAAATTAGCTCCCTAATATACCTAAATGGGAATACCATCTAGAAGCCAATTGTTCTTCAACTAATTCAAAGGCATATAAAGTAATCCAAATAACACTTTGTCATTTGTGCATGTCCTTAAAACCTTTATTCCTCACTCCATTTCTAGAGAGTTGGTTAATCACCATATCAAGCCTTTCACTTGGTTTGATATAGATAGAGCCCTTTTTAGCCTAAATCTAAGCAAAGCCCCTTTTTCTAATAGTTTAAGTGCACTATTTTGTCTATAATCTTAGAACTTAGTAAGACACTTGATCTCCATCATAATCTTAGAATTCTTTACAATTAAAAAATACCAAGAAAAATGTTATATATCAAATAGATGTAAAGACTATGTTCTTAAACGAATAACTAGATGAAGAAATCTATACAGTACAACCATTAGGTTTCATTTAAAAGAATTAAGAGTAATATATGCTCAAATTGTTAAAGTCAATCTATAGTTTAAAGCAGTCTTGAAGTAAAAGGTATATTACATTAGTACTATCATCATGTTGTATGATTTTAGTATATTAGAAAAGACCACCTAAATATGTTAAAAGATCCAATAATAAATGTGTAATTGTATCGCTTCATGTGGATGATATTTTTTTGGTAGATAGTGATAAACAGTAGTTTGTTAAGCGAACAAAGAAATTGGCTATCAACCATGATCAACATGAAGAATATGGCTAAGGCTACATACACCTTTATGGTTAAGATTGCTAAGATCATTTAAGTAAAGCTTTCTTACTGTTATAAGCTATATATATTAATATATATATACTTGAACAATTTTGTATGCAAGATAGTAAAGCATTTTGTCATGTTAATTGCTAAAGGTGAGCACCTAAGCAATATGTAATATCCACTTATGCCACAAGAAGAATAAGTGATAAAGATGATTCTTTATTATGAAATAATCAATAGTCTAATGCACACTATATTGTGTATGAATAAGTACATTAAAAGACAGAACTAGGGAGCTTAAATATTAATATCAAATCAAACATATAGATATTTGGTAACTATGTCAAGGACATTGTGGCATAAAAAGAAATTGATATGTTTCGTGAAAATTAATAGTACTTGTTATCAATGATGATATTTATTTTTTCATCTAATATTTGATATAATATATATTTAATTAAGAATTAAATAATATTTTCTAGAATGAAATTTAAATGAAAATTTAATTATAGAAATATGAGAATGTTTTATTTGAGTTAAGCTTTCCGTTAATGCTTTATTTGAGTTAAGCTTTCCGATCTAGAATGAGTGCTGGATTGAGTGTTGAACATTTACTTCTAGATACAAGAAGTATATTGAACAGATATAAGATGCCTTCCCATATGGTTGATCGCCTCCATTATTTTGTAAGAATAGAGATGAGACAAGTTTAAGAGGTTTATCTAGGTGATAAACCAGAGCTTAAAGCTTAAAACACTGATATCGATGTGAAAGATTATTAGTAATGATATAACTAAAGAAACGATATGTTCGTTTATCTTAATATGCTAGAAGTGATTTTTGAAGGGTGGATTAAATAAATAAACAAGTGAAGTCATGTTAGGAATTAAGTATGTCTGAACTATCATCTATACAATATCTAAGGAATAAACATATGTTCTAACAAAAGAGAGTCAATATTCTAACACATTAATCATACCATGTGTGCATTTTCAACCAAGAAGGATAATATAAGTCATATTCTCAACTTATATTATGCGAGGATCTTTTGAGGCTATATGAACCTCAAATTTAAAGTAACCTTATTACTCAGGTTTTAACTCCAGAGAATTGAATTAATGTTTACTATCTTAGAATGTTACTAGAAAATCATGAATGATTCAATATAATGGAATATTCCAGAAAAGTGAGATAATTTGATTCAAATGATTGAGAAACAAGGAAGATCATTTCAATTCTAAGTTTACATCAATATGTATTCAAAAGAGCCCACCTTCTATATAGAAGATAGTACGAATACAAAATATTTATATAATGAGAATGAGATGATGATTGATGCAAAAAATGATTAGGGCATAGCATACTAACACTACAAGAAAATCACGTAATAGCGTCGGCATATTTCCGACAGAAAAAAATTCGTCGATACTTACCGACGGAACGTATATATTCTGTCGGCAAATAGAATGTTTTACCGACGGACAATACATCCGTCAGAAATACTGTAGGAAAAACTTTCGTGCAAAATCTTCGACAGAAAATAGCGATGCCAAAAGTCATGGCGAATGGAAAAAATGCGGGAATCATTCTCGCAATTTAATTGCTTCGCCAATTTACCAACGGTAAACCTACCGTCAGTATTTAGCTTTCATTTACCGACGGTCGAATATTTCGTCGCCATATCTTGAAACAATATACCGACGGACAGTCTTTTCCGTCGGTACATTGTTTACAGACGTCGTCGTGTCGATGAGGAAGGGACGATACACTGACGGCATAAAGTTTCCGTCGGTAACTATTGGCATCTTCGTCCACCCTTCGTTGATATAACCCTACTATATCGACGGAACGTCTGACATCCGTCGGTAACTGTTTTATGAACAAATTTTACCAACGGAACTAATATTCCGTCGGTACACTTACCGACAATTACCGACGGCAGATAATATTCCCGTCGGTAACTGTCGGTAGCGAAACCTAGTTTGCCGACTGAATAACTTCTCCGTCAGTATTTGAGTTTCTACCGTAATAAAATTGCCGCACTTTTACCGACGGAATGGTCTTGTCCGTTGGTAACTGTCGGCGGACGTGTATTCTGGAAACCTAGATTGTCGACGGAATGTTGTGTTCCGTTGGTAATCCAGCGGCTATAAGTCGCGCCCGACTCCCTCCCCTCCCCTCCCCTCCCCTCCTACCTTTATTTCTCTTCTTTCCTTACGGTTCAGAGTTTTCCGACTCCTTCTCTTGCATTTTTTGATCTTGTTTCGATTATTATCTTACTCATCGTGCGTTGTTTGAGGTAAACTTTCTTATAAGTGTAT
>JAOQML010000001.1:2514477-2531067 GCA_027568935.1 Erythroxylum urbanii
GGCTACACCATCTACCACTCCTCCATCATTTAGTCCCCATGTATCGACAGAGATATCAGGGGTAAATAATGCGGATGAAGGAGACAGTCGCCAGCCTGGAGTTGAGGGACCAGATAGAAGAAAATACATCATAGTGGTCAATAATATGTAAGTAAAACAAGAACATTTACAATACCCAGAAACTTAAAACATCACTTACTTGTTTCAACAAAAGTTTCCAAAGTGAAGAATAGGTTTCGGTGGATGGGAAAGAAAACAAGAACAAGGAGAAGCAAAAAAAAATGTTGAACTAAACTGCTTCCTTTGTCAGGTATAACATAGATGTGAGAATCAAAAACAGATATTTCGATGATGAAGATTTGGTGTGGGTGTTTTCGGTGTAGACGATCGAGAGCTGCAGAAATATTTTTACTTGGGTTAGCAATTCAATGAGACGTGGCACCTATGCATGTGGGCCATGTGTCACCCTTTCATTTATCTCTTATCTTTCTATATTTTTCCTAGTCTAAAATATCCCAAATTTTTGAAAATTTCCTAAAATTCACCAAAAATTTCGAAATAATATTAATAGTCTCCAAATAAAATTTTAACACAAATAGCCCACAATTCACATTTTTATCGCATTTAACAATCAATTATACTCGGAAAGAGTCAATGAATGCATGTACAATTATATTAATTTATCAAAAATAAATATTCACATGCGTGTGAATATACTATAATGCACGAGCATGAAATGCACTTCTAACTTCTCACTATACTCTTAATTCACTATTTTAGAGTCTAGTCCTGAACATGAAATGTCAGAGATACTATTTATAAATAATATATAACGATCAATTGAAAGGACTGATCATGATCTTCTAAAACACATATACAACATAGATAATTTTTACGAGAAAAAAGTTTCTTACCAAAAGAACTTTAATCGGTGTAATAACAATCAAATCAAAATATGTGATTTAATTAATTAATTATGTATGTGAATTTAAAGATCTTGTTTATATTTATGTGCTAGATATTTATCCATACACAGTTGTGACAATATGTAGGTTTTGTGATCAATAATTTCTTTGACTGAGATATTTGCCAAGAGACTTGGAATTATACATATTCAACACTAGCCCTAAATTGATTGTTCATAAATTACATAAAACTGGCAAGAACGGCTCTTATGCTCTTCTTATAAATTCTAGTACTTATAATTTTGACTAAAACAATATCCTCATTTAACAAATGAATGACTCATTTTATAGTTGTTTACACTGAAATGAAACAGAACAAACATTATTTAATCAATTTTGTTTTCCAATTTTACTAGAATTGCAAGAAAATGAGGGGAACAGACATCATTCAATTCTACTCAATGTCTATTTTGTTATTGTCGTTTAGGTGACTACTCTAGTTTTGTATTACCTGGTAAGCTTTGTTTTATCGAAGAGGACATAAGGATACTAGCTTTTCTCCAAGTTGTAGATAAGAACTTTCCTTATCACAATTTTTGATGCCTGATTTATGAAGTTGTGAGGTTATGAGCAGTATCCCAATGTCAACACTTCATCATGCACAAAGGACTTGGAATTGTTTCCTGGAAGGACATTTTCAGTCAGCCCCTGAGAAATATATGGAAGAACAAGGCACAGAAGCATTTAAGAGACTCATGAGAACGTATGCGAAAATGATGTTATTTCGTAAGGTCTAAAGAATCTCACATTTCTTTAAATGGGAAAGTATAAGGGGTACAATTATTGAACCATCTATCAGTTCAAATGTGCTTAGTTTATCAGTTTTAAATAACATCAACAAAAACCACAAGGGGATGTAGCTCAGATGGTAGAGCGCTCGCTTAGCATGCGAGAGGTACGGGGATCGATACCCCGCATCTCCATATCATTTTTTATTATCTCGAAACGACAAAACAGAGCCCAAATCTAAGTAAGGAAGGACAAAGCCCAAGCCCAAACTCCTAATAATTAAAAAGACATCGGTGACGTGGCATTAAACTCTAAAAATTGTTGTTGTCTGTTTCGTTTGATTCGTTTTCGAGCTCCAACGAAACAAACTAACTGTTGAGCTTCCCTTCCACGGACCCAGGAAGAAAGAGACTCAGCTCACAAAAACACCATCACGCATTCATCTTTCCTTATACGTTTGTTTTCCCGTTCTATTCTTCTTTCGAGATCGGGGTTTCTCGTTGCGATCTCTGAGACGTCTGATTCCCCCAGTTTGGTTGGCTTGAATTGGTTTTTCTTTTCGTGTGCGTTCTTGTTACGTGAATGGCTGTTCATTCTTAACATTGCCTTCTTTTGGCAATGCATTTCGACCCGTGGATGCCATTATTTCCGTGTTGAAATGTGCAGAAACTTGAGGGGCTTTGTTCGGATGGAACGCTTTTGTTTGATGCTCAACAACTTTAATTTATCTGTTTTCCAACTTAAAATATCCACTTTTGAGGCTTCTACGTGAAATTATCTTATCTTTCTTTTTCATTTTGGTCGTGGCACTGTGGATTATCGGGGCTGCATTTTTGTTTTTCTGTGATGGGGTAGATACGGAAGTGTGAGGGTTTTATGCTTTTTCTTCGTTGGAAGATCCTTGAATAGGTTAGGACGAATTTGCTTTTATGGGGAAAAGTTGGGATTTGGGTTTTGGTGGAAACATTTTCGTGAATGGTCCGTGTTCAAATGGATATTGGTTCTACACCAACGAAGCAGCACCTTGAATGGCTGATTCTCAGAGAAATAGTCTCGCCAACAGGGATATCGAGCAGGTCAAAATCCAGTTACATTCTTTCCTTGAAACTAATTTTCCAATGCCATTTTGTTGTTATATCATAATTTGGTTGAAATTTCCTCAACACTGCTTATGTGACGTAGTTCCCTGTATGGTAAAGTTTGATTCATTGGAAGATTAATCGCGTTTTGTTCTCTCTTATTCTGTTAGTAACATGCACTGAAATAATGAGGCACTTGGTACTTCAGTATTGATCTTCATCTGTAATTGTGCTTATAGGACTGTACGTATTCCCCTGCATGCATACCTATTAAAACATGAACCGACCTCTTTATATGTGTTTCCTTTTATTATTGCTGCCTCTTCAGGCCATTATAGCACTCAAGAAAGGTTCACATTTGCTTAAGTATGGACGTAGAGGAAAGCCAAAATTCTGCCCGTTTCAACTTTCAAGTGTAAGTGTCCTTAGCATGTATTTGTGGTTTCTACTACCTGAGTTCAAGTTTAATGTTTTCAATCTATGAGTAGCGTCATTGTTACACCTGTTGTTTACAGTATTTAAACGATTGTCAGAAATGGATACATTTATTTTTGGCTTTTGTTCATTCGGTTGTTTTTGGATTTTGTTTTAGGATGAATCTATGCTTACATGGTACTCTGGAAAAGAAGAGAAGCACCTATTACTTAGTCAAGTTTCAAAGATTATTCCTGGACAGCGTACAGTAAGTTTTCATCATAGTCATTGACTTTGAAAGTCGTGAGGGGGAATGGTTGAAAAGAGTTTACGAACAAATTTGCATCATGATCCAAAGATACATTTATGTATGCATAACTAGGGATAATTGTTTCAGAGGAACTTTGCTTCAAATGGTTTAGTTTCTTAAGTTCTGTAATAATCCTTCATCAACAGTTGCACCACACCAATTGTTTGCATTTTCCTTTAACTAGATTTCTATGGATAACGTTTATTCTTTCCTTGTTCTCCAAGTTTTGTTAAATGTGATGGTAGATTTTTGTGGTTCAGGCAATATTTCAACGTTATCCTCGACCTGAAAAGGAGTATCAATCATTTTCTCTTATATATGGCGACAGGTCCTTGGACTTGGTGAGTTTGTCTCATAAAAACACACGTTTATACTGTCAAACAAAAGCATCAATCACCAACAAATCTCTTTTGTTTGTTCATATTAGGACTACGTTAGAGTCATTTTTTCTTGTAGATAAAATCAATCATCGTCAATAGATAACATGTTTTGTCTCAATTTGACATGAGTTGACCTACTATGGAACCCTTATGGACAGATATGCAAAGAGAAAGATGAAGCTGAAGTCTGGTTTGTTGGTCTTAAGGCATTAATAACTGGCAGTAACTACTCCAATAGGTGGAGAATTGACTCAAGAAGTGACAGTTTATCATCAGAGAGTCCACGTTCTCAAATACGAAGAACTTCTCCAACAAAAACACAATTTGTCTGTAACGTTCTCAATCTGTTTGTGATTATTTGATAATTCTAGGTTATATAGCATGACATTTAAGTTCTCTTCTTTGTTCCACTCTCTCAAAACAATGACAGCATTCAGAGCATGGTGAGGGAACACAGATGCCTTCCGATAGTTCTGCACAAAACAGATTAGGAAAGGCATTTGCTGAAATAATATCACATACTGCTACAGCCAAGTATCCAAGCCAATCAGAATTGGCTGGCAGCCCCATTAGCCTGCTGACAGCTACTTGCTTAGATAATTCAAGTAACAGAAATTCTACATCTGATGCAGCTAGAGTCAGTTTATCAAGTGCTGTAAGCTCATCCAGCCAGGGATCTGGTCATGAAGATTTTGATGCTTTGGGTGATGTTTTCATTTGGGGAGAAGGCATTGGTGATGGAATACTGGGCGGTGGTGTGCACAGGACTAGAGATTCAGCTGGTTCCCAGTTTGATGCATTTCTTCCAAAAGCATTGGAGTCAACAGTTGTTCTAGATGTTCAAAATATTGCTTGTGGCAGCAGGCATGCTGTGTTGGTCACAAGGCAAGGACATATTTATAGCTGGGGGGAGGAGTCAGGGGGCAGACTTGGGCATGGCTTAGAACTGGATGTTCTCCACCCTAAGGTCATAAATTACCTGAATGGCCTGAACATTGAATTTGTGGCATGTGGGGAGTATCACACCTGTGCTTTAACACCTTCTGGGGATCTCTTCACATGGGGTGATGGTACTCATACTTGCGGTCTACTTGGGCATGGAACTGAAACCAGTCATTGGATTCCTAGAAAACTAGGTGGTTTCATGGATGGGATACGTGTGACATATGTCTCTTGCGGACCTTGGCATACAGCAACTGTGACATCTGTTGGCCAGTTGTTTACATTTGGAGATGGAACTTTTGGTGCCCTGGGCCACGGAGATCGTAGTAGCTCAATTATCCCACGAGAAGTCGAAACTTTGAGAGGGTTAAGAACAACAAGGGTTGCTTGTGGTGTTTGGCACACTGCTGCAGTTGTAGAAATGACCAGTGACTCGCCTAGTCATGAAACTTCCGATAGCTCGTCATCTGGACAACTCTTCACCTGGGGAGATGGAGATGAATTCCGCCTTGGGCATGGTGACAAAGAACCCAGGCTTGTCCCTGAGTGTGTAACTGTTCTGTTGGATGAAAATATCTGCCGAGTAGCCTGTGGACACAATCTCACTGTTGCCCTCACAGCAACAGGGCGTGTGTATACCATGGGGAGTACTTCATACGGACAGCTTGGAAATCCTGCAGCCAATGGGAAAGTTCCTACTCCTGTTGGTGGCTGCATACAGAAGAGTTTTGTAGAAGAAGTTTCCTGTGGTGCTTATCATGTTGCAATTTTAACATCCAAAACAGAGGTTTACACATGGGGAAAGGGCAAGAATGGGCAGTTAGGACATGGAGACAATGATGACAGAAATAAGCCTACACTTGTCAAATTCCTTAAGGACAAGCAAGTGAAGACTGTAGTATGTGGTTCCAATTTTACTTCTGTTATATGTCTTCATAAATTGGTTTCTAGCGCTGATCAATCAGTATGCTCTGGTTGCCGTAATCCTTTTGGTTTTAGAAGAAAGCGTCATAATTGTTACAACTGCGGGCTAGTCTTTTGCAATGTATGCAGCAGTAGAAAATCTTTGAAAGCTTCACTGGCCCCAAACATGTACAAGCCATATCGTGTGTGTGATGAATGCTTCAACAAATTAAAGAAGGCTGCTGAATCTAACGTTGCTATTCGACTTCCAAAGAACAGGAATGGCAATGTGCAACATAGGAATAATGAATTGGTGGATAGAGAGATTCCAAATCCTATATTCCAGGCACACAATTCTAGATTATCATCTGCTCGAGCAACCAGTCAATCAGAAAGTTGGCAGGTGAGGCGTGATAAAGGACAAGAAGTCTATAACAATAGAGTCTTCCCATCTTCAAATGCTAATTTTCAGTTGGGGAGTTTTCAACCTTCAAAGCTACCAACTTTATTTGAGGAAGCTACAAAGAAACTGATAACGAGTTCCCCTCCCCGTTTGAAAATGGCCAATGGATCAAGATCTTTTTCAGATAGGAAAACTACAGCTTTGCCTCATGAAACAACTATGAATTATGCGGAGTACATAAATGACAATTCAAGTGAAGAAGTTGTATGTTTAAAGGCCCAGGTAACGTTTTCATTTAGTCCATGAATTATGCCATTCTTATTTTCTTAGGTGCAGGTGATCTGCCTTCCTATTCAGTGAACCTATTACCTATTCTTGTTGGACACATCCATTTTAAATTTTCACATTTTGGTTCAGTTTTAATCATTCATTTAAAACTGCATACAATTTTAAGACTGGCAATATCCTTGTTTCATTTAACGTATGGTAACCTTACCCATAAGGTAAAAGAAATCTTACGACTTCCCCATAAGGTAAAAGAAATCTTGCGGAGTGATAGTTTCAAATTGTAATTTCACTTCAAGAATAGTGCTCTAGGAAAAGTAAAACTGGTGCATTCCTTCAACAATTATGAAGCATCGACTTCAAAACAAGTAAATCATCAAGATTTGTGTCTGTGTGTGCTTGATGATCCATGACTGATGGGCCATCTTTTGTTTCTTATTGGTTGGCTTGCACCAGTACATATCTTTTTTTCTCTAGATACTTTAACTTCAAAGTTGTGGTTTTGTGAGGCTCATATAGTTGGGAGATTTCATTGGATAATACTTTGTAGGTTGAAGAACTTACGATCAAAACCCAAAATCTTGAAGCAGAACTTGAAAGAAAATCAAGGCAATTGAAGGAGGTCACAGCAATAGCAGCAGATGAAGCTGAAAAATGCAAATCTGCGAGGGAGGTTATAAAGTTAATGACAGCTCAGGTTGTATTTATGTCATTATTTCTGGAAAAAATCTTGGTGCAGCTTTTTGGCCGTATACTTATTTATGAGATTGGTGAAACTTATGTTCTAGACTTCAGGTTTAAGAAGCGTTTCTTGGTATAACATTGCCCCTAATAAAACCCAAAAAAGTATTTCTGTTTAACAGCTGATAGTTCAAAAGAAAATGACCTGCGGAGGCATCATTTAGGTTTTTGTTAGTTAAGTAGCATCTTTATCCATATCTGCTGCCTGCTCACTATTACGTCATAGTGACCTTTTTCATAAATTGCGTGCAAGGCATATGCATCTATGCACGCAGAAGCACTTGCACAAGCCTACCTATATCTTCCCCGAAAAGAAGGAATCCTTGGACATGCTTATGAGTCGTGCAAAATTGCTTCTCTGTAAGATTAATAGGACACTACACTATATACTATTTTTTATTGGCTAATCGTCTCATATTAACTCAAGTCCATGAGTTTTCTTGTCCTGACTTCATCACTTGTGTATTAGGGGCTTTTTTCAAAACAAAAGTTTGATTCACCGTTATCCTGTCAATTCTTTCTGCAGATGTCTTGTTATGATACTGGATGTGTTACTGTTTAGGCATCTATATGTCAACTGATAATGTGTGCGCCAAACTTCTAATGATAAACTTTTTATTGGTCTTGCAGATAAAACAGATGGCTGAAAGGCTGCCAGAAGAACAGAAGGCTAGCCAAAGTACAAGTTCTATTGCCAATCAAGACTTGAGTTTGCAGAACCTATCCTCCAGTGGGTTTCATTCAACTAGTGAGCTCGCACATGAAATTGAGTCCAATGGCAATTCAATAGATACTCATATGCTATCATATGGAGTAAAATCCCAACATGAGCGGCCACAGAGTGTTATTCAAGTTGAACCAGGCGTCTATATAACTTTATCCTCATTGCCAGGTGGTGGCAATGAACTCAAGCGCATCCGTTTTAGGTACTGGTATAATCACTCTTAACAATAAAGTCAGCAAGAATTTGTAACAACTTCCAATTGATCCTTGTCTTTGTAAATACTATCCATCAACCATTCTTGCTGCTGGCCCTTGATCACATTACCATACTTCAAACCCTTTTGCTAGGTTTCTGCAATGCATATGCCATTACTCTTCATAGTTCAGCACTCCGGCTTGCTGAAAAAGTTTTAATGACGAAGATTGATTGAGTATCAAATTATCTTTTATGATTGAATTACACTGTAAGTACCGTAATGTATGAGAACTGAAAAGAAATCTTGGTAGCAAAATGAAGTGAAAAGGACCTTTAAATGAGTGAGATGTACTTGATGTGAAGAACTTCAATGTCTAATTTGTAGTTAAAGGCCTAACACAGTTTCATTCATCACCATATACAATATCATTTAGGTTATTTACAAACCACTCTGTTCCTCAAGGAGGCAACATATTTTCAAGAGTAGTTATATAAGACCTCAAAACTTTTCTTGCACGATTCTTTTAACTACTTGCGTTGATTAATAGCATGCTTTTTTATTAATTTAGATGCGTTTCTCTATCTCCATCTGTTTTTTTCTTTCCATTTGTTAATCATTCCCATGTCATTTTACTTTACTGCAGCCGTAAAAAGTTCACTGAACAAGAAGCTGAGAAGTGGTGGGCAGAAAATGGGGTAAAGGTCTGTGAGCGGCACGCAATACAAAGTCAAGAGTAAAGGGCATATCATCAACGTTGTTTTGTGAAGGAGGTTAATCAAATTGACTCTGTTCGATTCAATTCGAGACTAACTCAGCTTCAAGGAACTCAGTAAGTGTGTATTCGGTGGAGTTTTTCATGGGAATTCCTGGGTTCACAATTTGACAAATAGACTAAGATAGAAAATATATGAATATTTAGGGAAGAGAGGTTACGAGGAACAGAGAAACAAAATGTCATTTTTAGACTCATTATTGAGTGACCATGGCTACTCATTTCTCGTTTTTAATTTACCCTAGTCTAGTTAACGATGAAGGAAGGAAAGCATGTATCTTAAAAGTGAAGTTCTTGCTTCATGACTAAATTAGTACTACACTCTGTATTTCATTCAGGGATGCATCCATGTAAATCTCTACCAAAATTTTGATCCTTTGGCTCATTAATCATATGTTTTATTTTCGATTCTCAACTACAAATTGTACCCCGGGTCAAATATTTTCTTGGTAGTTCTTATTGTTATTAAATATTAAAAAGGAAAAGAAATTTACTTTTTCATATATGCTGTACACCACCTCTCCAGAGAACCAACTCATAATGATGACTCTAACAAACCTCAAGCTCTCTGAAGATTGAGAAACCTCGAAAATCTTAAGGAAAGGCAAAGGAAAAAAGATGACCTACTAGAACCAGTTGGTTTGAACAATGGATTCAGGTACTGAACTACCTCCCCCTTCTTAAAGGTGTGAGATTGCCACCAATTGGTTCTGTATCCTCCTTAAATGGTTGAGTTGATGGATCAGCCAGACTTGGCATCCGAGAAACACTACCTTTGCCTTTCCTGGCATTTGGTCCAATCTCCTCAATCATGTATTTCCATCCATCAATTGGTCTCCTCCTGCTAAATATGTGACTCTTAATAAAACTGGCTATCTGCAATCAATTATAGAAACTCAAAACTTCAGTATGTAACCAGCAATGAAATTGGGAGGAAAAGGCATGTGAAAGTGAAACAATAGAGAGATAAAGAATGTGATCAAATCACAGTGAGGGCAGAAAAAGATGCCAACAGTTGAAGAACCAACAACAAATTCTGTTTAGCATTCAACATTGGAATCGGTGCTCTCCAGAAATTAGAGAAGGTTCAGCTCTTACTGTTTGCAGAGAAAAAGGAAAATAGCACTTGCTCAGCTCTATAAAGATAAAGTTTAAAGTTTCAAACTTCTATCTGGTGCCTGTTTAATTAGTTTTACTTCTCATCTTTTTCTTTCCCTTAGTTTATCCTAACCTATAGTTACAAACAAATTGCAGCTCTGACTGCAACCAATGGCTTAGAAATTAGAATCATAGTGGGATAAAATGCTATGCAAGTAACTCCATCACTATTTCGCAAGAGATAAATTGCAAAAGAGATTAGCAAGGAAATAGATGCTTTGGTCTATTGAATCACCTGGAATTTGCAATATGCAATCCGACGATCAAATTCCTGGAGGAGGATATCTTCTTCTCTCTGTGACATTTCCCATATATTTCCATCTTGTGCTTTTGCTATTGTTTCCCAACCATCAGGTTTGTACTTTAAGTCGGAAGAGCTTGGGATTCCAGAGTCATCCAAGTTGTTATTGGTTGTGTCAAAAATCCTACAAAATGCAACCACAAAACAAACATTTGAAAGTTGGAAACGATTGTATCCGTCAATACTACTCAAAGGACTATGAATTTAGCATAAGCTGGCAGAGCACAGGAACATCAGGATTCTAATCTAATCACAGAAAAACTAAGGCTTAGTCCATAAGATAACAAAAGCATGACAGAGAAATGATGAATGTTACAATGTTCGAAGGAAGACAGCTAAAGCATCCAGATGCCCAACTCATAATATTGATCATAATTCCTCAATACAGGAGCAAGCTCATTTCTGATACTTAATGAGAAATTAAATGAGAAAAACATACTCAGAACAGCTATCCATCAATCTATCGATGTCATCAACACCAACAACCGAATCACCCAGCTTAGCTTCCTGTTGCTTCTCAATCTCTTTCATCCACAACCCAGCATGAATCCTCTGTTTCTTCAATCTATAATCCTTCTTCATATTCTCCAAACTATAAAGGGAAGAGCTTTCACTCTCGTCGCTCTTCATCTCTTTCTCTTGTTGTCGCTCTTGGGTCTTCGACATTTTGCGCCTCTGGTCCCAGTTCTCATTCATCTCCTCTACGAACGCCTTAGTCTCCGTGTCCACATCCGTCGGCAGCACCGCGGCGGACGGGAAGTTCACGTCCGTCTCCCACGATGCACGGTCTTTTCCTGTGAGGTCATCCGGAAGCCAAGCAGTTTCCCAAGCGTCGTTCCACTCATAGTCGCCGTTATTGGGCGCTTTAGATGACAAAGCTCTGAAGAGAAGAGCTGATACCGAATAGGGCTTCGAGATTGTCGACGAAAGTTCAAAGCTTGGCTTCAATTTTGTAGTTAGCTTTGCTATGGCTCCAAGGTAATACATAGTAGCTGCGGGTGTTCAGCTTCAAGCTTCAGGGTTTAACCTTAAGCCCCCTGATCGTGGAGTATCAAAAGCAAACAGAAGGGGACATAGAGAGATTATTTAAGCCCAATAAAGGTTTGGTCCTAGGCTTAGAAAAACTATTTCGACTTTTGTTGGGCCGAACTTTAGAACAAAAAGATTCGATTTTTAATGTTCGTGCCTCAAAGAAATTGCAACAGCCGGTGTAATTGCTGTCAGACGGCGTCTGGTGCTGACTTCTCATTGACGCCGTCGCAGGGCGGTGGAGGAAACCCTGAGTGGCAACTATTACTTGTGTCTTCTTCTACCGTAATTGTAAGTTCCGTTTGTTCTTATGCAATTTCGTTTTTCCTCAATCATACCTCTCTGATCTGCTTTAGCTCAGGAACTTATGGCTTGATTCGTGTATAATTTGCTTACTTGGTTGAGGTGGGATTGGAATGTAAGGAGAATGGAAAGTTAGCATTGGAGGAGAGAATCACTTGAGTGAAGAAAAATCGAGCCTTTCTTTGTTGAGAAGTACGGGAATGAGAGAGTAAACAAAATTTAATTATTTTTAAATGCTTGATAGGACAAGCGAAACGAAAAGGATTTGGTTTTCTAGATGTCACTTAATATCGATCGGGCATATATACTGTGCAGATCATCTGATGTTGGGTTATAAAGTTATGGCAACTGTGTTCTTATCAGTGAAATGTTCATTTTCTGCCTTTGAGGCATGTGATTGAAAACTCAAACAGCACACGAGTTCTGGTGCTGTAACAAAAAAATTTACTCCTTGTAGTACTAAGTGTTTAGCTACCGAGCTGATTTCCATACTTAATAAAGTTGAAATCTTTGCTTGTCTTAGATAGGAAGACATTTAAAGCCAAGGCGTACCACCTCTGAGGAGCAGTTGGATGCTGAGCTGAAGCTTGTCAGAGAATATTGATTCTGTTGCAAGAGGGAACTCTGGAGAGTTCAGCATGCATTGAGCCACATGCGTAATGCAGCGACAATGCTTCTTACTCCAAATGAGAAGAACTCGCGTCGCGTTCTTGAGGAATGTATTAGGAGAATGAACAGGTGTGGACTTTTGGATGAGAGCCAGAACAAATTTGGTTGTGTGCCCCTGATAATCACGTCATTGTGCCTGGGCCGTGAGGGCTCTTGGGTACATGTTGGCATTGACTGCAGAAAAACTTTCTTGGTCGCCACCTGCAGACTCTTGTGTTCAAGTCCGGTATAGGTAAGTCAAAATTTCATTGTTAATCAGGGATCTGCTTGAAATTGGACAAAAGTTTGACCTGAAGTTTCTCGTGGAACATTGGATTTTTCTAATATGCAATGTTGACTAATTGTTATAGTACATCATTATAGGCTTCTCATGCTCAATCCCAAATTCCTTCATCAAAGAAAACCAAATAACTTCACATGTTCTGAATGTCCTAGCTCTATATTTAGATTTAGTGGAACTTCTTGCAACAATAAATTGTTTCTTTAATCTCTAGCTAATTAATGAATATCTAAGAAATACACAATAATAGCTAATTGGACATCCTGCCCAGTCACTGTTATTAGTGTACATAATTAGCTCAGGTTTTATTGTAAAAGATAACAAAATACCTTGCCTTGGAGTGCTTTTTATGTATCTAAAGACTCAAATAACAGTCTGTCTGTGTGTCTTTGTAGGTTTATTATAAATTGTGACAAAATATGCATTGCATACACCATATCTGGCCTAGTGAAAGTAAGATATATCAACTTCCCAACAATTTGTCTATATTTTGTGGCATTTGTAAGTTCACCATTCTCTATAGCCACCAACAACTTGTGATTAAGATCAATTGAAGTTGAAATTAGTTTATAGGTAAGATAACCAAATTAATTCAACAAATCTAAAGCATGATTTTTGACAAAGTGCAATACCCTCAGCTTATCTGGCAACTTTAGTGCCTAGGAAATACCTCAAAATACCTAGATCCTTTAGTTTCAACGTAATTTTGAGAAATGTCTTAAAGTGTTCTATTGTAGGATTTGGGTTACTTACAATAGCTGTATTATCCACATAGATAAATATAGCAATAAAACTTTCTAAGTCTTTCTTGATAAACAACTAGTAATCTGCTTTACTTTGCACAAACCCATACTCCAACAATGATTTTGTAAGTTTAACATTCCACTGCCTTGAAACTTCTTGAGACCATACAATGACTTGTTTAATTTGTAAACCAATTTTCAGCTAGTGTAACCTACATACTCCCTTTAAAAGGCAAGTCTATGTAAATTACTTCATATAAATTACCATGAAGAAAAGCATTATTAACATCTAATTGAAATAACTACCAACCCTTAATTGCAGCACTTGTTAAAAACATTTGAACTATGCTTTGTTTAGCCACAAAACTAAAAGTATCTTGGTAATCGAAACTAGGTTGTTGACTGTATCCATTAGCAACTAATTTGGCCTTATATTTGTCAACACTTCCACTAAGTTTTAGTTTACCTTATACACCCACTTAGAACCAACTGTGTGTTATCCAATGGGAAGAGGGACAACTGGCCAAGTATTATTTTCCTCTAAAGCATCAACTTCATATTGCATGGCATCTTGCCAATGAGCAAATTGAACAGCTTGAGAATATGTGGTAGCTTCAAAATTTTGAGAACCAGTAAATTGTGAATGATTTATAACTAGGAGAAAGATGAGTACTAGAAAAAAATGGTGAATAGGCTAAGGGGTTTTGGAAATAAAGGAAAGAAGAGGAGGTAAAGTACAATGGTAATCATGAAAATAGGTAGGTAAGGATTTGACTCTAGTACTTTGTTTAGGTACGAGTAGAAACATAGAGATGAAGAAGAAGGTGCATGTAATCTTAAGAGGAGAAACAAAATTAGGATTAAATCTAATATGTGCACTGTCATCATGATATATGTGATGCAAAACATTAGTATTAAAAGTAAAAATAGAAGGTAGATTAAGACGAGAAATCAAAAAGAGCAGGAGATGGATCAGAAGAAGAAGAATAAAAAACTAAAAATTTTTATGATGAAAAAGTGGAATAAGGAAAGATGGTCTCATGAAGAACATCACAAGAAACAAAAACAGAATGAGAGTATAGATCATATAGTCGATAGCCTTTTAGGAAGATATCCAATAAATACACAAGGCTTAGCTCGAAGGGAATTTTTTTTTTGGTTATGAACAAAGGAAGATATAAAAGAAGCAAAAACTCGCACGTGATCATATTTTGGTGGTTTGTGAAACAAAAGCTTATAAGGAGTAATATTATTAAGTACTGGAGTGGGAATTATGTTGATGAGATAAGTTGTTGTAAGATTTGCATATCCCCGATACTTTTTGCGTAAAGAAGCTTGAAATAAAAGAGACCTACCAATTACTAACAAATGCTTGTGTTTACATTCAACAATAGCATTTTGCTCTGGAGTGCCAACACAAGTTAACTAATGAATAATCCCACTTTCCAACTAAAACTATGACAAATTGAATTCTAGGCCATTATCAGATCTAACTTGTTTAATTTTAGCACCACATTGAGTTTGAAAATGACCCTTAGATATTCAAATGATTTAGATAAAAAGGTTTGTTGTATCTCTAATATGATTGAGAAAAGGGAATCTTTTCTACTTTGCTAAAGGACAAACAAAATAAGGCTTTTATTATCATAATGAATGGGATACAATTTTATGTGGTTGATTTATTCTATGAAATGAAGTATGCCCTAATTTGTAATGCCACATATCAATAGCAACATAATTATTAGAACTAAAAGAGACGGAATAAATGAATTGATGGTAAAAAAATTAAGATTTATAAGAAGTTGAATCACAAAGATGATCAAGCAAGAATAATCCTCCATGCAAATCAACAATCCAAGCTATCGTATTAGCAGACAAGTACTAGATAAATAAGTTTGCTGGTGAATACAACATAATAAGGGATGGATACGATGAGTTTACTGACAAATAGTAAATTGCAAGTAAATGAAGGTACATGAAGAACATTCTGCACAATAATATCATAGTAATTCTTAACAATGCCTAAATTATTTACTACAACTTTAGTATTGGGCAATTGAACTGACATGTTTTGTCCAAAATGACCGGGCCGCGGGCCAACCGTGGTCTGTCCGTGGCTCGTCCATGGCCCGTTAACTCCCGGCCAAAAACGGGCCGGGCCGGGCCGGGCGGCCATCCATATACACTTAACATAATTGAGCAAATTACTTGTGATGCACTTTATAAGGTTTTTTTATGTTAATTCAATAGATTTTATATAAATATAGAGTTATGTACAATGAAGGATTACAAGTAACTCTCGAACTTTTTTAGCTCTCATCTACGAGGTGGAGGTTAAAGGAACAAAGGCCTTTGTTATACAAAAGCTCCAACAAGAACCTAAGAACTCCATCACTTCTTGCTCACAATCTGAACAAGGTTTAACACTCCATCACTCCCACAACTGCCTCAGCTAACTAGACTCATTTCACCTCAGCAAAGCATAAACCACAGTCCAAACTTACTATCTAACCACAACAAGGCAGAAACTCCAAACCACTCAAAGGACAACACAAACGTAAGTATCTAAGAATGATTTTGTCATCTTGGTGCAGTGAGATCTGAAGAAATTTAGAGATGTTAGAACATCTGTCCCCTGTCCGCTACCGACCGTAGACACACATGAACGAACTTGTTGCATTGCTTGTGTTGGCAAACCTTCAAAGAAAGACTAGTAAAATAGGCACTCAGTTACTTACATCCTCTCAGTGTTTAGGCTTGATGTTCCTTAACTTAGGAGATTACTTCGAGGTACACACTCTCAATATCCTTGGCTTCATCTTTAAGCCTTTGTTTGGATCCTTATTTGCACAAGGAAAAGGAAAGGAAATATTGAGGGGAAAAGAATGGAAGAGAAATGAGACTTCCTTTCCTCTGTTTATTTTCCTAATTTATCAAAGGACGGAATTGAAACTTATATTGGACAAAAGAATTTTTTGAGACCTTTATGCCCTTGATTATGGAACTTATGTATCTTTTGCTATGAAAACTTCAGCATACACAAATAAAGTATTATCAGATTTGATAACAGAACTCCACAATGAAGCTTTAAGGAGTTGAAATTTCTATTTGTAGCTAGAGTTTTTAACTTTCCAATTGTTGTGTAATATAAAACAATATCTTTGGCATAAAAAAAAAGAATTTCATTATACACTGCATGCTTATTCCACTACCATCTGTCATATGCTTATTCCACTACCAAGATCAATCTCATCCATATGTCAA
>JAOQML010000001.1:2559783-2575974 GCA_027568935.1 Erythroxylum urbanii
AATAAAATATAATTTTTTAATTGAACATAATTTCTGTTTTAAATCATAGCGTTAAACTTCTTGCAACAATTATTTTAATATCAGAGATATGATAGTCATTTATTATATATTACATTACATTCTATTCCATCTATCTTCCAAACAAAATTTTACTACATTAAATTATGAATCTTTCCATCATTCTCAAACAACTTTTCATTATATTACATTCTATTTCATTATAAACCGTTCTATTCCGTTCCAATATTCTATTTCATTAATTAACATCCAACTAAACAGTCACTCAGATTTGGCTCTTATTTGTTCAAAGGATAAACAAGAAATTTACTAGTGCTCATAATGCTGTTATTGAGTGCATAATTAGGTCTTGAAATAAAATTCTCCATTAGGATTAGTTGATCTAATTAAACTAAAATCGCCTCCTTCAATGTCACACCAAGTAAATCAATAAGTTTCGTTTAGAGAAGGTAAAATCATGTGCATATGAACCATGATTCCAATTTGGGGCATGCACCGGTTGATGTGTCTTTTGCAAGTTATTTTTCTTTTTTTCTCCTTTTTCTTTGGCATGTGATGTGTTGTGTATTCTAAATTTGGTTAAAGTTGAGAGCATCCATATCAGGCAAAAATGATTTGGAAGTCACTTTTGTTTCGTTAACTTTAATAGCACGTCTATCTTTTGTTATCATACTAAAAATTGTTTATATTTATCAATTTAATATGAATTTAAATTATACCAGTTTAGATTTAGAGAGACTCAACGAGTGTTGTTATAGTTTGGATTTACTCATGTAGTGGTTCAATTGATTTAAGGCATAAGTTTTATCAAGATTGGACGAATTGGTGAGGGTAATTGACAAACAGTTCTTAAAACATTTGACTTGATTTATAAATTTATTGTAGATTTTGATTATTGAATTTATATAAACTACGAGATAAATAAATTTTAAAAACAGCGTCTTTATTAAGTATGGATAAGACTTAGTATTATTGGACATTCTTAGATCTTAAGTTTTAACGCAACTCTCATATGTGCATAAGAAATAAATAGGTTAAAATATACACAAACAAACTAGCTTTAATATTAATTTGAACTATAAAAAAAAGCCAAGAAACTCATATATCATGTTGGTATCCTGATTTCCAGATTGCATATCAAGCATCAAGTTCCACACAACGCTAAAAAGGATTCCTTATTTTATGTCCATTGACAATTAAGTAATTGTTTGTGATGAATCCAATTTTTTTAAACACACCCACCTAGAGATTAGATCTTAATTACTACTTAATTCATAGTGAATAAAAGAATTATCAATTATTGAGTCTAGTCAACATAGGGAAAAAATTATAAACACAAAAGAGCCTTAAATAACCCTAGAGTGTAGTGAAATGAAAGCCATTGACACGACAAATTAAGCAAAGTAGCATTAAAAATAATAGCAATTATTAAACAAAACTATGTGACTTAGTGGATAGTCCAACAAAATAGTATATACTTCTTTTTTTAATTAAAGCACTCATTTGACCGTATTAGACATGTTCTCTATAACTAAAGCTCCATTACACATGAGACAAGATCCCATTAATCTCTCTTCTATCTTGTATTTATTTTTCTCTTCCAAGTTGCGTGTCTTAAGGGTGTCGAGCTTTGTTTATTGGATTGTTTCATGTTTTAGGGTGTTTGTTGTGTGAGTATTTGTATCCTAGTGTTATTATTTGTTTAAGTACTTCTATGTGCATTCATATGAAGAAAGGTCCATGCTTATCTAATGAACTCTTATCGTTAATCTTATGCTTATTATCGTTTTACGATCTTAACCACGCGCAATGTTCACTATTTTTAATAAATCATTTTGTTTTTCGTGGAATTAGTACCTAGATTCTTTCCAATGCTAATAACTAATTAAAGACTTCCTAATTGTCTTAAATTGGTAAACAAATTGATTTTCTATCTTCTTCCCAAGAGTATTAAAGGGTATGGTCGGAGGAAGAGTCACCAATTGTATACAACATTCTTTTATATTTTACAAAGAGGTTATTTTCGTGACTCAAATTTTTAACCTTTCAGTCATAAATAAGTAACCTTATCAGTTGTTCGAAGGCTGCCTTCTAAACTACTAAAAGGAACCTAATTAAGAAACGAGAAATGGGATGAGGACAAACTTTCTAGTTTCTCTCCTTAACTATTCTTCTAAAATAATATGGATTAAATACATTATTTCTTGCATTAATTTCTTTAGGATTATTTATGATGATATAAGTTTAGTTATAAAAGTTATAATAATTTTGGCTATTCATAAAATGAATTTCAACATCATTCTCCGATATTATTATGAAAGTAGATTATGTTCCACAAAACTATATTAAATTTCGTTTGACAATGAGTCTTGACTTTTATTAAGTCTAAAGGAGTAAAAATAATTAAAATACAAGCAAACTAATCCAAGTACCACCGCCTTACAGAAACGTTAAGATAAATCAATTATAAATATAAACCAGCAACTCTGGCTTGTCAAGAATTAATTATGCAGAAGTCAGAAGTGTGAGTCAGATACATCTTGATAGAAAAGTAGAGAACAACAGCTAAACATGATAGGGTTAAGTAGTTAGGAGAGCAACGGCCATGTGTGCTGAGGTTGAGGATGATGGACACCTAAGAGTCACGTGTTAAGTACCCACCAATTTTAACCACCCCATTACTCACATCTCCGACCCTAGAACCGGTACTTGTCACGGTACCTCGCCTTGGTCTCTCTTAGCTGGCTACACTTTGTTTCAATATATACATAAAATAGCTTCTCTTGGGAAGTAATTCTCTTATGGGTATTAGTTTCAGTGCAAATCTCCCTATCTGTCAGAGATTTTGGTTTGAATTGACATGCAAACTAACTGGAGAATACTGCCGAACATGAACATATATGATAATATAAACACATAAGCATAAAGATCTGTTGGAAGCAGTGGAAGAGACATGGAATTTGAGCTACAGGTTTCCATTATTGTGGTGCCTTAACAACTTGGCAGATGGACCATCCTGTCATATGTTGGAAGGATAGGACTTTGAAGGTTCAATTATTCTTATGGCTAGATTCGAAAAAGTAGCGCGTTTCAATAGGACCATTGGCCGTGGTTAATCATTGACATCTAAGAACAAAATTTCCAGGTAATGGGGGTCGAGTTTTAATTGGCATCAACGTGAAGCACCTAAAAGAGGCGTTGGTGCGTGGTCCTGATGAGACCGTAACAAGAAGCTATCCGATTAGTTAGGATCACGATACATTAGACAGTATGTATGTATATATGTATGTATGAGGTGGTAGCCACTTTTATCCCCACTGCCTTTTGCTTAAAGAATCTAATTGCTGCAATGGACAACCAAATCTTCTCCATGATTTGTATTGTTGAAGTGGTTCAACTCAAAAGTGCTCATTCCTGTAGGTCAAGCCCTCCAAGAATGTCATTTTAAGTTGAAAAATTACTTTCAGTCGAAATAATACGAACTTTTATTAGAAGTTTGAACCTTATTGATTTAAATTGTGAAAAATAGTTTGTAAAAATACATAAGAGGCTTTAGTCTTTCAGACAAGGAATAGAAACTCATTAGAGGGTGCTGTTAATATAGGTTGAAAGAGTACTTCAATGGTTGATACTGCCTCCCCAAGATTACTAGATAATGATTTTTAAGTACTCAACTTTGGGTTGTTTAGAGTTTTGTGTAGCTCAATTTAAACCTTCAAAAGAATAATTAAATAATATTTATGTATTAAGATCATAAAATCTTAATATCCTTATTTGTTATTATATTTAAATTTCACCATTAGTTTTTAACTAGTTCTTTAGCTTAAAGCTCCTAATATTTTAATTTATATTTTCTTTATTTATTAGGTTAACGGGTATTAATATTACAAAATAACTCATTTTGTCAAACACGTTATTTGAATTTCTCCATACCAAACCAACAAGGAAGAGTCCTTATCATGAATAAACTACTATTTATATTTCTTCTTCAAAAAAATTATTTTTAGATATGATAAGTAGGCAAAAGGATAATTATTAGATAGTTTTTTTTTTCAATTTCATGAAGTGAATCCCGAAAGCAATTTAAAAGCGAATTCGATTTTATATTAGCACAAGCTTAATTTGATGGTAATAAATCATAATACTTACTACTACAACAATAATAACGTTGTATAAATCTCTTTAACATCTGGATTATGTAGAGGTACAATACTATGCAGCCTTATCATTAATTAGTAGAGAGATTGGTTTCAGAAAAAATCAAATCATAATATACTTACTCATTTACAATAATTTAGGATTAAAATTAAAAAAAAAAAGATGAGATGAAGAATCCATGTACCACATCATGACATAAAGATAAGACTTGTCCAATTTTGTTTCTCATTTTTAGTGATAATATAAGGACTAATAGCATAAACTAACATATCAGAATATATGTACAAACTCAACTGAACAGTCTCAACTACTCAATATATGGGTAGTTTGGTCCTCATAATCCTGCTGGTCTAAATCAAAAACCTACCTTGAGAAAAATATGATAAACAACCCTAAGAAATAATATGACATCAGTGATAATCACGGCTCACTTAATAATAAACTTAACAGGAAATGTGATCAGACGGGGTAATGATGTGAACATCAAGCTATGTCCTTACTTGGCTTGTAGTACAATATGTCCAATTTCTATATACTTCTTTAGTTGATTCTCCAATCAACTAGAACAAAGCACCAGGAAATGCCTATAGATCTTGATGTCTAGTTAGTGAGTGCATATATGCCACATGATTAAGGAATATTTGCAGTTGTTAATATTTGACCATTCTCAAGGAAACCACACTTGGAACTTAGCTTAATTGATTCCAGATTTTATATGATATTGGGAATCTGTGACATAAATATGTCCTAATTCAACACCTAAAAATTAAAGTGGGTATATTTATTTTCAAAAGGTAAATGGCTATCACAATCTGAGATTAACAAGTGTAATGTATTATCTTAAATTAATTATTAATTATACATTTATTCCATCCTTTAAAGTTTGATACATATTCCTCGAATTAAAATTGTCATATAATGAAATAGAAAGTTTCTTTGTCAATTCAGTGTTTTTAGTCCTTGAACTTTGGTGTTGTTTCATTTTAGTCCCTATATATTTTTTTATTTTAGTTCTTACAATTTGATATAACTTAAGATTAGTCACAAACATATTTAAGGTCAAACTTCTTAGTCCTTTTCGAATTGTTTATACAAAAGGTCACACTTTATAACTTCGTTTTATAATATTATTTGTTCAAAATAGTTGATAAAAAGTAATATTAGCTTCATATTTTCATTAAAACTGAATTTCAAAATTTCTAGAAGGACTCTTTTTGGGAAGTAAATGTAATTAAAAAGAGCAATGAAATGGAAATAGATTTGTAAGAGTATTAAAATTTTATGAGGGTCTTTTTTTGTCTGTTTTTTAATGTCTAGAGAAACTTTACTGTTAACTACTTATAAAACCAAAAGAAAGGCATAAAGAAGTCAATTTTGGAGACTAATTTTCCGGTGTGTATGGAAACAAATAAAGTCTTATGCTACAATTGTGATCAACGTTTTAAAAATTAGACTAGAAGTTAAACCGGTAAAATAAGATATTTAAGGCTTAAAAGTATCAGACAGTATTTTATAAAACTGACTAAAGATTAAAATAAATAAAAGAATTTAAAATATGGTTGAAAAAAATATCCTTTCCTCTCGAAAATTTTGAAGTTTTATTAAAAAAAGATTGTTAAATAAAAATTAATTGAATTATTTCAGTTTATAAGAACTTATTAATTTACCAAAATTGACTAATTAATTAATAAACTGATAAGTTTTTAATAATAAGAGTTATTCAAATAAATCGAACCATAAAGTTGAAAACTAAATTGAAAAATTGAACAATTCAAAATTTTTGTGATTAAACCAGCAAAGCCTATTGAATTTTTTAAGATAGATTGTGATGTTTGTCTTCTGATAAATGCAAAGCAAGCTATGAACGAAGCTCATTTAAGGGCATGCAATGACGACTCAAGACTCAATAAGCCTAAAGGTGTGCTTGGTTCACTTATGAAAATAGTAATAAGAATTATAATGAATATAGTGAGGAATAAAAATGAATATGACTTCTATTCCACACTATATTAGGGGTCTAGAGTATTACCCTAAAAGAGAATATAAAAATACTGTTCAACCAATTATAATATATTACTAACTATCTTTTTTCATTCCTTGCCCATTCTTTCTTCTCATACCAACTAATCAAACACCCCCTAAGTCTAGAGTCTTCGAAGACTTGCAAACTCTAGTTAAAATTTGGTCAACCGAAGATTACGATATACTTCTTCTACGAAAATGAGTATAGTTGTTAAATTGATCCGTCAAACTCAATCAAAGACATAAATGATTAAAAAACAATTTTATTAAGATTTTAAAATTAAAAAACAATTTTATTAAGATTTTAAATGTTTAACTATCATATTTATAGCGAATAGATCTTTCAACTAAAAAATAAAGTATCACATAAATTTAAATTAATAAAATTTTGAGTTAAATTAACATATAAGATTTATTTAGTACTATATAAAATATTGATGTCAAACTTAAATTTTAACAAAAAATATAAAGATCAAAATGAATTTTCTATCAATCTAAAAATTAAAATAATTAAATTATGAAATCAAATATACTTTATTAAGTTATCTTGATAATTGTCCACCATTGATGTCATACTCAACCAAATGGAATAACCAACTATTATTGATTAGAACTCAAGGCTGCTGCCAAGTATGAGCTAATCATATCTTTCCAAGATCTATAAAGTAACAGATACGCACAGCTAAACCAATAGCATACATAAAAAATGGCACAAAGATAGGTTTAAAACCCAACTGGCAAAATACTATTAGTATTATGAGTCTTATAATGGATGCCATGACTTATTCTTCCAAAGATGATGTGGTTTCCATAGTGGGGGGTTCAAATTGAAAGGAACACATTCAAAACAATCCAAAACTTGAATCAAATTGATAACTCTTTTTTTAAGAACCAAAACATATGCAGCCCTCATGCTTGAAATGGATGGATGTGAGGAGACATAATCAAATTATCTTTCTCCAGAGGCCAATTAGGCCCCATTCAGCTTATAATTCACATAACAAGTTTCTTTTTCTTCAAGTTTCACTTAAGGACGTCTTATCTTAGCATATGTGAACCAAGGTCCCTTTGTACATCCTCCATGAGGGGGACGAATAAATTTTAGGATAAATCGTATATTTAACGAATTAATGTACTAAAATTAAGTGATAAACTCAATCTAAATTAACCAAGTTTGAGTTTTAGCATATCGTGTAGTATTGACATATTTTTGTTAAAAAATGTTGTTGCAAATTAGTGGAAGATGGGCATGAAACCTTAACCCATAAACATGGGGCATGAGAAGGAGATGATGATATCCAAAGAATCCACTAAACAACAGCACTAAGTGGTAGCTTCGTAGCTGGTAAGTGAAAGTGTAAGTGCAAGTGCAAGTGCAAATTTGGGTTGGCTAGTCATCACCTTTATGCAGGCGGTGGGCACTAAAACAGTTATTGCTCCTTGTAAACATGGATTTGATTAAGGTAAAGTATCCCCCTAAAGAGGCAAAACACTGGACAACAATTGGTAGCTGCAAATTCTCCTAAAGATATGGTCTCAGACAGATTTTGACACCTTGGAGTTGCATTTCATTTTCTTACCAGATAAAAAAGGTTTCCCCTTTTTCTTATTTCACGTGTTTTAATAGATTCGTATACACTCAAGACTAGTGGCCACGCAGCAAAAGTGTAAAACGTAATCGATTGACACTAAGAATCTTCAGAAAACAGGACAACTTGGAAACCGAAACCAAAACCAAAACCAAACCACTGCTTTGAAATTCATTATTGGCTTCGGTGATAAAGGTTTTGTACTCTTCTGTTTTTGTAAAGACTTCTAAGTCCTGGTTGAACTTGTTTCCCATGAAAGAATTGGCAATCGTAACATTAGAAGTGTTGGACCATTTATACGAAATCTGGGTTTGGTCCAAAGTTGCTTACTTTCACTGACAATGGCCCAAAAACACGCAAATCCTATTAAATTTCAGTTTGGAATATTATACACTGGTCTCGAGCTAAAAGTAAGCTTTTGGTTTCTTTTTATAAAATATGATCAACTATAATCGATTAGTGCTCGAGGCTACCAAGCAATGGCAAGTAGGTGCTAATTACATCTTACCAAAATCTCAGAAAAGCAAGATAAACTTGGAAGCAAAACAAAGCAAAAGCATAAAAAGGCATAATTAAGGTTTTCAAGACACTATGCTCTTCTCTTAAACAACCTCTTTATGGCAAAATTAATATAATAAATCAATCTCATAATGGATGCCATGACTTGTTCGTTATATGATGATGTGGTTCCCAAAGTGAAGGGAACATATACAAAACACTCAAAAAGTTTAAGTCAAGGCGATAAAATTTTTAATGATCCATAATAATATCTTTAAAAGACTTTTTTTTTTTTTATTGTATGCATTTGATGGATGTAAGGCTATAGTGACATGAGAAACAATATCAAACCATCTTTCTCTAAAGACAAACTAGTGGCAAAGCTGAATCAACTTATAATTAAAATAATTATAAAACCAAAAAGAGCGTAATATGTCGATCAATGAAAAATAACTCCTCTACTTGGTAAAAAGTAAGATTCCGTACTACTAAACTTTCTCAAACTTCAATTTTAAGGGACTTTCATTAAATATTGTTGCTGTTGTTTATAAAACCAGAAAGAATTTCGAATATCTTTGACCTAATAGTATTATTGTTTACCTTAAAAATATGAATTAAGGTAAACAATAATAACTCTTGAATTGTCCAATTTTTTGGTCCAATTTTTAACTTTTTGGTTTGATTTACTTTAATAACTCTTCTTATTAAGAACTGATTAGTTTATTAATTATTCAATAAGTTTTTGTAAGTTCTTATAAACTAAAATAAATCAATTATTCTTTATTTAACAATCTTTTTTTAAATTAAACTTTAAAATTTTCAATTGATAAGAACAATTTCTTTCAATATATTTCAAGTTCTTTAATTTTATTTAACTTTTAGCTGATTTTATGACAGTTTAATACAAATTAAACCTTTTAAATATTAAATCTCTTATTTATCGGTTTAACTTTCCGCTCTGTCTTTAAAACATAAAATTATTTTTCTATTACAAAGGAAATTTTCCTTTACTTTATTCTCACTTTCTTGTAATTTTATAAATGAAATAAGACCTCTATTTTTTATATATATTTACATATATATTAGCATATTTGTTTAAATGTCTATAATTAATCTAAGTTCAGTTTATACTTAATTACATTTTTATTTTTAATTTTGTAAAATTAATTAGATTTATTTTTATTTCCTTTTCCTTATCCAAACTAAAATTTTCTACTATGCATGAAAATAATATAAAAAATTATTAAAATTTACGAGATAATTAATTGATCTTCTTTAACTTCATCTGACGGAAATTTTAGCATATAGTTTAACAAAAATTTAGCCTTGATAATTAAATTCGAACAACCTAATTGTTCATTTAAAACGGTATCATTTTAGATAAAATTTTCAAAAATAACATTATAAAATTTTTAAAATTAATATCATTTTAAAACTTTTATTCAAAATAAGGTCGTTTTAAAAGATGTGCTCGAACTTAAGCCGAAGCCATAAGTGTACTATCCAATCCAATCCATTGTAATCTTTAATCTTTTCCCTTATGGGTGCTAAGTAAGTGGAAGATGGGCATTAAATATTAGCCCATTAAACAAAGGAATTGATTAAAAATGAATTCCACTAGACCACACAACTCTTGAGGCAAGTGGCCATTTCTGTTTAGTAGTAATTATGATGTTATTTATCCTTTTAAGCATAGATTGGATTTAAATATGTTATTATAAAATCATTAAATTCCAAGGATTCAAAGTACATTTTTGTTTTTAAATAAAAATATTAAAAACTTAATAAAGATACCTTATATTAGAGTATTTCAATAATGATGGGATGATATAAACTGAATCTAAGACAAAGCAACTTAGATATAATACAAAACTTGGAACAACCGGCAAAGTTATGCTTTTGTGACAAAAAGTTACAGGTTTGAGTTAAGAGGCTAGGTTGAATTGATGAGCTCCTTCTACCCTCACAAGTAGTGCTTACATGTTTAATGATTGTGGCCACAAGAGACACCTAAAAGTCCAAGTCCTAGATCTGTAGCACTACCCCATCAGGACAGGAAGAGAAGACCCCAACCACAAATATATTCAGACCCTCGTTAATTTTTGCATCATCCATGCAACCTACCAAGCTCATACGTCGCACTCCAAGTACAGTGCACCCTTTCCAAATATGGGTCAGAAGAGCAGAGGCCTCTAGACGCTCTTGAATAGCAGAAATAAAAACAAAACCTCATTGTAGCTGCACTTTTTATGACGTTTCTGATTGTTTCTCAGAATCGTACAATTACAACTCTGGAAAAAAGTTCTGCCTGCACTTGAGTCTCCCATACCAGTTGTGCTTTTACAGCCTTTATCCAGCTCCTTCAAATGCCAAGGGTACTTGAATCTGATTCACACAAACCTATTCAGGTTTATTAGATCAAACATCACATTACAGAATCCTGATCGACTTTTCTGCGGTGATGCATCCAAGGCCACGTTAACCAACTTAAGAAGATGACACATGATGGCAAATTTAGGATCGAAGTTTTGGAGCCACCTCAAGAACAGGAGCTAGATCGTATTAATTTTAAGGTGGTTGATTTTATTACCATCATTTCTGTTGGACAATGTAAGTACGGAATCGATTGCTGTTTAGCAAAATTTCAATCTGCAGAAGTATCATGAAACTAGGACGGTAGGACCTGAAAGCCCCACGTAGGGACATAAACCACTTACTGCGTTGCTAGACCAGATGGCCAACAATCAAACCAAATTGCAGATGATGCTACAATGATCTAATAACACTACAGAGCATCTAACAAGAAGGATTGGAATTTACCAAGATCATAATCAAATCACAAGTACCAAATCCTTTCCCGGCACCTTTCAAGATGCTTAGGCATTCACGTTCATCACACAATCTCTCAACATTAAGACATCCATCTCAAGTATTTATCCACAGTTGTGATCACGTTGATCCCATTTTAAAGGATACAACTAAGACACAGAATTACAATTCCAGAGCAATATAGGGGAAAAAAACTAAGACCAGGTCTCTCAAATGTAGAAAACGGCAGTCCACATAGAAATTACCAACATACAGTACATGCTCTTTCTTTTATCTTCCAACAAACACATTTATAGTACATTCTTGATATACACTATTTATGCAATCTCCATTTTCCAGCAGAAAACAAAGAAATCAAGATGTATTGCTTTCTTGATATAGCATGGTTGCAAGTTAAACTATTAGGATGCAAAGAAAAGGGCAGGGAAAAGAAGGGCCGAACTAAGAAGAGGAAGATGAAGGATGTTGAGGATAAGAAAAAGGTAAGTTTAGTACTAAGTAATGAGGGATAAGGAAACCGAGATTATAAAATAAAGAAGAATAAACTCTATCTTATAAGGCCCAAAATGCACAAAAAAAGCGTAACACAGATGGTCCCTAGCAGGCAAAAGTAGAAGATCATGAGATAAAAGGAGTTATTTTCACTGAAACTGATTGTGAGATGAATTTGGTATCTTGCATATACTACTTGGATAAATCAAAGATAAATGACGTGAAGGGCAATGGAGGCAGATGAAGAATATTGAACGGTATTTTGTGTGCCAATCGTTTGAGTTGGTACAAATAGTCTTGCACTTTTCGGTTTTACATCTTACCTTCCTTTATATGTTATCCATAACAACATAATTCCCATATACCTGTCCTATAGGGATCCTCGCTTCAAACCCAAAAGACAAATAAGAAATGCTTCTGTGTTTCAATTCTAAGTTCTCATATTGAAAAATAAATAAATAGGGTTGTACTTTTCTTTCAGAACAATGCATGTAGAGTTGAATGGTTAACTAAAAGAAAGTAATCACGAAAGTCCTACAGTTAATACTCTTACCTGACCAAGATAACTACTTTTCAAGTTTTCAATGCTCTAAAAGATGCAAATGATAGACAAATGAAATCCAGTTTGTTCTTGTTCAGTTTATAGCAAAGTAAGAAGTAAGAAGATACTAATATCAGGTGTCAAACTAGTTTAAACTGAAAAATAACAATGATGAATGAAAAGAACTTAAAAATCAAACTTTGACATACTAAAAATTCCATCACAAAAACAAAGCGAGAAAGCCAACTCTCAATCAGTAACATATTTAGTCAAAGTGCAAGGGGAGGACAGATGGAACGTCTACAAAAACACAAATAATAGCAGAACTTCCAATCGTGCACATTAAGCAAAGTGAGGAATAGGAGTGCTCGTAATATATAGCCCATAAATTCCAATGATAAATGTATTACATAACCCATCATCAAAGATAATAACCTCTAACTACTTATTTCCTTCCTCAAAAGAAAATGGCAAGAAAAATATGGATTATTAAACCCATATAACCAGTTATGTGTTTTCTTTTTTCTAATGGGAAAAAAAGAGAAAAATAAACAGAACAATAGAGAAGGATTTTGTTGCAAAAACACTATTGGCGATCTAATCAACTTGTTGGTAATCCATATTATTAAGTCTATTTCTGTGCTACAAGACCCCAACATCCGAAATTCTCATGTCACCGAACAGGGGAAAGACGCAAACCCAATGGAAGAGAAGTTGAAATTAAGTTTGGAAGAAAAGAAAATTCAAGAGTGACTTCCAAGAAATTTTTGGATGCATCTTGAGTAAATTCTGAAGTTCATCACCATCCCCCAGCCAAATGGGAAAATAAATGAAAAAGTAACAAGGGCAAATTACCCATTAGCAAGACTCCTGCATTGATGGACAAACCAAATCTTGTACATCTCATTGGCAGGGGGTCACCAATACAGGTTATGTGATGTCACCGTATCCTAATGGTCAGCATCCCATCACAGCGCAATTATAGACAAAGTTCCCTGACCGCTTTCTTGCAAGCAAGTTCCACTGTGGAGGACCCTCACTCGGAACCCAGGAATTTAGCTCAATAAAACCTTCTCCTGAAGTCCGAGGTCCCCCAATAACAATAAGGCGATCTCCACATGCCCTAAATGCAAGACCCCAGCCATTCATAGAGACCGCACGTTCGGGCAGCCTTCCTACAGTAAACCATGATTTTCTCTCCTTGTCATACTTTCTAACAACCATGTCAGCATAATCAGCAGCATATAATTCATCATTTACAACAGCAAGCAGAGGAGGAGCCTCAGCAGCCGCAGGCATCTCGATCTCTCTGGCACTCCGACCAGGGGACATGTTAGGAATCTCAGTCCATTTCTTTGTTTCCAAGTCATACTCCTCTCCACATCTCAGAAGCCTTGCATCGCTTCCCCCAATACCACCAATAACATAAAATTTACCATCCATAAACACTGCAGAACACATCTTCCTGGGTTTATTCATACTTGGCAATGGTTCCCAAGTTTGCATCTCAGAATTATACATCTCTGCAGAGCTCAGTATGTTTCCCTGAGAATCACAACCCCCAGCTAAAATGGCTATCTCCCCAAGACTGGCAGACCCAAACAAGCATCTGGGTGCATTCATCCTTCTCCCAGAAGACCAAGAATTAGTCAAAATGCTATACCTATAAATAACATGGGACATCACCTCCTTCCCAAATACAAGGAGCTCAGTGCCCACAGCCAAGGACTCCTTATCCGAACACATGAAACATTCATTGGAAGTCATCCTAGGCAAATGCATCCACCTCCGGGAGATGGGATCAAAGGCCTCCCATTCAAGCAGTTGGCATGAAAAATAAACCCAATGTTCGATTACACCACGTTGCCTCCTTAGTTTGTATATCTCGCCGTTCCTAACTAATGACCGGAAACTCCTATTCAGGGATGCTATGGACCCATAATCAGACCGTGAGCAGCGAATGAGGCAGTTAATGGACATGTCTCTGCCAATGGCATCAATCAAGGGATCTGAATCAGAAGTTTGCCCTGCTTGATCATTGTCGGATTGCTCGCATGTGGTTTCACAAGAATCTGATAGCTTAAGGGATTTACTCTCTCGATAACCATCCTCGGATTTGTCTAACGGATGCTTGCCTAGCTGGTAAGACATCAAAAACCACTGGGATTCAGGTTGGCAGCAATTACCAAACACCCTTGAAACCAGACAGGAGTCACAGGACCGACCCTCCAACATTTCTCTATACTTTCGCCGGGTAAAAGCGACTAATCACCAGCCCAAATCCTGCTCTTGCATTTGTATTCAGAGCGTAGCAAAACGGACAAAAGCAAGCACTGAAACGGCACAACAAAAACATCGCAAATACAGGGGGAAAAAAAAACCCTTATCAGCCAGAATTTAACCGAAATTTCCTGCAAAGCTAATTGACTTTCTATCCAAAACAGAGTAAAGGAGAAAACTTTTGCGCGGTGAAAATTGATTCCGGGAAACCCAGAAACCCCAAATGAGAACTTTTGAAGGCTTTGCTACAAATCTAGAGAATAACCCGAAAAAAAAGAAGAAAGCCCAAAATAATGTATTTGCCGACGATTGTTTTGATAATCGATTATTTTTGTCATAATTTGAAACCACTTCAATGATCTGAATCCAAATGAAACAAACGATTCAGATAAAAACGAAGCCCAAAAGAGAAAACCAAATCAAATCTGCACTTCTCTTTATCTACCTGGAGATGGTCAAAACTCAACATGGCAAATTTTTTTAAGTAGAAGAAATCGAAAACAGAGTTGAAATGATAATTCAGACAAGGGTAAGTTATGACTAAACACGGCAGATCTCAAGAACCCAGTACAAAGAATAAATCAGAAACTATGAACAAACAAAAATCTAACACTTCGAAGACAACAAACGACCTGAATTTGGATCTGTTTGTAGATTTTGGTTACACTGACAGAAAAAAAAAAACAGAGAAACTTTGAGATAACTCAAAAAACAAAAGGAGAAAATTACAATGCAAGGGGAGAGAGAGAGGGGCAGAGAGACTTACAGATTGGATAATAAGAGGGAAGGACTTGAATGGGAGTTTAGAGAAAACAAAAAAAGTAAAACACTCGTACGTGTTCCTGTTTAAGCTGTTCGCGCTTCATAGTTATATATATTATCAACTGCATCTCCCTCTCTCACACAAACCCAAACACACACTCCGTTTTCCTTTTTTGGTATTAATCGTCTGGTCCTTCGGTTGCTCTCGTCTCTTTGATTTGGGTCTGAAGAGCCAATCAGCCAAATCTTTTTAGAGGTACCCTATCTGTCTCTCTCTTTTATTTTTATAATCAAATAAAAACTTTTGATTAAGAATTAATTAATAAGTTCATTTTCCTTAATTTTCTCTTTTATCGTTTTATTCCGCGAGGGCTTGACGACGGAGAAGGAGGAAGAGGAGGAGTTGGTGTGGCGATGCGGTGATGAGTGGTGACTGTGGGCCCTCTGGAAATTGAGCAAACTTTCCTAAGTGACCGGTTACCGGCTGCAACTGTATCACCACGTGGGTTGACTCTGAAGAACCTAAACCGACCATTACCGTATTAATTACCGTATTAATTACTGTATTAATCACTCCTTTCTTTTTCTTTTTTTAGAACAATAAAATACAAAAATACATTAATAAAACACAAACTTAAACTCTTTGGTAATAAATCTAATCTAAGAAGGTAATGTATGAAACAAATCATTTAACCGTTAAGCCAAATGTTTTTGTATAAAATAAGGTAATGTATGATAATATTTTAATTCTAATTTTAATTAAAGTAAAAATGAGGCTCTAATTGAATTTGAACAGATAAATTTAATTAAAATATATACTAAAATTATAAATCGTTTGGTTCTACTTATATTTTTCTGTTGTGATTTTTAAGTCGTTTGGTTGCATTTTTATTTTTCTATTGTGAATTTTAATTTTAATTTCATTTTTTGTTTTTTGTTTTTCAATTAAATAAAAAAATTTGTTAATGATTATGTATTAAATAAAACTTACATATAAATTAT
>JAOQML010000001.1:2579625-2600772 GCA_027568935.1 Erythroxylum urbanii
TTTACCAATTTTATGAAGATTTTATTTATTGATTTAATTTGTGAATCGGTTGTTAAAATATTGAAATTTATATATTTTTATTTCCAAAATTTTAATTTTGTTTTAGATTTTTAAGCTTGTTTTTATTGTATAGAATATTCTTAATCTTAACAAGAGAATACATTATATATAAAGGAAAATTTTTAATTTTATTTAAAGAATAAAAACAAAAAATTTATAATATGTAATTTAGGAAATATAAATATCATATGAATTTTAATTTTGTAATTAAAATGAATAAACAACTATGATTTGACCCCATCCGGCTGAGTGTGGTGTGGTCCCAACGCAGCTATCCTTGAAGCTTAGGCTTAGTCCGTTCCGTCCAAAACAATGACTCTATATTTTCGAAACTGCCCCCAACAGACAACAGCACGCTTGTAAGAAAAATTCAATGTGGGTAATAAGGTAAAAAAAGAAGTCGGCGACTGTCCAGCTGTGCAGGACGACCCATGTCAAATGTTGATCAAGTTTAGGGATTAGTTAAGCATATCCAAGCCTTGACGGTCGTAAAGAGAGTGCTCGCTATTCTCATTCCATGTCTATCACGTCAAAATCAAACGAAGTGCACGTTCAAAATGCCATAGGTCACGGGTTTAAATTCTCTTCGTGTATATACCTGTTTAAAATTTAAAGTTAGAGTTTTACATGAGACTTGCTTAATTTGAGCGGAGATTAGTTTATGTATGAATGGCTTAAAAATATTTTCTCATAATTGAAATTTGACTAAGACACTTTGTGAGCAACTAAAAAAAATGATTTTTTTGGTCAGCCTACAATGAGTCATTTTGTCGTTAATTTACAGACGCAGCGATATTTAATTATATTTTCATTTAAAAATCATTTATCTATTAATTAAGATTAAAAATTGCACATTATTAAAATTTTTTTAACTCCGTATATTAGCAAAATTTTTACTTGGTCGGCCATGTGAGGCAATAACTATAGTATTATGAGAATTTTATTCAATTGGTGGGAACGTGTACTCGTTCTTAAGAAGAAGCAATTTCGGACGTTAGTGGTCCTTTTACGTCATCGTTTAGGTAAGGCTCGCGCGGCGCACGTGATGCAAACGAGCATCGAAGTTATAAAAGTACACAGAGCCACACGTGTCAGAGAAAGATATTTGGGTATACGTGCGCCCACTAAAAGAAAAAAGAGAAACGGCCAAAGTACTAATATATATATATATATATATAGTATTTTAAGAAATTAAAAAAGTTGAATAATTTTAAAAGAAGAAGAGGAGTACACATGGGAGAATATCCGTCTGTGCCGGCTTTTGCTTCCACCGGAGACGTAGTATAATGTGAAGGTAATGGTCACGATGATGAAAAGAACGGCTAGAGTAGGCTTTTTGATTTTTTTAAGACAATGACAAATTCCATAGACCATCATGAATTAAATTGTTAAGATTGAGTGATATTAGTTATTTTTAAATTTTATATATTAGCAAAATTTTTATTTAATGTTATTATTGTGAAATATATGTCGGGATAATATAAATATGATAATTTTTTCTTAAAAATCGATACTCCTTCAATAACTTTATTATATCAATTCCTTTTTTAATCTAAATCTAAACTTAAAGTTTTCATAATTTGATTTCATTAGTTGTAGTATGGTTACAAAAAATCTTTCCAAATTACATACCAAAAAAGGGTCGGCAAAATGTAAAGTGGATCAGAACAGTGTCATAAGCACATACCCACCATCTTAACACTTAATAGACAAAGAGAGGAAAAAATGATAGTGAACACAAAAATAAGAGCCATAATAAAACAAACTTCAAAACCAAGCTAACTCACGAGTTCGAATTCTCAGCTCGTAGTATTATCGGTTTAGAGTTGTGCAAGTGGAACATAGCAGTTGTTTAAGTGAGTTGGTGCTTCTTCCCTTCGTAACGGTACTACGAGCTAAGGATTTAAAAGATCTATTTAGCAATCAGATAATTATATTAGATGTTAACTGATAGTTGATTATATTATTTAATTTGATCAACGGATTGTATTAATTGTTTGTTAGAAATGTTTGCTAAAATTAGATATTTAGTATTAGCTGTTTATGTGTAAAATGACTTATGAAGACATGACTTTAAAAAAATTATAAGGATATGAATATTTTATATCTTAGTATTTCGTTAAATATTCTTATAAAAATTTAAATTTTAGAGAAATCATGTTTACCTGTACTGTTTCATCATCTATAAAAAATTTATACAACTCTTTCCATCTTTATTTTCGTTTAAGGTCAACATTTTATTTATAACATATAGTTGTATAAAACAATTGTAAGAACAAACATTGTTCCTAAAACGTAGGTTTTAGGAATTTCAATTAGGCTGTCTTACTTACTAAAAATTATTGTATATTAGAACTAACAAAAATATGATGCGTGTAATACTACACAACTTAGTAATAGAATTTAAAGGATACAATTGACTTTTGACAGTTAAAATTTTGATTGATAGATGAAAACATTAGATATTAGTAACGTTTTCATCTTCGGCTGTTTATCTTAAATCAAACCGCGTTTCCTGCTATTCTCCAAACAGCTTTTATAACTTATTTGATGAGTCAAACAATCAAAAACAACCAATTTAGTTGTCTGCCAAATGAGGCCAAACTCGTAACGTAGGATGATCCAGGCCGAAATCTAATGGCTCTGGTACCGCCAAACTCCCTAAAGGAGCTTATGAAGGGAAGAAGCACCAAGCCACTTAAACAACTGGTTTTGGAAACAGATTCCGGCGTGCAATAACCAACTATAATAATAATAATAATAATAATACCAATCTTCTTCTTTGCCTCAAGAACAGAGGTGAGACTTCCCTCTACCAATCACTTTCCACCACGTGTTAATCACTTATATAAAGACGCGTGATCATGTGAAGCATTATTGGACGTTGAGAAAGGCATTGAATGAGTAATTGCAATTTGCAACTATCTCCCCTTATCTCTGCGTATAAAATTTGAAAAAGGCCCTTGACTTGACTTGATACAAATTGTATGTAGACGAATGTATGGGTACTAAGGTATTTAGTGCAGTGTATAAAACAAAAATCTCGACGTAGGCTTGATAGAAAGAGCCATGATATTGCCTAACACGCAATCTAAGATAAACCCATTTGGTGATTGTACATTTAACCTAAGAGAACATATCTTAACACAACTTTTTGTCATGAAAAAAAAAAGAAATGATTAGTGATTAGTGACTAATACCGAAATGGGTCTATTTGTTTTGTTTTAAGTAGATGTTAACTACTAATGTGCTGGTAGATTATGGTGCAGTATGCTGTTTTAGAATGAAAATTTTGGTGAAGGATGGGGGCTACCATGTGACATGTATCCATTTACATGACATAGATCTCATGCGTTTGTTTAGGTTTTATCTGGCAAGGGGCCATTTTCAGCATCGTAGAAGTGGGTCTCTCATGCACCAAGTTTAATTTAACTACATGGAACTAATCAATGAGTAATAATCTCTCTGACTTGTAAACGAAAGAACAGAAAAAGGAAAGGGAAAGCTCCATTTGGAACTCAGCAATTCACTACCAAATTTGTCGACACGATGCATTTGATTATCTCCTCATAAATCATCCAAATAAATCTTCTGAGTATTAAACGTGTCAGCCTCTCAATTACGCATCCCGTGCCTTATAAACCAATCATGCAAATATACGTACATGTGTAACACTAAACTCTCTACGCAAGTGAGTGAGCGCATACTTTTTGAGAGGTGGATCATAAATATTACTATATTAGGGAGGCTTAGGTGTATTCCTTTCTTTTCTTTAAGAGTTTTCAAAATATGAATTTAATCATGATATCGTAACTTGGTTAATAATACGAGACATGTTCACTTTATATTAATAAAGAACTTGGTTTATGTAAAATATGGTAATGCTAAAGAGATGGATTAGCTGAATCATACATAATTCGACAAAAATACAATGCTAATGTTTCAAACGTAGAAAAGGAGAGAGAGCTCTTCTAAAATGGAATGCGTCTTAGACTCTTAGCAGAAAGGCAAGTCAATGATAAACACAAAAAGCCAAGAGCTAAGGTCATCAAAAGAGAGCCTTATCGCCAGCCCCATTTTTCACAAGAAAAAAAAAGAACAATCGTTGTCTTCCAAGGAAAATTGTGTTAGGCAAATGTCACATTCTCAATCTCTTCCTAAGAAGAATTATAATTGATATGTACAAAACTTAATCCCCTACTCGTAGATTATAGTGTGTTTACTCCCTTACTTTACGTCTTATTCATATATGATAAAGAAGGGAACAGGAAATCCGTGAATTTCGCCTAACCAAAGCAAAGTCCACTTTGATAAGGGGATGGAAGAAAAAAGAGGACCCCATGAAATTTATGTGCTCATTTCAACCACCTCCCACATTAATTTCAATTACTTACATACTAAAAGATATACACAAAACCTCATTTATGTAAAAGCGGGGAATTTATACCTGGATATGTATGTATATGAAATAAAAGCATCTTTGATTTTTTAGGTTGGGCAAGTTTTTGCCTTGCTCTCTGTCGTTCTTCCCTTACTTAGCTTTCACTTCTATAAAAGCCAAAGATTACATGGTTTGCTTCCTGCTAATGATAATGGCTTGGTGACGTTGGTCTATCAAAATTTTCTTTACGAGACTTCAATTGGTGTCACAAAGTTCACTAATTAATTCCATATATTAATATGTTATTGAAGGGTGAGATATGAGTACTTATAAGAAAAAGCAACTAGACTTATTTTGTAGTCCATTACAGATTAATCATTCACTTGTATCAATTATGGCATGTTCGTATAATTGGAAGAGGTAGAATATTTTAGATGCATATCAAAAGGAGAAAGGCATAGAATAACAGAAGAAAAGGGGAATTAAGAATCTTTTAGACTTTGCATCACCATTTTGTATTTGGTCGGAGTCCTATTCTTTGGGGGGGAAGGGTCAGGGTGAATTGTATTCTTCTTTATTGGGAATATTGCATGTTCATCTCTGCAATTTGTCAACCAAATTCTAGTGATTTTATTAAAGCTTTCGGACACGTGGAGACATCTCAAGCATATAGGCTTAATTGGCCTAGCTGTGAGTGGGCAACCTTTAATTTTTTTCCCTTCCAGATTTGATGTGTCACTGAAACATTATTAGACTGGATTCCGAGAAAAAACATTCATCATAATCAGAGAGGAGAGAGAGAGAGTACAGGTCTATTATCAATATCAACCTGAAATTGGCCATCGAGGTCCTTTAGTTGATGGTCATGATTTTGCACTTCCATGACAGCTCATGTTGGTGCAACTACTTCCATGATTATATCATATTAAATTTTCTTGCCATCCCATTCCCATCCTCAAGCTAGCTAAGCCTTAACTATCCCATTCCAACGTTATTGTTCCTTTTTCTTATTTTCTTTCTCAAAGCTTTTTCATTTCACACGGTTTGTTTGTTATAACATTTTCCTCAGCGTACACACAAGCTCCTATTTCCTTGTGTAGCATGTCTTATGCAAAAAGAAGTTCCTGGTGGTTGGTAATGTTGCCAATCATGTTGGATTTCTATATATTTTCTGTTTTTATCAAAATGTTTCTGTGACGCTGCAACCATCCTAAACCTGTCCAACTTGCTTCAACTGCATGACGAGAATCATATTTCTTTGCAGAACCAGAGAATAAGATACTTCTCTTCGAGTTGTAGGACTAGGAACGGTATAGACACTTGCGTTTGTTACAGTGTTAGGTAACTGTTTTATATAAAGCAAACATGTCGATAATACTCTTCTAGTGATGCGCATTAAGAATTTGTGAAGTCGGAAAAGCATCTATTATAGGCTTTAAGTACGGTAATAATTGCGCGCCGTAAGTTTTGTGGCTTGGTGGGTGATTTGTTCACACGTAAAAAATGACGAGGCTTGTCAAAAAATAAAAGACAGCTTGAGTGTTCATAATCCAAAGTCTTAAGTCAATTTGATTAGATAGGTTAAAGTTCCTTTAGTCCATTGACATGTTCGAATAACTCTCTTTTTCTAAACCAATGTGCCTCTTGTTCTTGTCATCATTTGCTGTAGATAATAAGAAATTTTGCCTCTAACTAAACCACCTTTCTTTGGAAATTTCCATCTATAATCATTACAGGCCATTCACAGGTTTTCCATGTCTGATAGTACACCATGTCTGTCCAACTTAATTTGTTTCAATCATGTTATATAATACGAATAGTTAAAAATATGTTGCAGACCAAGTTCAAAACAACACATGTTGATCGACCAAGAACTTGAGAATTCGCAATAGAACTGTTAGGCATCGTCATAAATTTGGAGGATATGAATGTGTAGACACATCACATATTCTTTTTGCATGATTAGACCTCTAGCTAGAGGAGAACTAAGAATCAGGCTCTGGTTCAGGTTCAGGTTCCTCCTCATATTATGAAAGGACCGGCAAGAGATATGGGGTGAAAGTTGACACCCTGTTGTGCAAGTAAACAAGAGGCGTTCGAATAATATATACTAACATGACTTCCATCATCTTGATCCCAAATCTTTAATTGTACAGGGTTTGTTAGATGTCTCTTCCAAAGCCTTAATTGAGTAGCAAAGTGCTGTAATTCATGGAACTAACAAGTTTTGGTGTGTGAGAATCTGAACCCACTTGAAAAGTGACAATGGAGTCATACGTGTAAAGGATATGAATATGGAGAAGCGGCCCTGCTTAGAGACTGGAATTTAGACACGCACTTGTGCCTTGGATTTGGAAGAATTATGTTGTTGAGGGCTAGGTTTTGTATAGCTAAATTGAGAATATTGTCCTTAGGTCTACTTTTGGTATAGGATTCACGAAACGATAGATAGATATGGATGTCTAATTATTAAGGTACATGCACTAGTTCTTGCTAATCTTCTCCTGCCGACTCAACTTGTTCAAAGTTAGACCAAAAATTAAATTGATAAAATAAAAATTTTAAGAGCTAAAATATTTAATTAATATTAAATCGTCAAAAAATTAATTAAAATTAATTAAAATTAAATAATTTAAAAAATGATTGAAAAAGTCATAAAAAATTTAAAGATTAATTAAAAAATTATTAAATAAAAATTAATTAATTAATTAATTTTAATTTATAAAAAATATTAATTTATAAAAATTGAACAATTAATTAATAAATTAATGCGTCATAAGTTTGATTTTTAAAATCATGAGTACAACCATCCCATCACGAGAACAGGAAATTTTGATATATGTGAATACCCAACTCCAAACGTGGTCAGTCACACAACAAGCATTCCTAACTAAAAAGTTTGATGTTTTAAGTGCAAAGTGTGTCATCTTTCCAATCCATAGACAAGCAAACTAGAACCTAAACCCTAAATGTTGAGGTAGATTTCAGTTTATTAATTTTAGAGAATGGTGATAAATTATCCATCAATCTTTTCTGAGGAGATTCAATTAGTAGACAAAATCTCCAAACCCTTCTTGAATTAGAAGTTGTAAAAACGAAACAAATCGTCAAAAATACTATTGATAATGTTTGGGCCTCCAAAAAGTAAGAGTTAAAGTTCAGTCCATTGGGTTTTGACCAAGCCTAGTCCAGTTTCGAAAGAGAGCATTTAGATTCTCCGGGACGTTGATCGAAGCCATAGTATTTTAAGAAGTTAATGTTTCTTGCTTATTATATGAATATGATGCTAAGAGATGATCGTTGACGCTGCTAGTTTGTCGAAGATGTTGATGGCATTGTTGGGTTGGTTGTTAATGGTGTTTGCTAGTACTGTTGTTGTTGGTTCTTCGTCTCACGATCCCGAGCTCGGCTCTGCTCGTGTTGTTTTCCAGGTTTGATTCTCTTCAACAACTATTTTCTTCTGCTTGCAAAATTGGTTCTTTTGTTTTTGTTATTGGTACGACAATGTTGATTTTCTTTTTTCTTCAGACGAATTATGGTGACATTGAGTTTGGGTTCTTTCCTTCTGTGGCACCCAAAACCGTGGAACATATCTACAAGCTGGTTCGGCTTGGATGCTATAACACCAATCATTTCTTTCGGGTATTTCTCTTACTAGGAACTCATTTGAATATATGGTTGTTGTCCTTTGATGGGTTTTTTCTAGTTTGGTATGAATTGTGGTTTTAGGTGGGATTTGATGTTTGTTTCAGGTGGATAAGGGTTTTGTTGCTCAAGTGGCGGACGTGGTCGGTGGACGATCGGCTCCAATGAACGAAGAGCAAAGAAAGGAAGCTGTAAAGACTGTGCTTGGTGAATTCAGTCATGTGAAACATGTTAGAGGGATTCTTTCCATGGGAAGGTATTTTCCTTCCCTTTACTCACTTTTCGGATTTCTTTGTCTTTGGAGGGTGTTTGCTGGTATTTTACATGAATTCCTAGATCTTGCTATTGTTTTAGAGTCTTAAAGCTTTTTGCTAGCAAGTTTTTTATGTTTTTTTGGTTGGCTTATGATCAAGTATAGGGGAATCCTACTCATAGACTAGGCTAAGTCCATAAGTGTAACAAACATATTGCATTTACTTCGAGGTAAAGCAACTGTTGTGAAAAATGTTGAAGCTGCAACAGTGTGAAACATACTTGGGGTATGATGCGGAGTGTAGATATTCAGTTGACATTGATGGGTGATAAGGAAATGTGGGTGGTTTTAAGCATCTAGCTGCACGGACTGATTCAAATACTTCTTGAGGCGCAACACTATACAAAAACTCGGATAGGAACTGGATGAAGGGAATGAATTAGCCCATTTATTTTCTAAAGCTTTGCACTAAAATATAATTATTATACTGTTCTCTTATTGAGCACGATTTGTTGTGTTGATGGTATGTATTCTTTGATATAGATATGAGGATCCAGACAGTGCGCAATCTTCATTCTCAATACTTCTAGGGAATGCCCCACATCTTGATGGCAAGGTATGCTAAGGGCCACATTTTTTTGGATAAATTTTGGAATCTCAATCTGACAATGAACAGGTTCTGTCCAGTATGCAATATTTGGCAGAGTTACTAAAGGTGATGACACATTGTCTAAACTTGAGCAACTTCCTACTCGTAAGGAGGGAATATTTGTAATGGTATAGTTCTGATTCACTTTTAAAATACTGTTGTTTGTAATGATATGGAATATGGATATCTGGCGATAGGATTTTACCTCTCGAATGAACTGTGGCATGAAATTGCACGAAATAACTTTCTGTTATCCAAACAGATCCACATATATTCTCACTTCATATAGACAAATTTTTTAACAAATTTTTCGGAGATCTTAAATTATTAATAGAAGTTGTTGTTGATAGTCTTTAGTAGTTGAAGTTGTATCGGGAAGTTAATTGCAGTTACAAATGTTGGTTATTTTTCATGTCTAGGAAGCATCGTTTGTATAGTCGTTGCCTGGCAAAGATGAGCTAATAATCCTCACTTTTCTTGTTTCAGCCCACTGAGCGCATCTCAATCTTGTCATCATATTATTATGGTATGTTTCAATTGAATTAACTTTATTTTGGTGAGTTGATCATTGTTGATATTAAAATGAATTTTGTTTTGCATTACTGTGTGATGTAACTTGAACACAGTTTAAAAATTTAATCGCAAGGTAGCCCCTAGTTGGAAAATAGGTCTTGCATTCATGACTATCAAGTTATGCACTTCTATTCCAAATCTGATAATGGTAGCTTTGCTGAACCCAGAACTGGTTTAGGTAGCTGAGACTAATTTTAGGAGAATTTGAGGTATAGCTATTGATCTCTTTACCCTTGAACTCACACAGCTAATCAAGACTGGCTGATGCTATTTACCTCTGGGTCTTTTATGTGTTCTGGAAAATGCAATTAGACTAGATAACCAAGCTATTGAGTTGATATAAACTATTTTGATACTTTGCATGCCACAAGTGTTGGCAGCATCACTAATGGATGAGTGAATTGTATGAACCAATTGGTTCAGATAATATCTTGGTTAAACATTATCCATGTTGTCCAAGGACTCTATCCTTGATGTGTTTGCATGACAAATAAAAAATATGAAAGCAAATGATCAGAGAGATTGAAATCGAGGAAGAAGAAAAACCTGTAGGAATGAAACGAAGTAACAGAGAAATGTGAACTTTGTAATTGTCTTGGATTCTTACCTTCATAATGATGAGTAAAAGTAGATCAAAATGATAAACAGACCTCTTCAGAACATTTTTTGTTTCATCCAAAATGGACTGAGGTTTGGTTCATCAAATGACTTGCTACTCCGAAATTTTGAAGTTTAAGAGGAGATCAACTAACTAATCACGATGCAATTGAGAAATGTAATAGATAACACTATTAAAGTTCCCTTCTCCCTACACACCCCCTCATATTCCTTTCATACCTTTAATACGTTTTCTTGATCCACTTTTTCATGTTAATTAATGCAATAAGCTTTCTTTACACAAAACTCAAACTCTCTTTTAGATACTGGGATGGAGAGGTGTGAAGAGGAGAGATCATTATTGAAAAGAAGATTGGTTGCATCTGCCGTTGAAATTGAAAGACAGGTACTTTAATTCTTTATTGATCTTAGAGTGAAATAGGCTCTACACAGAAAATTATGGTTCAACACTGGTTCATTTACAGAGGATGAAATGCTTACCCTGATTTGGTTGGAAAAACTGGCCAAGAAAGGAATTCTACCTGTACTATTTCTTTGGAAACATGAAACTGTATGGAATCGTGAGCTGGGCAGATATCAGCAACTAAACGGGATCTCATTATTTCATTAGGTTAAGGTTGATGTGCCAACATAAATATTGACTTGTATAATGTTCTGTCCTGAATGGTAAAAATTTTATCATGTACACAGGATGAATCTGTGCTTGCAGGCACTGGGCTCGTGTAATTTTGACATGTTCAATACATTCAATGCCCTGAATTTCTACATGAACAAGTGATTAATTTTCCTTGCTCTGTTCCACCTGACGCATGATAATGGTAGGACGAGTAACTTTTAGTAATAGCCATTTTACGTTTTGAACGAAATGGAGAAGAATAAGTTACGACTTGAAGTCTGGAACAGGGTCAGGTGAGACGCATGCTATTCGGGAGAACCAGAATCAGACCAAATCCAAAATAGTAGGGGAGGGAATAACAATTGGTTGAAGCAAATGTAAGGATGGTAATGAGCCGAGGCGCCTGTGACCTGAGCCCAGGTTAAAACTTTTTTATGTCGAAATGCACTCATGATCGATGTATTTCACCGAGCTTAAAGTCTGATCAAATTGCAGTAATAACCAAATGAATATAGATGCACCGCTACATGAACCATGATTCATTGTCTGCAATTCAATCTGTTGCAACTAAATCTAATTTTAGCATCCACTAGTTGTTCCCAACTTCCCCAAAGGATACAGTACCAAGATAAGAACAACAACACCGCATCATAAAATAGATATCAGGATAATTACGAAAACAATTAGAATTTTCATTAATCAAAACAAGTAATTTAACACAAGTATACCACTGAAATTAAAAATAAAAGTAACCAGCCCCATGCTTGATTGAAGAATACTTTTTATCCAGATCAACATCCACAAAATGATAAGTTATTATAAGGATTGAATCAGACAAATTATACATACATTAAAAAGAAAAGATGAACCCACGAGGGCTGTGGTGGAGCGGCTCGGGTTTCTTCAATCTTAATTAAGATTTTGAGTTCGAGTCTTGAGAATGAAGTCGCTTTAAAAACTTGTGAGAGAGAGTTTTGCTGCCCAAAAGCATCCTATCGGCTCGAATCCGGACTAGTCGGTTGCTCATGTGACATTAAATATCGGGTGGTTTAAACAAAAAAAGAAAAGATGAAAAATAACATAATAAGACAAATATATAATTTCAATATCTAACGATCTCCGCGTACACATAAAGGCTTCCACACTTTTAAGATAAAGTCAACTATGACGGAGACTCACTATTTGACCACCAATATTAAAAGTAGACTCGAAAACAACCATAGATAATAGAATTGTGAATAAGTTTTTTACGATTGCTTGTGTAATAAGATATTAAGCTCCATTCTACTTCCACTATGATAATATATCAAAATAATCCACCATTGTAATCATGATATCTACTTTTAAATTATTATCTAGCTCTATCTTACTATAAGAAATCTTGACCTTTTTTTCTTTATGAATTCCTTAAAATGAAGACTCTAACTTTCAAACTTTTCTTGATGATGATGTATCATTAAAAAATGAAGCTAATATTGAATTAGTGCGATCTAACTCTTTGCCATTTTTAGTTAATAATCATTAAATAAATCATACCAAAAATGATTAATGATATTGATATATTCTTCAATTTGATCACCATACAATTTCTAATAAAAATACGAGTTCCCTCCATCTTGTACCCCAAATCCGACACAAAAATAATTATCACATTTTTACTAATCATATGCAAATAACTGTCAAATTTTTTCATCATCTGCTTCGCTATTGTCTGAGTCATCTCATTTAAATCAAAGATCCACTTAGATAATGCTGGTTCAATCTTGCACATAGTAGTATAATAAATGTGTGAAGTTAGATATTTTATTATAGAGAACAAGTCGATAATAATATAAAATATATCAAACTTCTCACAAATTACTTTTGCTAACTCCTATTACTCTTTTGTCACCAAATAAATATATTGAGAATTTTGTTGTTTTAACTTGATAAATGCTCACATATAATTAATTGCCAACTCTAGTATCTTGAATGTGGAATTTTGTCTTGTTGGACAATCGAGAAAAAACTTGTTAGTGCATGAAATGCATAGTTATTTTAAAGTTTTTTTTCAAAATTTTCAACCAGTTTAGGAGTTGCACGCTAATGTACTATACTATCTAACATTGTTCTACCTCTTCTTTGATTATCTAATAAGCCTTCCTTCACTACCAAATTTAGTATATATGCAAAATAATGTATATGGAAGAATCAACAAGCACCCAACTTGTAACTTAGCCTTGACTTTATTGACCATAGCATCATTTGTAGTACAATTATCCAACATTATGGTTGAGAGTCTTGTGTTGATGTTCCAGTCCATCAAATAATGGATTACTACAATTGTTAACCTCTTACTTATTTAAGGTGTTGGAACATAAATAAATCTTTCATTTTAAAATATAATTAAATATTAATTATAACATAATCAAATGATGAATGATAACCAAGTTAAAGAATATTATTATTTACCTCAAGATTCGACTATATGAATTCCAATTGTTTTTAATGTAATGCGTTGTCATCTTCATAGAATATTTCTTTTGTAACCTATCCATGATTAGCTAACAACATCTTTAATGTCAAATTCTTCAATTCTTTATAAATCTTGAAGATGTCTTTCTTGATGGTATTACTAGTTGGTATCCTAAAAATGAACTAAAGTGAGGTAGCAAATATCTTAAAATCTCGATTATCAATAACCGATAATAGATAAACATTCTTATTGATCATCTTAATAAGAAAATATTTTGATCTCTCACGATCATGAGCCACAGTAGCCATTTCATTTCTTAGATTAAAGTTCAAAAAAGTTTGATGGTCTATCATCTTTTTTTATTGCAGGAGTTCATATGTATTTTTAAATGAAATGTTTCACCTTTTAAACCTACATTCAAAATCTTATGGCAATATTTACACTCCGGCTTATCAACTCTATCACTTGCTTTGGTCTTATTGAAATGATTTCAAACATTACTTTTTATTTTCAAAGAGGTAGTTCCTTGTATTTGAATTATTTCATCATTTGATATATGACTATTTATCGGATTAGAACTCTCCGTTGTATTGGATTGTGTTGTTGAAGTATAAACTTCATCCATACGAACAAATTTTAAACAAGATAATCATGAAACTTCATCCATACTCAGCCTTTGATATTTACAACAAATCATCAGTGTTGGATAGTTTTGGGACGTTGAGCTAGATAAAAGAAGAAACAACTAGAAAGTTGAGAAATATAATTAACATTCACTTTCAAGTTTAACTATTTGATTTAGTTGAACATTTTATATCATCTGTTTAGTGTCGAACACTTACTGATATTACCTGCCTAAAAGAAAAGTGTATCATTAAAAAAATAAACCTATACCATTAATGCCTAGTTAGCAAAAACTTGAAAGTAGTATCATTCCTCTACATCAAAATCAATAACCTTGGTCATGGAAAATCTATTTCCATGCTTAATATGTCTAGGTGCATAAATAAAAAAAGTACTTAATTCCACAAAAATTGAACAAAATCAATGTCTCATCAAATTTTAGACCACCCAAACCGTAGAACTTGGACCAATAGATTGACAATACCTTGCATGAAGCATTATTGCTAAGCCTCTGCTAAGAAAGAAGACCACGAATTGTCATTCTCACCAAATAATATATTAAAAACATAGCATTCCCATTATATTACGTCTCAGGAAGATCATCGAACAAATCCAAACGTTGATACTCAAGAACACATAGTTTTTCGGCTAATCATTTTTGGAGGCACTTTGAAATTATTTACAAGGATATAACAATCACAAATTAAAAAAAAAACCATGATACCTACCTCAATAACATATATCGGTAGTTTTTGACAACTAAAGTTCAAAAACTTATTAAGAATCATAACATTCACATAAGAAAACTTTGAATCCATGATGAATGAATGAGTAATGATGGAACCTCAAAGTGAATTAAGTTTTGTTCAGTACCAAATTCTCAGTATACACGAGAAATAAGCAATCAACCCATCCCATCAGAAGATCAACATGAGCAGCAAAATGCTGCAAACTAGCCAATGTATTAAACATCCAGAGCGTAACGTCATAGTAGCAAAAATGCTGATATTTGTAGGATAAATAGTTGAGAATAATAACAATAATAATAAAAATTAGATGTACATCCTTTTCTAATATTAAAGAGCCATATGAATCATTTATCAGTAAAAGCATATAAGGTTTAGCTTTCTACCAATTGCAAGAAACAACAAAATCAAAAGTCTATTTTGCTGCTTTGCTACTTCACTAGGACACGACGAGACAACTACTTCGCTAAGGCTGAGTTAGCTGGCTAGCGATGGAAACGCATAGTTGGACAGTACCGTTAGAGAATTTTATATTGACTAAACATGAAAATATTAAAGAGTTTATAAATGGTAAGGTTCAATTATCAAAATAATTAGTTCTAGTTATTTTGACAATAGTTCACCCAAACTTAATTCTTGTTAATAGAATCTACACTTCCATCCATATTAAAAATTCTAATAAGTAGTGCCTATCTATAAATATTGACAAAATAATGTTGTCTTGTTTTAAAGAAAAAATTCAAGTTTCAAGTCGGGTTGGATAGTAGTGCCTGAGCCCAAGCTCGACGTAAAACTTAAATTTGTTTAAAAAGTCCAATTTGATTCGAAATTTGATCAGTTCACTTAACTTCAAATTAAATTAATTTATACCAAATTTGTTTTCGTGCTTATATAAATGATTGATCTTAGGCGTTGGGGCCCATGCCAATAAAGTCTCAATAATCACATGTATGATCCGGTGGTGTTAGCTGTCCTTTGTATCAGAACACAGGCTTCCAAATTTCAAAACTTTAGGACATAACATGTGCTGCCTGTTGTGCGTGTAACCAAATGCAAGCTTTCTCATGTGTTTCCCTGGTGAATTCTTCAAGGAACTCCATCTGAATTCGGGAATAGTTATATCCACTTAATGATGAAATTTATCATTCTTAAAGGTTGTTTCGTCTTTATTTTTCAGAATGTACTTGTATGAAAGACAGCAGCTGTCGGGATACGACCACATTGGAGCCGCCTAGTTGAACTCTATGACACTGGCATACATCGTTATACAGGAAATTTAGAGGCCACATGTTTATTGTCTTGTTAGGAGGACTAAAACGAGAGCTGTGATCACATGGTCAATAGCAATTACTGGCAGAATTGTTTGGGAATGGAACTGAATGGGACTTCGCATACAACTAAAGGAAGTCACATCATAAGATCGTCGTGCACGAACCTGTCTTGGTCGTCGAATGCACCAATCCCTCTAAAACCTCCTACTTGCCTCCGCCGAACGTAGGGGAGCATATCACATGGTAGTAATGTTACTGTTAGCCTAAAAAAGGTGTTTCAGAGAGTTTCTATAAGGTTAATATCTGCGGGTCCACAACGAAGCATATAAAAGATAATGGCGGTAACACAACAAAACACAAAAACGTAATTAGGGTCCACATGAAATATTTTGGTGAGTTTATTAGTGTCCACAAGAGTTTTAGGTGAGTTTATCAGTGTCCACCAAGAAGTTTTCGGTTAGTTTACACAGAAGAGAGAATGTATTTTTAGTGTTCATAACAAAGTTCAACGTTTTTTCCATGACGCTAGGGAGATATTGTCCTTACTCCATTGAGATAGTTGTCTTTAAACTGTGATATTTGGAGTGCAAAATTGAGACAAATGCTTGAATATACAATAACATGAATGAAATTTGGTTAGTCTTTTATTCTTTATGCTCCTACTAAATAGTTTAAGTCTTTTTTTAATATAATTGATAAATTGCTTAGTTTGAATTCAATGAATTTGGCAGTGATAAGAATCCTTAAGATGTTCATGTCATAAGTTATCAGAAAAGAATATATAACTGGATACTAATTTGCAAATTCTTTTACCTTATCTGCATATACCATTTGGAGATTGTCTTTTTATAACTAGCTACATTTCTGTCAGGCTAAGAACAATTAATGCAGTTACTATTACTCATTCTCATGCTGAAGCAATTGGAGGTCTTTGTCATTAACACTTTCTAATTCTATTCTGTCAATAGATAAATATAATTTAGTCCAACTCTCAAACTTCTTTAAGAATGCTCAGATTTCTTCTTTGTTTGATATATAAACACCTCTCTGGCGCTAACATGGATATTTTATGTTTCTACTTGAATCAGATTCTCCCCAGGTCTTGATGATCTTTGTGATTGGACAAATAATGTGCAGCCTTCTATTCCTATTTATGTTGTAGAGCGTGATTTTGAGGTTTGGTAACTAAAGATTTCATAGATCCATTTAACAATTTGTTTTGATTTATGTTTTATTTTCTAATTCCTGCTTACGAATTCATATGCTAGTTACATGACGCCTGACAAATTCTTTCATGTAACGTGTACAATTTATCAATAACGTCTTTAGGTAATTCATACTGTTTTGTTGTTGACAAATTGCTACTTTATTTATGTTGTTTTCTTGATATCTTTGCTGGTTTTATTGAATGCTGCTCTGATTTTCAGTCTCTGGATTTGCGGATTGGTAAGAAAAGAACGCAGGGAAGTCTTTGTCCTTATGGCTGCTTTTCGTAGTTCCTTTAATCCATAAGATGTTGTGAAATAATAAGATTTGAATGTTTATTGCTTTACCTACTGCTATCAGATTACTTTTCTCCCTTTGTTTTAGATGGTTTGACTTTAGATCATGGTTGGCAGGAGCACAAAGAGTGGGTCACTGAAGAAAATTTTCTCGGGGTGGTTCAACATGGTAACCTAGTTAAGTTGATTGGTTATTGTGTCGAGGATGATGAAAGAGGACTGCGGCGACTACTCATATATGAAATTATGCCTAATCGAAGCGTGGAGTTCTGACCCACTCGATCACAGATAACTCTCTCTTGGTTTTGAGCATTTATAATTTGTAAACTGTTTTCTTTATTTATTATTTTATCTATAACAATTGTTAACATTGTAATTAAAATTTTGTATACGAAGAATATTCTTTTTATTAGTATAATTTAATGATATTTTTTTTTATATACAATGCTTCATATTTTGAATTAATATTTTTTATACAATTTATTTGTACAATAAAAATATATCGATTCATTATATATAAAATGTATTGTTTAATAATATGAATTAAAAATATATCAAATAATTTATTGTAACATTGTATATCATTTAGTTAAAATACAGCTAAAAGCATTTGACTATGTTTTAAAAAATGTAGCTAAAAATATTTGGCTACGTTTATGGAAATGTAGTTAAAAAGTTTTGACTACGATTCCAAAAGCATAGCTAAAAACATTTAGCTACGTTTATGACAATGTGGCTAAAATTTTTTGGCTATGATTATAAAAATGTAGTTAATAGTATTTAGGTTATTATCATCTTCATCATCATCACACCCAGTCTGAGTCCCGCATTAAAGCGAGGTCTGAGAAGGTTAGATAGTACACAACCTTACTCTTACAGAATAGAGATGCTATTTCCGGTAGACCCATATGCGAATGTGACAATAAAAAAGTGACGTAGGTTATAAAAGTAGATATGAAAACTGATATGCTAAAAAAGTAGGTAAATAAAATTAAATACGTAAATAAATAAAAAATAAAATAGAACCAAATAAGATACCTGATATGGTGACTATATATGCTAATAAATAATAATAATAATTAAAAAACCACAAATCATCGTGAATTGATACAAGTTTAGAAGAAAAAGTTATTAAAAAAAACAAATATACTAAGCTGTAAAGTTCTATTCATACCTGCTATACTGCAAATGTTTGCTCACCATTCCTCGAATTTTGCATGTCAATATTATGTAAGGGTCATGCTAATCTGCTTTGTATCTTTCTAATTTTATCATATGTTCTCGAAGGGACAACCAGCGGTTTAACAATAATAATTGAGCGAACTAGCTAGATTGACTCTCAGTTACCTCGCTATAGTTAGCTTAACAGTCTAACACCAACTCTGTCACTATCCAAACAATAATAACTCTAAATTACTAAATAAGGCCAAAAGGTATAAGCACCCAATACTTCAATCTAATCTATGAAACCAAATGCTAAATACCCATCCAAGTACCAACAGAAGAACATCCAAAATCCTAAAAATGGAGACCATCGAGCCCATGGAAGCAAAAGGACCACTAGTACTCATCGGAAAGCACCAAACAAACATTAATCAAACAAACAAATAACGAACCAAGTTCAAGGAGATGTCAATTTAACTCAAAACCTAATCAAAGAATAATAAAAAAATCACAAAATTCTTATATCAGTAAATTTGAAACTTGTGCTCTCTCAGCACTTGTTGAACCCAAGTTTTCAATTCCTTGAAGAGAACATCTTTTCAGTCAGTTAAAGTAGTTGTGCACTCTTAAAATAAGATGGGATTCATGAAACAAAAATCCAAAATTTTGGTTCAAAATCTAAACCAAAATCTTGAGCCAAAAACCTAGATCTGGATTGAAGACCAAGCAACTGAGATATTCTATCAAAGCAAGAGAGAACATAAATAAAAAGGAAAATAGATGATTGTAGAAGTCCAAAGTGAAAGAAAAAGAAAGGGAAACTTAGATGAAGCAAAGAGACGAGATTGAAACGGAAGAAGGCTTACAATAAAGTAGGAAGGGGGAAATCGTAAGATACTCTCAAATTATCAATTCAAATGTATCAAGAATATCCAAATCCAATGTCAAAAACAAGTACATTACATGAAGAAACACCATATATATGCAATTATATGCTAGCTTATACCACTAAAAGAGAGAAAAAACTAAGATTTGAAGACAGACTAGGAAAAGGGCACATTAAAAACCTTAGATCTGACTAGAAACATTTACTTGAAGCGCTAGTTCTAAAGCTGAACATAAAATCCCAGACCCTAAGTCTTAGCGGGATTTCAATTGAGTATTGATGATGATGATGATGATGCTTGAAATGATTCTAAGTACCAATAATTTCTGAGCTACCTAGATAAGTTACAAATGACAAAATCCTTTGAGTCTACCAAGGTTTTGCAAAGATTTGTTTTGATATGCTTTTTCTTCACCTGAGGAGTGGAAAATAGTGGGGTGAGCTAGGAAGCTCAGTGGCTAATACGTTTATAGCCAGCGATAACGAACCACACACACACAATCAATTTCATACATACATATATATTTATATATATATCGACAGACCACAGTATACACATTCCAAATTTCAGAATTTCTCATAAACATAAATACTTCATCTCACAAATCAGATCATAAACTCAATTTATAATTAAATCATATCACTCAGTTATGCTTTATACTCAACAAATCAATATGCAATACATAAACATAATGGCTCGAGAGGATCCCATAGAACGGAATGACGAAACAGAAGTTTACACCATGAATGAAATGAGTCCATTTTTCAGAACTCATATGCCACAAGCGAGTAGCTGGGAGAAGGCTTTAAGTCGACGTGAATGTGACGAATGAAATGGTACCTCTCGTACCCACATAAGCAAATTTCAGATGCATACATATCACAATCATATTTTTCATGCTTCTAACTTTTCTGTTCTTCCTTAACATAAAGTAACACAATTAAACAAACAAATATAATATAAATTCAGGGAATATTTTTTCCACATTCACAATGAGTCAAGACAAACATATATAGCATTCATACACATAAATTTTTTTGCTCATCATCACAAAACTATAAACATATTACCTACCTCTTTACTTGATACCAAGCTCAAAACTTATCTCTCCTCTTGTTCTTGCCTTCGACTTTCTTATTCCCTTCAAACAATCATACTTTTCATTCAAACATCATACACGACTAAAACTTCCATAAATTTCTACTATCCAAAAATGAGTTTAGACTTAATTTATTTCTTGATTTATCTAACTAGAGGAATTAAGATCTAACTAAAAGTCATAAAAAAAATCCAAGAATATAAAGCTCTTGTTCTTCTTCTTTCTCTCTCTCTTCATTTTCATCACATAAAACCTACTTTCTCTACTCCCTTCATCTATTAAAACAAAAAGAACAGACAAAGAATACCTGAAAACTCACCTAAACTTTTCCTTCTTCTTCCCTTTCTTTCTTCTCCTCTCCTTCTAGTCTCTTCCACGATTCTCATCTTCTTCTCTCTCTAGTTTCTTCTAGGTTCTTCTATGATTTCTCTATCTCTTTCTTTCTTATGCGAACACGTCTCTCACTTTCCTTCTTATTTTATTTTATTTATTTTTTTGTACACTTCACTCACGCAACCTCCATACAAGACTCTCTTATAAATTTTTAAGACAACTTCAACCTTTCCAATCTTACCCTTCACATTTAACTAATGCCTTCTATATC
>JAOQML010000001.1:2600872-2613056 GCA_027568935.1 Erythroxylum urbanii
CGTAGCGCTCCCTTATCTTAGGATATGTGTCGGAATGACCTACGGGCGTCCCGATGCGTACCCTAGGGTAATGGGGTACCACATTCCCCACCTCCATCACTATGAGGCCTTGTTCTAACCCTTTTGTTTTTACCTTTAGTCTTTACTTACTTTTTGTTTTACATTAATTTTATGTCTCCTCTTTCCATATGTGTTTGTTTTTTCCCTTCTCACATTGAGAAAATTGTGTTTTTCAAGTATGGAGAGGGTTATGTGTTTTTATTTAAATGTGAGTTTTGCATAATATATGATAGTTTTTATATTGCATTTTGTGAATCGTGTGAATATATAAATGGCTTAGATGGATTGAAATTTATTTAAATTTAAACATAGTCTATTAAGTTGTGGATAATCATTAGCTTGCAAAAATTAGTGAATTGGGGTTCTTTGGTTAAATATATAGCTTAATTAGGATTTAGTGTTAAGTTGTAACCCTTTAAATTGTCACATTCATTCATAATTTGAGGTCTTTTCATTTATGTATCTTTACTAATATTTTTTCATGGAAACGAGTAGCTAAAGCAACAAGGTAGGCATTAAGAAAAAAGTGTTTGCTAATGTTAAATAAATTACTATTCTGCTAGCCTTCGTGTTATGAATAGAGTTAATAGCCAGTTGAGAACGTGATGTAACTGAGGAACTAGATTGACATGCATCACAAATGTGTGCCTCTGCGTCAAAAGGCAACAAAGACTTTTCAACCGAGCAGTTTAATAAAAATGACTTAGTCGAGTAACCGGATTAACATTTATCACCAATGTTTTCCTCCAAGTAAAAGACTAAGTCCTTGTTTAAATAAATTAAAAATGTTTTCTAATAAAAACCTACCTAACTTGTAGTAGCTTAACTTTTCATGAAAACATACTTACGAGTTGTTACAAAGTTTGAATGACCAAAGAATTATTAATGTGTATGTACAATTGAAAAGGGTAAATAAATTAACACTTGGATCTGGATTAATATGTATATTTAGTTCAAAGCCCCTAGTCGCGGATTTTTTTTGTTAATGATTTGATATGACTTGAATGATTGTGTTTTAAATTAAATTTATTTCATGAAGTTGAAGCCATTATCTCATTACTACATTAAGTGTTGTGTGTTTGTTATTTTTTTACTTGAGGACAAGCAAACGTTTAAGTGTGGGAATGTTGATAAGTGTGAATTACATTGTGCTTTAAGACTCAGTTTGAAACGTATTTAATTGTTAATTCAATCCTTTAGTATGTGCTTAGCTTAGAATAATGTTAGTTTGCTAATTATTTATGTTTTAAAAGTTTTATAGGTTAGTACAAGTCTTTGAGCTTAATTATTATGTTTTTGAGATACTTTGATGTGTTTGTTAGTGTTTTAGGGTCAACATAGAAGAACGGAGAAGTTTTGGAGACACTAAGGCCTAAACAATGACCCACAATCGTGACAGAAGCCCAAGACATGGCCCATGATCATGGCCTGCTTACCACAATCGTGACAGAAGGCTCGGATGTGCAAACCTGCAGACACTCAAAAACGCTAAGTTTTGAGGAATTTTTTGAACCTTTTTGAACCTTTTCTACCCCAAAAAAAACCCTAGGACTGCTTAGAACATAAAACGTATTTAAAGAATAAGACAAAGAAGAGGAAAGATCTTATTCATCAACCACTTTCAAAGACCATAGAGAGAATTGTCGAGAGATAGAGAAAGAGAAGAAGGAAGAGAAAAGTGGAGAAGAAGCTGACTCAAAGTACTCCCTAGATTATGAGTTTCCCGACATCACTACCTCTCATCTCCATTTAGATCATATTCATATTTATTTTCCATTTTTATTATTGTATAGAATTGGGAATAACAACATGATGATAAGATTTTTTAATGTTGATAAGTTCTAAACTCACCTTTAGGGATTTTACCTTTGATATAATGAAATTTGATTATTTGTGTTTTTACTAGATTTATTGTGATTTAATTTCTGCAATTGCATAATTTGGTGATAAACTGAGAGGGTGAATTTGAGTGAAAACTAATTGAATTGGGCTAACGAGAGTTAGGTGATTTAATAGAACGAGAATTAAATCAAATCGGTAAATTGTGCGAAGAGAGATCTTGCATAGGTTCCCGATAGTTTTTTGGACAACTTCAGATTTAATTAGGATTTTGGATATATTGTTAATCAAAAGATTGCAATTCCCATAATCTAATTAGGGTTTATAAATTAGGTTTAATGGTTATAACTTGAGAGAGAGTAATCAATCCTAGAACTGTTTAGAACCAATAATCCAATAATTCATAATCAATTAGGTTAGCATTAAAGATAAGTAAAATTCCCCTTTCTTTCAATTGGTAGTTCCTTAAGTTGATTCTTGAATGTACGCTACAATTTCCAAATTGTTAACATTTCGTGAGTGATTTTTTAATTGAATTGTTTAATTGAATTGCATTCTTGTTTTAGTTTTGTTACATTTGAATTTTTGCGATTTAATTTGGCCTTAGATTTTAGGATTAGATTATCCCTCCTCGTGGGATCGATACCTTAAGTACTACATGAACGACTCGTGCACTTGCGGATTATCGAGGTTAATCAATTAAAACTTACACATATAAAAAAATCACGTTCAGTTATCATCAAAATTGTTAAATATAAACTTTAAGTTAAGAATCTCCCCCTTTTTGATTATGATAAGCAATAATAGATATATATTTCAAAATTCAAAGAGATAATAAATGATTTTGAAAGATACCTGTAACTTTTATATGTTCAGTCATAATTAGTAGGAGCCTGTCTCTTAAGAAAGGAACCTATCGTTTATATATCACAGATTTTCACAATTTTGAACAACATGATCATTCACATATATATTCGAGTAGCATTGAGAAATATTCATCTAGAAATATATCATCATATGGGCAAAAAATATGCAAAATATAAACTCTCCCTTTGCCATTATCAAAAATAAAGGATTATAGGGAGGAAGTTAGAAAAAATGGAAAAAAGAATTGACACAATCAGTGAGGAGTTTTCCTAAGGAGAATTTGCAAAGGCTGTTTATTTGTTCATGTAGTTGATCCTGATTTGTGTGAATGTCCCTCAGCAGTTGTAAAATATCCATGTTTATGTCTTAAAGAGGGATAGGAGCCTATTGCTTTGGATTAGGACATACAATTTCTGGTATCATTTTAGACCTCTACTCTAAGGCAGGACCTAAGAAGTCCTCTGCTCTTTCTATTTTCTTCTCTACCCAAATATTTTCTTTCATCTCATACCCAAACTAGAAGGGGATAGAGGAATGAAATTTCCCATTATAGGTAAGCTTTGTGAAGTTTGAGAGAGAGAAAAGGAGGTAATGTAGAGAGTTAGGGAGAGTTAGGGCGTAGAGAGAATGAGAATGACGGAGATGAGAAAATAAAGGATGTTTGCTTAGGGTATATTAAGTAAGAAAATGAGTAGACGTATAAACTATAAGAGGAAGTGTAATCGGTTGCGTATCCTCTGACAGACGCGTACTTAGATTTTTTAGTCTGCGTGCATGTTTTTTGAAAAAGCTGAGACGTCGCCATTCATGACTCCTTATTTTTTATGACATATGTAATATTGCTCTTTTACACTAAGAGGCACCTTTTAATAAAGAAGGGGCCCACTACACTAAGAGAGAGTATCTAAGAAATTAGAATAGAAGGATCTTGCTAAACAAAATGCAAAGACAAGTAGTAGAGAATGTTTATGTAGAAATAATATCAGAGAGTCTACACATTTCAAGCTCTTTTTTTAACACGCAAAATCTATCTTCAGAGAGTGGTTTGGTGAAAACGTCAGCTACTTGATTTTCAGTACTAACATGCAAAAGATCAATGGTTCCTTCTAAAACATAATCTCTAAGAAAATGATATTTGATTTCTATATGTTTAGTGCTAGAATGATGCACATGGTTTTTAGAAAGATTTATAACACTCGTATTATACATAATATAGGAATATAAGAAAAGTTTAGAAAAAATAAAGTAGTTGATTCTTCATCTATAAGATTTGAGCACAACAGCTGGCAGTTACTATGTATTCTGCTTCAGTCATCAAAAACATTGTGCAATTTTGCTTTCTACAGGACCAAAATACCAGACATCCTTCAAGAAATTGATAGTGACCACTTATGTTTTTTCCATCAAGTTTATCACCTGCATAATCTGCATCACAATAGCCCACTATGTCAAATGTATCAGTTTTTGGATACCATAGTCCAAAGTCTATAGTTCTGTGGAGATATCGAAAGATTCTTTTGACTGTTTGAAGTTGACTTTCTTTTGGATTTGATTGAAAGTGTGTATAAAGACACACACTAAGCATAATGTCTGATCTTGAGCTTGTAAGATATAATAGTGATCTAGTCATTCCTCTATACTTTGTCTCATTCATAGCTTTGCCTTCTTTATCTTTATTAAGTTTAGTTCAAGTATACATTGGAGTACCATCAATTTGGCATTCTCAAAATGATATTTCTTAATGGGTTTCTTTGTGTATTTTTCTTAGCTAATGAAGATTCCTTTTTCTGTTTGTCTGATTTGTATTATAAGAAAGAATGATAATTCTCCCATCATGCTCATTTCAACCTCCCCCTATATTAATGTTGAGAATTCTTCGTAGAAGGATGGATTAGTACCAACAAATATTATGTCATCAACAAGTATTTGCACTATGAGTAAATCATTCTCCTTTCTTTTAATAAATAAGGTTTTATCGACCTTTCGTCTTTCAAAGTTATTCTCAAGCAAAAGTTACTTAACCTCTTATGCCATGCTCGAGATGCCTACTTTAGACCATACAGAGCTTTAGATAACTTCATAACGTAATCTGAATGGTTTGCATCTTCAAAACCTAGGGGTTGCTTAACAAATATTTCTTCATTAATGTAACCATTTAAGAATGCACTTTTAACATCCATTTTGAACAATTTGAAGTTTCTATAGCTTGCAAAGGAAAGTAAAATTCTAATCAATTCCAATCTAGCAATAGGTGTATAAGTTTCATCAAAATCAATACCTTCTGATTGATTGTAACCTTAAGCTATAAGTCTAGCTTTGTTTCTTACCGCCGTACCATTTTGGTCAACTTTATTTCAAAATCCTACCGAGTCCTAATGATTGACCTGTTTTAAGGACGAGGCACTAGATTCCAGACTTTGTTTTTATCAAATTGATTCAGTTCGTCTTTTATAGCTGATAACTAGTTTTTATCAGTAAGGGCTTCTTCAACGGTCTTTGACTCTATTTGTGAGATGAGAGCCACAAAGTTGTTCTTAAATGATGATCTTACTCTTAGACTTTAAGAGGGATCTCTAAGAATATATTGATGTATATCAAGACCTCTCCATTCTTTTGGTGTTTTTTGTTGTATAGGCTCTTGTTGAGCTGAAGGTTTTAGGTTATGTAACTATAGTGCCCTGGAAAGCAAGTGTATATACATATAACTTAGTTTTTGTCCAGCTACAATATTGTAATCAAAATATTTATTATTAATAAAATAAAAGAGCTTGGTTTTATTTCTATGAGCGTAATATAACTAGTCATGAGGTACCAAGGTTCTTAAGTCAATAATATACATATACATGGAGATGTATGGGAAACATGTATATTATGAGAATCTAAATTAATTAATTCACATTCGAATAATCAAGTTGGTTGCTTGGTTATGGTTTAGACTGTAGTGTTGCGATTTACCTCCGTGTAAGTAAAAGAGTTTACTTCAAGGGAATGATGAGTTTCAAATCATGATAGTAGTTGACTACTGATAATGGCACTATTAAATGCATCTAGAATCACGTATGTTTTAAAGAATAAAGTAAGTCATTACTTTAATCTTAAAACACACACCTTATCATTTGTTTATTACAAACCATAATCTTGATGAGTGGTGAACTCATGTGTGTTTCGTTATAATTCTTGATATGATCGGAATGGATTTTTACAGGGTATCAATCTAGTGCCCATATGTTGGAATTATTAATTAAAACATGCATAATGGAACATTCACTCAAATAAAGAGTTTATAGTGATATCATCACTTCTAGATGTTTTATGGAGATTGGTGATTAAACTGACGCTAATAGTTTGATGGACTAGCTACCTATCAAGTCTTAATACCAAGATTAGATCTTGTGTGTTAATCACCATGTAGAGTGAAACAGAAGATCTAGAAGGAAAAACCAACATAAGGGCAAAACGGTAATTTTACCCTTTATTATACAGATGACTATAATATGGTTTATAATAGAGTTTCCGATTGGACATCGAATTAATAATTTTGAAACATGGTTTCTCATAATTTTAAGTAATTCAAGAGTTCAATCAATTGTCTTCAGTGGAGTGACATTTGGTTAATAAGTCAGAATTAATTATAATAAGATTAAATTAATTTCGGGCTTATTGGAGCTTGAATTATTTAAGTCCAACTAGATTTGCCACTTGGCTTCTAAGAAGGTTATCAAAGAAAGTAAGAAAAATAAATGGAGGTTATCTGAAAGAAAACGAGGCAGTTTGGAGAGAATTGGATGAAATGGATTCAGGCCAATAAGACCGGAATAATTTAATTAAGAGTTAATTAAATTGGGAATAAATGTTGGGCTTACACTAATTAATTATTAATTATAAGCCCAAAGGAACATTTAATATTGGGCTGGATTTTGGTATGATTAATTAGATTAATTAAATTAAAACAATATTAAAGAATAAGGCAATGCTCCATTCAGTCATGCTCTTCATCAATCATTAAAATAAGTTTAATGGTGGTTTTTTAAGAAGAAAATGTGCAGCTCTCTTTTGACATTCATGAAAATGTTTTAATGCATGATAACATCCAAATGTTGGCTCTGGAAGGTCTCATTGAAATTAGCTTTAATCAAATGCATGGTGTGTTGGTCTCTCCACTCATTTTTGCAAACCGATTATATATGTTGTTCTCATTAAAAGATTTAATGGTTGTTTTTAAATGAAAGTGAGTTGTCCATTAACATGTTTGGTAGCTATCTTCACTATCTTCTAACGTCCATTTGTTGGACTTTGGAGAGAAACAATTCATTTAGCTTTAATGCAAAATGAATGTATATGGCCATGCAAAATGAACATATATGGTTTTTTTAGGCTCTCCACACAATCGTCTAAGGTGTTAGACTTGTAAAGAGAGATTTTTGGTTTTAGCTTTGATTATATTAATGTGTTAAAAAGGTTGGTCTCTCTCCATTCTCTTAAAAAGTAGCCAAACATAGCAAAAAAGAAGGTCTTTTTTTGTTTTAAAAAATAGTCAGCTGTAGCAATAAAGAATGTCTCAATTTTGTTGTTCTTTTTAAACTAACTGAACATAGAAAAAAGTTTGCTATCCCATTTTTCTTCTTCTTTCCCACCAAAAGATCTTGATAACCAAGCTATCTAAGGAGAACAAGTGGTAGATCGAATTGGTTGAGGGCGCAGCAGCAAGGAGTCGAAGCTGTTGCTAGGAGTCAGTAAAAATTTCGATCTTGTTCTTATTATATTTTTTCCCTTATACCATATCATATATGGATTAAAGCATGCTGATTTGGTGTTATATTTCTGCTATATTTTGATTTCGGAAAAAAGGTTTTGAAATCTACTGTTTAGCCAAACCAAGCATGTTTTTGTTTTTTGATCTAACAATTGGTATTAAAGATGGTTTTATTATGCATGATTCGATTCTTATATATTGCATGGGTTGGCAATTAAATTAAATTATGTATGCTGCAATTTTTTTTTATAAAAATATATGCTATATATGTTTTGTTTTTCTCTTTTGGTTGTCCATAGAAAATCGATTTACCTTGCAATTTTTCTTTGATTGGTTTGTAATAAGGAGGGTGGCCTATCAACGCCATGTTTTGTAACTTGTCTTAATTTTTCTGTTTTCATTTTTGTAATGTAAAAAATTCTGTAATTTTGAAGATGGAGCAACTATGAATCGAAGAAAAGTAGGTAAATGTTTTCGAGTTTTATTTTGTGTTAATGGCAGTTTTTATTTTGATTAAATTCTGTTAATTCTAGATTTTTTCAAGTGCTAGAATTTTTGTTTTACTATTTACAAATAAGTTTTTTTTAAAAATGTCATTAACTCATTTTTACTGAATGGGTTGAGTTGTGCGAGCGAAAAGTTCGAAGCGAAAGATCCAAGTCCAAAAAGAATTTTTGGCCCTAAAGGACTTGTAATTTTCTTTTATTTCTTAGGATGGATAACCAAAAGTAGCTATTTAGTTCATGAGATGAATGGATGAATGGTTGCAAATAATATATGATATTATGTGAATGTATGTCATTTAGAAAAATTGCCAACCTTAAGCTTTGTCGTGCATTCATTATGTATGAGATATTTAGTGAAACAATATAGGATGGTTAATAAATTGCATCTAGACAAGATGGGATTAATTAAAACTTAAAGACTGTAAAAGATTGAGTGGGAAAGGATGCTCGTGTGAGAGTCTGCGGTCTCCATGTGATGGCCCATTTGTATGTGAAGAATGGTTGCACTCTCAATATGGTTTATCAATAACCTGCCCACCGTAACTCTGTTGATAGATGCATGGACCAAATTATAACGCCTCTCAAAGAGTTAGGCATGAAAATGCTTGGTAGTTTTTTGAGTGGGAGGGCCCTAGTTTTTCTTTTAATGGATAAGATGACCCACCATCACTTAGTCTGTTATAGATAAGAAAAATAACTACCATCTAAAGTTTTTATTTTTTTAAGTTTTGTTAAATCTATCATCATACATACATGCATCATGATTTTATACAAAATTCCAATAATTTTGACTAGTATGCTCATTCTTTAATAATTTATATTTTCAGTCATAATCACCACAATATGAATCCACTCACTATACTCTTGACTAACAATAAATTGGAAAATGGAGAGAAATTTAATGAATGAAGATGTAACCTCAACATTGTTCTCCAATATGAACGAATTTTATGGGTATTAACAGACAATGAGCCTGCACCTCCAAGTGACAAATCAACTCCTGAGCAAGTCCAGCAACATAAGCGATGACATAATGCTGATAAGACTGCCAAGTGCTATATTCTGGCTTCTGTCAGCACAACGTTGTGGTAGCAACTTGCAGGCATGAAAAATACCGATGCAATGGTCCATCACCTACATGAAATGTTTGGTGTGAGCACCAGGTCTACAAGGGTGAAAACTATCCAAACCATTCACAATCTCAGATAAAAGCCTGGTGAATCAGTGCAGGATTACATGCTTAAGGTAATCTCTGTGGTTACTAAGGCTGAATTGATTGGGGCATAAATGGATGCGAAAATATAGATGATCATGATCATCAACAGCTTAAACTTTTCTTTTCGGTAGTTTAAGTTGGATTATGAGCTCAATGCCAAAAATTTCACCTTAAGTGAGTTGATGAATACCCTCTAGAATACGAAGGAGAAATTAAATATCGGGGCTAATGGGCCAGAGGCTCATGTGGCATCTTCTTCTAAGCCCAAGGATAAGGGTAAGCAAAAGAAGAACAGTGGAAAGAAAGGGAAGGCCCAAGTAGGGGTCAAGGCCTAACCCATGAAAAAGACGGCCAAAGAGGACACCAAGGGAAAGTGTTTCCACTGTGGTGAGAAGGGCCACTGGAAGAGGAACTGTGCGATCTACCTTGAGACCCTCAAAAGCAAACAAGGTATTTCCTAAGTTTGTTAGGACCTAGAAATGTGGCAGATTTATCTAATTCTTGGATATTAGATTCAGGAGCCACTGACTATGTTTGTAATTCCATACAGAGGTTCCAGCAAACGAAAAGACTGCCTAAAGTCCAGTTTCAAGTCAAGATAGCGAATGGATCCTACATTTTGGCAGAAGCAGTGGGAGTAGTTATCTTAGACTTTCCTAATGGTCATAGGTTATATTTAAAGGATGTATATTACATCCCAATGGTTGTAAGGAACATGATTTTTGTTTTTGTTTAATAAAATCTGGTTATTCCTTATATTTTGGAAAAGTTGTTTCAATATATGAGAATAAGGATTTTATTTGTAATGCAGTAATTAAACAGGAATTGTTCTTAATAGAACCTATGACAGGCTCACAAAACACCACAGAATTAAAAAAACTAAGAAAATTCAATGACTCGAGCATTAATTTAAAATATATGTGGCACTTAAAGATGGGTCGTGTCAATCACAAAAGACTTAATAGGTTAGTGAAGGATGGGATCCTTACAGGCTTGGACAATGGTCCATTACCCACCTGTGAGTCTTGTATTAAAGGAAAGATGACCAAGGCCTCATTTCCTTCTAAAGGAAATAGATCTAAATCCACGATGGACCTAGTACACACTGATGTGTGTAGGCCTATGAACATACAAGCTATAGGAGGTTATGAATACTTCATAACCTTTATAGATAATTAATCTAGACATGGCTATCTGTATTTGACACACAAAAAGGGTGAATCCTTTGAAAGGTTTAAAGAATTCAAAGCTGAAGCTGAGAAGCAGCTTGGCAAGCCATTAAAATAACTTTGATCAGATCGAGGTGGTGAGTACTTATCTGGAGAGTTTCAATAATTCCTAATTGACAATAGAATTGTTTCTAACTTGTCAACTCCCAAAATACCTCAATAGAATGGTTTAGCTGAGAGGAGGAATAGGACTCTATTGGAAATGGTAAGATCAATGATGTCTTATGCTAGCCTTCCATAATCATTATAGGGATATGCCATACAAGCGACAACTTATCTTCTTAACTTTGCTCCATCAAAATCGGTGCCTAAAACACCTAGGGAGTTGTGGACTAGACAAGTGCCTTCATTACAGCACTTGAGGACTTGTGGTTGCCTAGCCCATGTTCTAAGGCTTGAATCCATAAAGATGGAACTAAGGTCAGAAGTATGTTTGTTTGTAAGATATCCTAAGGGTACACGAGGGTATTATTTTTATAGTCCTTAGGATATAAAGGTATTTATGTCGACAAATGTGACCTTCTTGGAGGACGAATTTGTGAGAAATCAAAAAGGAAGAAGTGAAATAGTATTAAAGGAGTTAGTTATTTCATCTAAACCAAGTATTGATTCGGACATAGTGGAACAAGATGTGAAAATGGATTCAAGAGTTGAATCAAAAGAGCAACCTAAATGTCAAGTAGTGCCTAGAAGTAGTAGGAGGGTTGTGAGACAACCAGACAGGTATCTAGGTCTAGGAGAAGGCATAATTAACATCTCAGACTAAGAAGTAATGGATCCCATTACATATACACAGGCTATTAATGACGTTAATGCGGAAAATTGGCTCAAGGCAATGGAATCGGAAATAGATTCCATATATACCAACGAAGTCTGGATCTTTGTAGATCTACCACTAGATGTAACAGCCATAGGGTGTAAATGGATCTTTAAAAGGAAGAAAGGATCAGATGGAAAGGTAGAGACCTTTAAAGTTAGATTGGTAACTAAGGGCTATACTCAAAAGGAGGGTATAGACTATGAGGAGATTTTTTCTCCGGTTGCCATGCTTAAGTCCATCAGAATTCTTTTGGCCATAATAGCCTATTTCGATTATGAAATATGGCAAATGGACATCAAGACTGCATTTCTTAATGGGGATCTTTAGGAGACCATTTATATAGCCCATCTAGAAGGATTCGTTGAGGCAAGTAATGAGCATAAGGTATGCAAGTTGCAAAGGTCCATTTATGGACTTAAGCAAGCATCTAAGTCTTGGAACATTAGGTTTGATAAGGCTATCAAAACCTATAAGTTCATATAAAACCTAGATGAGCCTTGTGTCTATAAAGGGATACAAGAAGGCAAGTTACTTTCCTAATTCTATATGTCGATGACATTTTGCTCATTGGGAATGATATAGGAATGTTATCTATGGTCAAGCAATGGCTGAACGAACAATTCTCAATGAAGGATTTGGGAGAGGCTAACCATGTTCTAGGGATCAAGCTTATAAGGGATCACATGAACAAGCAGATAGCCTTGTCTCAACTGACCTACATTGAGAACATGCTCAATAAGTTTTCGTTGCAGGATTCCAAGAGGGGTTTTACACCTACTAGATATGGAATCAAACTTTCAAAGGATCAAGCACCTAATGTAACACCCCACTCCCGCCGAACCCGAACCCGATATCGATCGTGATACCCGGATCCGTGCCCCGCGAGGGTGGCGT
>JAOQML010000001.1:2637566-2663660 GCA_027568935.1 Erythroxylum urbanii
TTTAGTAAATAAAATATTTCATAAAAATATATTATTAGTCATATTAATTAAGAATATAATGGAAAATAATACTTGTATTGAAGGTTATTAATGGAAAGTAAAATTTCTACCGCAGAAGCAGTTTCCTACGGCAACCTTCTTTCTACTTATTGATTTCTGCGGTGGCACCACACTTTTCTCTAACCTCCAGTTGTTTACCGCAGATTCAAACATGTGACTTCGTTTAAAAACTGCAGTGAATAAGTACTCATCTCCTCCGCACTATATATCTAAATGTAGCCTAAGATGCACTTTGATTTTGTCCAGCATAAATACAGTGACGTCATCCTCCTTCCAACGTTGATTATTGAAAACTTTGTCATTTCTTTCTACTTATATGCTAGTAACCAGATGTGATGAAAGCTATGTAAATTGTCCATATATCTCCTTCATACCTGTCATCAAGTTGTACACTCCTATTCTTTATCTCATTCCATCCTAAGGGGGAGATTGTCTATACTGCACAGATACGTTGTGGACTTCTATATTTTTATGGTAAAGCTACAATAAAAGAATAAGTGATCTTGAGTTTCCATCTCCCTCTTGCATAATATGCACCAATTTGGAAAGTATAGGTACTTTTCTAATTTGTCCAATATGGAGAGCTTGAGTTAGAAAGTTGTCCATAGTGTGCGCTGCTTTAGGACTAATCCTTACACCACACTACTTTGTGCCGGACTATTTGAGGATTTGTTTGATTAAATAATAGCTTATCAGAGTTATTGGAGTAGCAATTAGAGGATTCTGGTTTCCATATTACTTTATCTGTATTGTCATTCAATTTATGGTTGATCAGGAAGTTGATAACACCAAATGTTGCAAATATATCGTAATAATCTTCTATTGTTAGGCAACTCCAAAATGTAATTTCAAATTCAGTAAGTCCAATAAGTTATATAAGTTATTATCTATATATGATTGAAGTATATAAAAATGGAATAATAAGCTAATTCAATATAGCTATAAATAAAGACCATTAGCTAGATTCATTATAATTGTCATATTGTAATTGTACATATCAAAATATATGTCCAAAAGCAAGATAATTACACTAAGACACATATTAATATGATTGCAATCATGTACGAACATTATCAATTTAGCACCTAAAAGATAATTTAGCATCCAAAACAAAAGACTACTTTTACCAAGCTTCATTTTCTCTTTGTCTACTAACTTCCATTTCCAAAACAAGATTGATAAGCTTCAAGATTCATTTGCACTTTATTAAGAATCAATATATATGTAAGCATGAAGTGATTGAGAACCAAAAGCTCTATATTGAGTAGCTTGCTCTTGCAAATGATGTTATCCTTGGCATACCCTTCCACTTAAAGCCTCTTGGTTGAATAAAAGCTAATAAATATTGGGATCAATTGATCTCAAGCTCCATTTCATTCTAGGCATTAATACTTAGGTTGAATGGTCGGATCCATTAGATTCATAAAAAGGAGGTTAGAAGGTGATTGTGCCCCGTGAATCGCTAGTTGTATTAGATTGCATACATATAATTGATGTTAATACAATGGAAGAAATAGTTAGATATATAAATAACTATCAACGTACATTTAACAGTTTCTAACATCAATTTCAAGTCGGTTAGCTAGTTTACGACTCCTCTTATGGTCTCTAGGTTTTCCATATTTCCTACATACTTGACGTATCCCCTTATGTGAAGGCTTTTGAGATTGTTGACTCCTTTGGTTTATGTTTATCTTTCCTCCTATTCTTTTTTAGTTTATTAGACATCATTCTTTCTTTTGGTGGATGTATGTCTTCCTAATTATTTTGTATCTATAATTTTGGACTCCTAATTTTAACAAGTACTGATAAATCTATATAAATCTATCTTATAGAAATATTCCATACATGACTCTATTTGTTACCGTCCATGAAAAATGACACTAATAGATAGAGTTTTCATACCTGACAACTGTATGTGTTATCCTTACCCAAGTACCCTGTAGGTGTACCATTCCCTTTAGTGACTAATAAGATGTGATTTGGTTATATTAATTGACTTATCCCTTTTGTTTTGGATTGATTTTGGTGCTTAATGGTGAAATTAATATTTATCTTATTTTAGGAGGTAAAAAAGGAGATTGCAGCAAATTGGAACAAAATTGATCAAAATCAAAATTTTGTAAAACGTGGAAAGATTGTTGCATTAGATAAGTGAGTTCACGTCTAACGCTAGATTCACCTCATGAGTTTCAATTTAATTATGCAACTTATTTCCATCCCTATTATGTAAGGATTTTGATTTATTTAGATTGGAATCTTTACAAGACAAAAGGAAGCTAGGTTTTTAGTAGGAAATGGGAAGGAAAACGTGACATAAACCTTTTTCATCATTATTTTTCATTTTTTGTGTGTTTTCTCTTCATCTTTCATCTTTTCTTTTATTTTTGTGGTTGAACTAAAGCCATGAGTGGCTAAATCTAAGTATTTTAATTCAAGGAGATTCAAAATTCTAGATGTATCCTTGTGAGGTTTTGTTCTAAACCTAAATTTTATTTTGATTCAAGAATTTATTATTTTGTGTTTTTATATATCATGAGCAATCAATATTGATTAATTTGACAAATTAATTTGATGTTGATTATTCTATAACTATTTATGAATTCAGTTATCTATAATTGTCATGAAAGATTGGTACAAGTAATAAATAGGTTATTTATGAATTTACATATCTAACTTGTAAGAAACAAGAAAACTAAAATGAATAATTATAGCTATCTCAATTATTTAATTTAGGGTTTAGTCTTTTTCATTAAGCTTATTGCTATCATTCAATTGATATGGAATGCTATCACACCCAATCAATTAATGGTAAGTTTCGATTTAAATGATGAGTTTGGACCAATTAATTTAAGAAAATTTGGGACTTATTACGACTATCCTAATAGGTTTCGGATTAAATGCTTAAATTATGAAAAGTATTCTTTTTATACCTATCGTTATTGTTATAATTATATGAGATTTTTCCTTTAAATTTGATTTTTTTTAGTCTTTATATTTAATTGATTTATTTTAATTCTTCATTATTTTTAGTTTGTTAGTTAACTAATATAAACCCCTGTTTGTTTTGTTAATTGACAATAAGAAACAAGTTTTTAGTTCTTTTCAGGATTTAATCTTGTTTTATGACTACTACAAGAAGCTGGTGAATCAAAATTAATTTTGAGAGCTTCCATAACTTGATCAAAATTTTAACAATGCTGTCAGAGAATTATTTCAGTTTATTAGTTTCTTTGAATTATTTTTTAGTTTATTACTAATCTCTTGTCTTGTATGACTCGTTTTTCTTAAACATATGAATTTGTAATATAACTCAAAAATTAAGAAGAGAACACATTGTTTAAGGAAAGAGGCTAAGCAAGGAAAAGATCATTCACCTTCTAAAGTGAAAGTTGAGATATAATTAACAGTTGGTGAAGATTCTAATTTCTATGAAGTTGAAGAAAATAAAGCAAATCCTAACACTAGAACATTGAGGGAGTAAGCAATACCAAATTTCGATCAACAACCTTTATACAAAAGACTTCAAGATGTTAAGGTAGATTTCAAATTGAAATATGGTTTGATTCACTTACTTCCTATTCGTCATGATCTTGCAGGTAAACATCCATATAAACACTGGAAAGAATTTCATGTTGTCTGCTCTATAATGAAGCCATAAGAAGTAACAGAAGAATAAATTAATGTTAGAGCCTTTCCATGCTCATTGGAAGATAAGACAAAGGACTGGCTATGTTATCTCTCATTTGACTTAGTGACAACATAGAATCAGATGAAAAGGTTATTCCTGGAGAGGTTCTTTCTTGCATCACGAGCAGTTAATATCAGAAAGAAGATATGTGGAATAAGACAATTCATTGGAGAAATATTGTTTGAATATTGACAGAGCTTTAAGGAGTCACGTGCTAGTTGCCCACTCCATCAGATTCCTGAGCAAATTTGTGATCTAGTGTTTTATTAAGGTCTATTGTCAATGGATAAGAGTATGATAGACACAGTTAGTGAAGCAGATTTTGTAAACAAAACATATTAATTTCAAACATAGCAAAAAATTCGCAACAATTCGGGATAAGTATGGATGGAGCTATTGAGCATATGAATAAGGTAAGTAATACTAACCTTGAGGATAAAATTTTATATTTAATTGCTCTATTTCATCAAATAGTTATAGGTGAATTGCAATCAGTATGAGTGTGGGAAATATGCTTATTCTAGGCATCCTACAGATATACACTTTACGTTGTAACAAGACTCCCTTCCCTAACACGATCCCCATCATCGTTCCTATCCCTGTTGGCAAGATGGTTAAGGGCATTGAGGTGCTCCAAGCTCTCCCCAAAATATGCCTCTAAATGATCCTTTAATTGGTAGATAATTTGATGCTTCATCTCCCTTAGTGCCTCCCGTAGTCATCTTACCTAGGGTTATTTGTAATGTGATTTTTGTTTTTGTTACCATCACTAATATGGAGGGGGTGATTCAACCTGCTCTGATACTAACTGATGTAGCGAGAGATAAAGAACAACTAAGTAACATCCTTAATTTCAAGAAACACAAAAATTTACTTATATTGAAAGCTTAAGGCTAACTGAATATGAAAGTATTATTGATAGAATAGCTAATACAACACTTAAGAGGCCTATTTATATGCTTGATAAAGTAATCCTAATATTAAAGGAAATAGGAAATTAAAAACAACTAGGAAATTTATAAAAAATATAAAACTCATGGAAATAGTAAACTTTATGGAAATAGGACACTTATGAAAATAGAAAATTTGTGAAAATAAAAAACTTATGAAAATAGATGTTCCATGTTAAGGAGGCATTATAACCTCTCTTCTTGCTACAATACCTAATGATTAGAATACAATTTCATGACGAGATTAAACCAAAAAGAACTTCAAACAAATATATTCTAATTTGTTTACATGAGAATCAAGCATAACCTTCACCCATCGCCATAATAATGTGTAACACGCAGCATAAACCTTATTAAATGCTCCATATCGTTCATAAAAGGGTTAAAAAAGAAGGAAATGTGGAATACCTGATTTTGGTTCCATCTCACCTTTTGAAGCAGTTTTTTAGGACAAACCAATCTCCAAACACCCGGTACTTTCACGACAAATGTTCCCCAACAGGTGATTAATGCCTTTCTACAATTTTCTCAATACGTAAGCGCTTTTAACGGGTCAGAGGATCCGCATACTTACGATTGATATGAGCAACTGCATGAGACCTTAACCTATATATAGCTTCTATATCGGGCTTTCCTATGACAAGTGCGATATAGGTCCGGTCTACACTAATAGGAATCCATTTTCTACTTGAACTTCGACCCATTGATTTAAACCATTATTAGGTCATTTTATTACCTTTGTCTGGATCAAATTACATAATTTAACTGATAATTTATTGAAAAGCCAAAAATCACAATTAATTGTTGTCCAACTAATGGAAAAGGATAAAAATGTCCTACATTCTCCCCTTGGATAATTATTAATTGCGGTTTTACTCAAATTTTAAAATAGCTTGAAAACTCGGGTAAGTTACATTACTATATTGGTACCAAATTTAAAAACATTTGATCCAAAGGTAATGAAAGTCCAACATTCTATCCTGTAAGGCTTTTGATACTGAAAAATATCAAACACATGTGTCATGTGTGACACAAGTTCAGTATAATCACAAATATCTAATAACTTACTAACATGAATGGGAAAATAGAGTATCGCAAACTAGGATGATACTTGTATGATCTAACACGTATCGTCTTCATTTGTAGATTTCGATTTCTCTAACTTTATGCTAAACTACATGTGCTAAACTGCAGCAGAGAAATCCTATTTTCTCTCATTGAATGCTAAACAGCATTAGAGAAAACTTGTTTCCTCTCATCAAATGCTAAAATGTATTAGAGAAAACCTTTATGTTTTCCAACTGAATGTTAAACTGCATTAGAGAACCTTTATGGGATTAAAAACTTATATCCCTCTATTTCATATGAAACTTTAAGGATATCCGTATAAACTGTATATGTTTAACGACATAGGATCAAGGTTAATCTTTATAAATGCCTAATGACCTTTAAAATGCTTAAGATCAACACAAATCTTAAAGCTTCCATATGTATTATAACTATACATAAGAATGGTTATTACTGAGGATAAAAAGAGATGATCATCTTTATTAATAAATAACCATAATGTCATAATACATTAAAATGTGCAAATATTTAAAGAGCAAGTACAGTGATCCCTAACTACTACTGTCTAAGGTCTTTAACACGCCCGCCCTAAATATATGTTTAACAAACACTAGTGGGCGAAGTCCTTTAGTCAATGAATTAGCAAACATCTCCTCAGTCCTGATATGCTCCACTTCAATGTCACCTTTCTGAATCAACTCCTTTATGGTCAAGTATTTGACCTCCAAATGCTTAGACCCTGTGATACTCTTGTTGTTGTTACTAAACAACACTGTAGTAAGATTATCACAATATAACTGAATGGATCTAGCTATTGAATCTACTACAGACAACTCAGAAATCAAGTTTCTGAGTCAAATGACCTGTTTAGCAACTCCATAACATACAACAAACTCTACATGCATGGTCGAGGAAGTTATCAGTGTCTGCTTGACACTCTTCCACGATACTGCACCATCAGCCAACATAAAAAGGTATCCTAAAGTGGATTTGCGATCATTCGGACACATAGCAAAATCGGAGTCTGTATACTCTATGAGGTTTAAATTGTTGACTTTTCTATACGTCAACGTATAATCCTTGGTAACCTTTAAATATCTCAACACTCATTTGACTGTATTCTAATAGTCCACATCTAGGTTAGCCAGATATCGACCTAACAGTCCAACAGCAAATGCAATGTCCAGTTTAGTGCACACCTGGGCATACATCAGGCTACCAACTGCACTAGAGTATGAGACATTCCTCATAGCCTCTCTCTCAACTTCATTCTTTGGACACTATGTCAAAGACAATCTCTCGCCATGAGAGATAGGTACTACAACAAGTTTACATTAAGTCATATTAAACCTTTGTAGCTCTCGTTCAATGTATGCTCTTTGTGAGAGGCTCAATGAGTGTTGAGATCTGTCATTGTGAATTTGTATACTGAGAACAAGAGATGTTTCACCTAAATCCTTCATGTCAAAGTGTTTGGCTAAAAATTGCTTTACCTCATACAACATGGTCAAATCATTTGACGCGAGCGAGATATCATCCACACATACAGTAGTGTGAAGATAACTTTGCTCCCTATGACCTTATAGTATCAGCATCTTTTAACTTTATTTTCCATAAAGCCGAATGAGGTCAAAACCTCATCAAACTTTAAGTACCATTTTCTGGAAGCTTGCTTTAAACCGTATATTGATTTAGTCAACTTACAAACTTTGTCAGTTGCATCTTGATTCTAAAATCCTTCAATTTTCTCCATATAGGCCTCCTCATAAAGTTCACCATTCAGGAAAGAGATCTTAATGTGCATTTAATATAGCTCCATTTCATAATGAACTACTATTAGCATAATCACTCTAAATGCATCCTTCGAGGATACAAGAGAGAATGTAACATTAAAGTCAACTCCTTCTCTTTGAGTAAATCCCCTGACAACTAGATATGCCTTAAATCTCTTAGCTTGACCCTGTGTGTCCTTTTTGGTCTTAAATAGTCACTTACAACTGACAGGCCTGAAATGTTAAGGTAAATCAACAAGCTCACGTACCTTATTATACCTCATAGATTGCATCTCATCTTCCATTGCTTCCCACCACATGTCTGTATGAGGTCTAGAAACAGCTTCTGTAAAAGTAACTGGATCCATAACATATCCTATGTCATAGTCTTGCTCACCCAAATAGACTATGTAATATGATGAGATAGCCGGTCGCCTCTTTGTGGTAGATCTGCACAATTGCATATGTTCTTGTACCTCAGAAACCTCTTCCTGAGTAGGTATAGGTTCCTATGTCTGTATAGGCATAGTACTCGGACTTTCATCTACTGGACTCGACTGTATGAGAGGCGGATACATAATAATTGTAGTAGTCATCCTGCTATCTCCTAGAGGATGTGAGGATCCTTTCTTATCATATACATTGTATTCCAGAAAATTAGCCTTCTGCGATTCCACTATTCTGGCCCCTCCTTCTCTACAATAAAATCTGTAGCTCTTAGAATAGTCGGGATAACCTACTAAATGGCAACAAGTAGAACGAGGTTGTAATATACTCTTATAAGGATTATATATCCTTACCTCAGCAGGGCAGTCCTACAAACGAATATGTATAAGGTTTAGTTTCTAGCCTTTCCAGAGTTTAAAAGGCATCTTTGGCACTGACTTACATATGACTCTATTCAAGATATACAATGTCGTCTTGATGGCTTCACCCCAAAGGTATTCGGGTAGGTTAGTCCTGCTCTCCATTAATCTCATTATGTCCTTTAGAGTGCAATTACGCCTTTTGGCCACACCATTTTGCTCAGGACTATCTGGCATATTGAACTGAGTTACTATTCCAACTGATTCCAAATACCTGGCAAATGAACCTTTTTCTTGTCCTGCAACCCCATGTCTGCCATAGTATTCCCCTCCCCTATCAATTCTGACTATCTTTATTGATTTTCCAAATTGGTTTTAAACCTTAGTCTTAAAGATCTTGAACTTATCAAGAACTTCAGACTTTTCTTTAAGTAAGAACATATAGTCATAGTGGGAATAATCATCTATAAATGTCAAAAAATATCTAGCATTGCATAACATGATAGTATAGGGACTACTAACGTCTATATGTATGAGTTCCAATAAACTAAAAGCACGAGTTGACCCTTTTTTTCTTATCTTGTTCAACTTATCCCTACAACAATCGACATATGTCTCCAGATCACTAAAGTCCAGAGTTGGAAGGATGTTATCCTTTATCAATCTCTTAACCCTCTCCCTGGAAATATGGCCAAGACGTTTATTTCACAACATGTACGATTTTTTCTTTGTGAAGGCTCTCTTTCGAGTAACAGGTTCAGCAACATAAGAAGAGACATACATTTCGTTAGGAGTAAGACACATTCTATATAATTCGTAGGATAAGAAGACAGTTTCGATATGCCTTGTATTTACAGAAATATTTACAACCGAAGTATAAAATACAAAATGAAACCTTCTTGATCCAAAACTGATACAGAGATCAAGTTTCGTCTAAAAGAAGGTATATAAAATGTGTCTCGTAAAATTAATACAAACCTCGTATCGAGGTTCACTCCTATATCTCCTATAAACAAAACATCCACCTCTTCATTGTCGCCTATCATCAGCTTCTTCTCTCCTTTAGTTGGCCTTCTCCTGGATGTGAACTCCTATATTGTGGAAGCAACATGGTTAGAAGCTTCACTATTTAACCACCAATAACTTGATGTGGTTATAGCTACATTAGATTCATAAATCATATAGATCGAGGAGTTACCTGACAGTTCCTACTTAACCTTCCATAGCTTGTACTTTGGGCAATTGGCCTTTCTATGCCCCTTCTTCTTACAGAAGAAATAGCTCATACCCTTTATATCATGTGCACGCTTTGCAATGTTGGACTGTTCAGTCGGAATCTATGGAGAGAATTTGAGTTTCTTACCCTTACTCTTAGGCTATTAGGGTTTAGCCTTCCCCTTACCCTTGGCAGCTGCAAACATGGTTGTATGAGGAGAAATCTTGATCTTCTCCTCAACTGCAATGCATCGAGAAATCAAGGCATTAATGTCCCTGTTCTCATCCTAAGAGATGTAGGAGGTAGCCAACATCTCAAACTTTCGAGGAAGAGTATTTAGTGCTTGATGCACTGTGAGAGCGTTAGTAATAGGTATATCTAGTGCCTTCAGCTTAGTCTAAAGGTGCACCATCCTGATGATATACTCTCTAAAGCCTCCTTCTTCTGTATACCTTATGGAGAACAATTCTTTAATTAAGGCGCTTTGCTCTGCATGAGAAGAAAACTTATACCTCTGGGAAATGCTATCCATGAACTCCCTCGCTATGATCATATCTGGTAATCCAATGAGAAGATGATCTGGGATTGACCTCTTGATGGTCAAATAGCATATCCTATTTGACCACTCCTAGGTTGCCATTACTGCTTTGTCAGCTTCCAAGCTGACATCAGTAAGTAAAGGAGGCCTCTCAATGTGCCATATTGACGTCAGCCATCTCCAAGGTAAACTCAACATCCTTCATCCACTTCTAAAATTGAAACGATTTAAGGTTTCAATAGTGACAACATTGTTGCTCACAGAAAAGGTGACTAAAAAATATAGAAGACAATGTAAAGATTAGTATAAATGCAGGATAACAGTGATACTTAAAGCGTTAAAGCAGTATCTATATCGAGAATCTGATCACACATATTATGAAACACCTTTGGGCTGAATACATAATATACGTAATTAGACCCCTATATAAAAGCGATTAGAGTACAAACTATCAACTCTCATGACACTACCACTTTTGGGTGAATAGATCATTCAAGCAATAGTTTTCCTCCATTTTATGCCTTTATGTACATCTCAAAATCTCATAAGGTCAACACCTGTGGGCAGAATAATCAAACATGAGATTAGAGACATCCCCCAGCATGTAAGCGATATAATTCAAATACTGACTTAAAAGGTCATTGTGGTGACTACAATCTTACCAGTACCAAAAAAGACCACAAACATAAGGGATGCTCTTTATGTCATCCTCACATTCTATATGGGCATAATGTAAGTGAAAATTAGCTATAAATGCAAAAACCAAATGCACAGTCAAATAATCACATACAAGTACTGAAAACATTGTCTTTAAACTTTATTTGAGAATTTTATTTAAAAAAATTCTCAACGAGAGTGACTATTGTACTTTCCTGGATACCGAACCTACCGCACGAGATATAAAACTTCAAGTGTCTTGCTTATGTGCAATTTGAAGTACAAAAATGCACTCCAAATTAGCTTTAAAAAGCTTTAAAAACTTTTATGGAATTCGATTACAAACGTAATAAATCCAGAAAAATTAAAAATTACTTTAAAAAATTCCCTGACCCAAAAACTGACCTAAAAAGACCTGGGACAACTTTATGGGAATTTCTAAAATTTTCTTTTTTTTGGTGTTGACGTCAGCGCTACGTGGGATGGGGGCACACGTACGTTGCACGTGTGTGACATGAAGCTCGCCAGATGAGTCTAGCGCGCGTGACACACCAGCCCCCCACGGGCATAAGCGCCCCCCACTGTATGGTGCGTGCATTGCTTGCGTCACCATATGTACCTAAAGATTCACGTGTCAGGACAGATGCGGCTCATGCTACGTACGCGCCAGCCGTCCACTTCTCGGGCTATATGTGGTGAGTGCACGCGTGGTGTCCTTTGTCAGGACGCGATTGGCGTGTGCAGTGCACTGACGGTGCATCACCCTTCGATATTAGAGGGCGATTTCTGATAGCCTCAGGATCCTTTTTTTTTGCCTTTTTGACCCGTTTTTCATAGCTAGCCTTATGTATACCACTTTTATGTAACCATATATGCAAAAAAACTAAAAAGGAATAAAAAACAGATGAAAACCATAATAGATGAAAACCGAAAAACTTTCATTTCCGACAACTCGATCACACAACCACTCTGATACCACGTAGCATAGACCTTATTACATGTTTCAGATCATTCATGAAAGGGTTAAAAACGAAGAAAATGTAGAATACCTGATTTCGGTTTCATTTCAGCTTTCGAAGCAGTTTCCAAGGCTAAAACGATCTCCGATCACCCGAGATCTTCACTACAAATGTTTCCCGACATGTGGTTAACGCCTTTCTACATTTTTCTCAATACGTAAGCGCTGTTAACGAGTCAGAGGATTCGTATGCTTACGATTGATATGAGTAACTGCAGGAGACCTTAACCTATATATAACTTCCATATAGTACTTTCGCATCACAAGTTTGATATGGGCCCGATCTACAGTAATAGAAATCCATTTTCTACCTAGACTTCGACTCATTGATTTAGATCATTTATTGGGCTACTTTATTACCCTTGTTTGGATCAAATTACATAACTTAACCGATAATTTATTAAAAAGCCAAAAATCACAATTAATAGTTGTCCAACTAATGGAAAAGGACAAACATGTCCTACATACCAAACAGTTAAAATACCCAAAAAAAAAATGATCTGAAGATAAAATTGAGCAAAATAAAAACTTAAAACAAATATGACCAAACTTGTTCACGTAAGAATTGACCATAACCTTCTTTTGTCGTTGTAGTACAAGACACTCACTCGTAATGCTATTGCGATTCTAGTCAACATTTCTCCTAATTGTCACAATGTGGATTGATTTCTAATGGATTAAGGTAATTAGAAATTTAATTTAAGGCAACTAGGAGTTTTTTGCAATTAAGATTTGTAAAATTGGGGGTCTTCTTCATGTTTGATGAGTAACAAAGGGGTAATAGATGAGTTCTACAGAAAAAAATAGGGTTATCCTTTGTTGCTTATTTTTATTAACCTAAAAATTAAATTCTTTTTATAATTTAATTAAATTCAAAATTTAACATAAATATCAGATTAAATGTCAAGTAAATTCTAATCCACCACGTTGACACCTTTTAATGAGGTATGATGACAGAAATTTAACAGAGTAATGATAATGTGTTTTGTTTTTAGAATGTTAAGGGTCCAATGCGATTAGACCTTTTGCAAAATCTTACAGATAGATCGCATTTTGACGTCCTCCTTTCAAGTACTGGAATTGTCCTCTTGTGGGGTCCACATATCATTGATGGGCTTGCTGGCTTACCCTTGAATGATTCTATGAGAGCTTCTTGAGCCAAGCAGCGGCGAATCAATAACCATTTAGTTGTTGTCCGTATCTCTCTCCCTCTAGAAGTTGAAGGCCTTCTTCTCTCTCGAAATCTACATCCAAAGCATCCTCTAAATACAGGTAACTGTAAATAGTCTTTCTTCTATAGCAAGTGAAGCAACATCAACTATCTTGGTTTTGATTGTTTTATCCTACCGTGAACTTGATGGGTCGATAATGGTTGGCCAGTTGTTCAGTTAGATTTTGTATTAGGGGATGATCTACGTGGGATCGGGGATGTAATAATTCAATTTCTCTATGGGTTAACTGCTTTTAGCGCGGACGAGATTTGATTCGATGATTTTCTATGTTGTCTTAGGTTTTATCAGTCTATGATGGACCAAACTGGGTACACAGTGGAAGTTACTGGCCTCTCTCCCCAGACCACAGAGCAGGTTGTTTACGATTTTTTCGCTTTCTCTGGCCCGATTCAGCAAGTCGAAATCGTCAGGTATTTGTTCGTCTTCTATTTTTTTCCTGCTCCTTAATTAATGACTTATTGCTTCCTGATAATGGATAAACTGTTGTTTTCTATTTGTCTTTTAATTGTTACAGATCAGGTGAATACGCTTGTACTGCTTATGTGACATTCAAAGATGCATATGCCCTAGAAACTGCTGTATTACTGAGTGTGAGTATTGGCCTGCTAGCTTTTCTTCTCTTGACTTAATCTCCTATCTGGTTGGTTTTTTATTAGGCTTGCGAATTTTTCACAATTGAGGGAAACAGTTGTGGTTAAGAAACACTGATGTTAATTTTACGATGAAAATTGAAGTCAAACAAGTGCCATTGGCTTGTATTAACGTGCTGAACAGCTCTTGGATCAGATTTTACATTGCATTGATAATAAAGATGTAGTGGGTGTGTATTGACGTTCATAAGAACATTGAAAATCTTGTCATGAATGTTAAAGCACTTGGTCGTCCTCTGTTATTGTTTCCACTACATGTTCTGCAAGGTGCATACTTTCTCCCTTTGCTAGTCAAATTTTAGATGTAACCTGTTGCAAGTTATTGTTGTATTTGTCTCTCGTCACTAGGTCCACAAGAATTATGATGTGTTTCATAACCCATTAGATTTTTAGGGTGAATGTCAAAGTCCTATCACTAATCTCATTATCTTTTCATATTTTTCATTATAATAATTACATGAAAAAAGACCATCATCTTCATTGTACTTGGGGATGATTCAGTGGCTAAAAAAATTATTTTTTCTGGAATTTCTTCCTATTCTTATGGTCTTAGGGTGCTACAATCCTGGATGAACGTGTATGCATAACACGGTGGGGGCACTATCAAGATGAATTTGATATGTGGAACAGGTCTACATCAAGTCCTGGAAATGAAACAGACTCATCTGTAAGCTTTTCTTTCATTCCTCATCTGTCCTCTAGCATATGGTGTGGGAAATTGTTTTTGTAACCTAAAATCAGTCTTTGCTATTCATCTTGCTATGTTATGCCAGAATCCTCAAAGAAGCCAATTTGTTCAAAATGCTGGAGAAGCAGTAACCATGGCTCAAGAAGTGGTCAAAACCATGCTGGCCAAAGGATATGTGCTAGGGAAGGATGCACTAAACAAGGCAAAAGCTTTTGATGAGTCCCATCAAGTTTCTGCTTCTGCAACAGCAAAGGTTGCTGAGCTGAGCGAAAGATTTGGTCTTGCTGACAAGATTTTTGCAGGCATGGAAGCCGTTAAAGCCGTGGATGAGAAGTACCATGTATGTGAGACAACCAAATCTGCAGTATCTGCAACAGGAAGATCAGCTGCTGCCGCAGCAAACACCGTTATGAACAGTAGCTACTTCTCTAAGGGAGCTCTTTGGGTTTCGGGTGCTTTAAACAGTGCAGCTAAAGTTGCAGCTGATTTGGGCAGTCGGGGCATTCAGCAGTGAGATGCTTTACAACTAATATGTAGCTTTTGGTACCTGTATATTACTTTCCGGGAAGTATAGCTAATTGTTTGTATAGTTGCACTGGTAGGAGTTGTGTGAATGATATACTTTGTCACCGTCGATGCATGGTATGTTCTTCCCATTACCAAATGGTTTGAGTTCTTTATTTCTGTTTTTTGATGTTTCGTTCGCTGATTTTTCAAGTACCCTAAAGTCCGAACGCCTCATATGGATCGTTTGGCTTTGGTGGAGTGCCTGGAAATTGGCATCTGTAGGTTCTAAGAATTTAGGTTTCAAAGAGTCACTTAGACCAGTCCTCGTTAGGTCATTCGAGCCAAGACAGGAATACATCTTTTACACACAAATTTAAATACGTTTATAAGATCATGGCATTTATAAATTCACCTTTAACGTTAATAGTTGATTATAGGACAAATTTTAAAAAGATATTAATTATATAAGAGTTAATATAAATAAGAAAATTTAAAGTATTTATTATTTTCGTATAATTAAATATTATTCTGATATTAATGTTAAGGATTGAAAAATCGGTAGTTATTTGATTTTTTGTAAAAATTTTATGTGATAATTCATATATTTTATTTTAGGTACCATATCTTAAACCCGAATTTTATATATTAAGTGGACTTGAAGTTTAAAACAAAACAATCAATTAACTTTGATAGCGAACGAAGCTTTTTGAAACTTGACACGTGTGACGTTGCATAAAAGCGTATACGTACATTGTTGCGTGGGAAATAACCATACGTCAGCGTTTTGAACATAATCACCCAACCGAAGGCTCGCACGTTCGCCACCAATTCCGCGTCGGTGGGCATGTCACATCACCATCCTGAGGTTTGGAAAAGTAGAAGGGAAGCAAAGTGGTCAAAAATTCCAAATCAACTGTGTTTATGAACGGCTCTGATTAAATTGACCCCAAGGCTCATTTGATGTAACACCTGGTAATTCCATTCTATTGCCGGAGGCCTTATCAGTTATCGCACTCGTATTTTTGTGTGCCCGCCCAATTTGACCCGTTTTAACTTCTGTTTTTTTCCACAAATATCTCAATCCCTCTTTATCGCTCTTGGGTGTTTCAGATCTGTAGAGTACCACTTTTCACTTCTTCATCTCTTAGATGTTAATACAATCTTTCACATCCTAATCGCCGGATTATGGACTTCTTTTCGGGTCGGGTTCCTTACAAGAACCTGAAGAAGGAGGTGGAGATGGAATCTGTGTCGGTGGCGGTGGATCATCGGATTGGGTTCGATCACTCTTCTTCTCCTAATTCTTCTCCGCCGGGAACCGGAGCCTCCGGTCTCGCGGCCAGACCGCCGACACACCACAGCTTGATCATTCTCGTTCTTAGTTGTACGGTCGCTGCTGGCGTTCAATTCGGCTGGGCATTGCAGCTCTCTCTTCTCACTCCTTATATACAGGCAAGTCGATGCTTATCTAAAACACTGTTTAGATTTAATACACTAGATGCTGGTTGAATTTTAGAGGATATCGTGGTAAAGTTACCTATACTTGGTGCATTTCAAAGGATTCCGTTAAAGAATGTGTAATCATTTGTCTTTGATGGAATCACATATGGTATTTGACGTTCAGCCTTATTATTTTTCTTAGAAAATTGATTCTGCTGAGTTCTTTGATTGGATTACCGTGAAATACTTGAGGAATATGAATTATGTGGATAAAAACTGTGCTCAGAATGCGCATTAAGCACTCAATTGCGACTTCCAAAGTGAGATAACATTTATCTATTCTGATTAATGTTAACGTCTGGTGTTTATTTACTTTCTCTACAATTTTAGTAAACTATCAAGACATGAATCTTTTACTGTTACATTCTAAATGTTATCGAAAGTTAATCCAAGTTTTTGCTGATATTTTGAATCTTCAATGGTATCATGCATGGTTGAATGTGAATAAGGGTGGGATGATATTGTATTTTAAGGTAACAATGGAGTGTAAAGTACAATATATGATGTGCATTGTGATTTATTCTAAAATTTGTTTTTATATGTTTGTCTTTTGGTTCAATTAATGTGATTGAGTTATTATTCATTACTTTTATTTTTGTTTGGCAGATGTTGATTCACATTTGTACTGGCATTTAGCTCTTATTTTGAGCATTTACATATTTCTCTTGGTTACTAATTCTTAATATGGCTGATTGTTGCAGACTCTTGGTATTGGACATGCGTTTTCATCATTTATTTGGCTCTGTGGTCCTATTACAGGCCTTGTGGTAGGTGATATGAATCTCTTACATAAAGTTTTTGCTGTTTGAACACTATCTTCACAACATTTACTGATGCCTTAATCTGCTGATTCAGAAAATTGTAGTGTCATTTAATTTCTTCTCATTTGATAAACAAACTGCTTGCCTTGTCTATCCTGCAGCAATGACATCACAAGTTTCTGGAGTTTCCATATTGGCAAGTGCAGTAATCAAGTGTTGTCTTAAGTGGAAGTTTTTGTATAGTCTCAAGTCGAACTCTATTTGATATTTGGTCTGCAATAGAGATGCATATACATTGAAATTCTATATTAAAGTAAAATAAACCAGTCATAGTTTCTATTTGAACCAAGCAACATGTGGGAGCATGCTACTTAACCATTTTTACATTATGAGATGAAACATTTACTCTGGTGTAGTCAGACAGTTTGTTATTAATCATGCTCCATTCCTAGCTGAAACCTTTGTTCTTGTTTTCTGATGAAGTGCTTACTAATGATGTGGATGCATTGACTAGAAGAGTTAAGTTAAAATAGTTGCTGGACTTCCCCTCTATTATGCATATACTCTCTTAGGAATTGTCTTAGTTATTAGCTTTTTGGCTTTTAGGTTCAACCTTGTGTTGGGATTTGGAGTGATAAGTGTTATTCAAAATACGGAAGAAGGCGGCCGTTTATTCTTGCTGGATCTCTTTTGATCTCACTTTCTGTAAGTATTGTCTGTTGACTTTTGCTTTAATTGTTTATTGTTACATACTATGCTTTATATTGGCTGAACTAAGTGTTGTAAATTTAGGTGATAATAATCGGGTTTTCTGCAGACATTGGATATATATTAGGAGATACACGGGAGCATTGCAGGTTTCCATTGCCCCTCTGGATTTCTGGTATTTCATTCTGCAAGTTTGTCAAAACTTACCAACTCATCTGTGAAAATGCAGCATATACAAGGGGACACGAACAAGAGCAGCCTTTGTCTTCATTATTGGCTTCTGGTTGTTGGATCTGGCAAACAATACAGTCCAGGTAATTTTTAATCTAGATGCTATTTTTGCATCCTTTTCTGACGCCATATAGAGTGCATTTCAACTATATATCATTGCATAAAGTAGATAATAGGCTCCTTGCATATGTAGGGACCAGCTCGTGCTCTTCTTGCTGATTTATCAGGTAAAGTTTCGTTTGCTCTTTTATATGTTCTTGATCTTCTAAAGCTTATGATGATACGAGTCTGGATCATGGTAAGCTTAGTATCTTTTGTGATATAGGTCCTGATCAACGAAATTCCGCAAATGCTGTATTTTGTTCCTGGATGGCTGTTGGAAACATTTTAGGGTTTTCTGCTGGTGCAAGTGGGAGGTGGAATAGGTGAAACTCTATGAAGAAAGTTTTGTTGTATTGAGAAATATTCTATATGATCTCTATGATTTTAAGCTCAATCATATGCATTCCAGTTGTGATTTGTTTACCTGAAAATTCTATTTTGAGCAGGTGGTTTCCTTTCTTGATGAGTAGAGCTTGTTGTGAGGCTTGTGGAAATCTTAAAGCATCATTTATTGTAGCTGTGGTGAGTTGCTGATTTAGATTACATGGTAAAGCAATTAATTCAAATTCATTTAGTTTGCAGCTACTATGTTTTAGTTTCCTTGGTTGAATATGATTGAATTTTTCTGTGTGAGAGATGAAGGTGTTGAATTTGGTTGAGTTGGATGTTTTTCTGGTGAGTAGGAAGTTTGTACCTGTAATTTGCAGCTATGTTGCTTGGTAGACGCTCTTGTTCCAATTAATTATCCGAGTTAAAGTTTTGGGTCATGTCTGTGTGTGTTTTGTTGCTTATGTTGCATTTTCAATCACATATGTTGTGGTGTTATTTTCATGGCTAACTAGATATTCATGTCGTTAAATATTGGGTATGTTCGTCTTGCTGCTTGCTCATATATTCTGCATTTTATGTGAATCCAATACTTAGTTTGCCATATGTGCAGGTCTTTCTGACATTTTGCACACTTGTAACACTATATTTTGCTGATGAAGTACCGCTAATTGCAAATAAACCCTCTCAAACATCCAACCGACTATCAGATTCAGCTCCATTGTTGGATAGTCCCCAACAGAATGGCATTGAGCTTTCAAAACATGATTCTGATGCACTACCAGTTAGCAATTCTGGTGGAGAAACTGCCAATGCTGACCATAAGCAGAATCTGGACCATAAGCAGAATCTGGACCAAAAGCATTCTGTTGATCAAATTGAAACATTTAATGATGGCCCTGGAGCTGTGTTAGTCAATTTCTTGACCAGTTTGAGGCACTTACCACCTGGAATGCATTCGGTGCTTGTTGTTATGGCACTTACTTGGGTAAGCACGAGTCATTGTGTATCCTAGTATTGACTGTTCCAAACAAGTATATGCATTATCCAAAAACTTTTTCAGTAATTATAGAAGTGATCCATCTTTCTAATGATTATTATGATGAATACCATTCCCTTATGTATTGACGCAATTCTTGGTTTCATTGAAAATTTGAAGCTGTCCTGGTTCCCTTTCTTTCTTTTTGACACTGATTGGATGGGGAGAGAAGTGTATCATGGAGATCCAACAGGGAGTTCGAGTGAAGTGAAGTTGTATGGTCATGGTGTCAGAGAAGGTGCTTTTGGTTTGCTATTGAATTCTGTAAGAACTCAAAATTGAACATCAGTAATTTAGATGCTTGGCATGCTTAGTCTATCATAAGCCAAAGGTCCAGTTTACTGAGGAATTATCTAACTTTGTTTGCAACATCAAAAATTTGCTCTTGCAATTGTTTATATGCAAAAGGCATCACCCGGTAGAACTTTAACTGTGACATTTTCAATTGAAGATCTAAGTAGGTATCTTGTGCAAATAAAAAGAGATTATTCGAAAATTTACAAGCAGATCCGAGAGCATAAATTTTAACAAACCATTTGGGAAGGCAAAATGATGTAGAAAGGAAGATAAGAATATGGATTCAATTTACAAACTTGAGGAACATGTCAAAAAGATCGTTGAACAAAAAATTAAAACATATTGTTTTGCTATTTGTTTTGGATCTCGTCAAATGAACCTTATGCAATGTTTACTTTTGGCCAGGTTGTTCTTGGCATTAGTTCATTCTTCATTGAACCCATGTGTCAGAAGGTGGGGGCAAGACTTGTGTGGGCCATGAGTAATTTTATTGTATTTGCTTGCATGGCTGCAACCGCTGTCATTAGTTCCATATCAGTTGGTGAATACTCTGAAGGAATTGAGCATGTAATTGGAGGAGATATGTCGATCAGAATAGCGGCCTTAATTGTATTTGCTCTTCTGGGCTTTCCACTTGCGGTATGTATCTTGTTTATCTGGACTAACTGCTATAATTCTGCATCTTGTCTCAAGGCATCCATTAATCAGTTGTCTGCTGCAGATTACATATAGTGTGCCATTTTCTGTCACAGCTGAGTTGACTGCTGATTCAGGTGGCGGCCAAGGTTTGTAAAGCAGTTATTTCATCTAAAAATTCCTGTTATTAACGTTAAGGAATCAAGAAAGCTGATCCAGATGATGTTTGATTGGTGTGCAGGATTGGCTATAGGAGTTCTTAATCTTGCAATAGTTGTTCCCCAGGTAGATGCACGCTTGAGGATTGTTTCGAATTTACTTGCTCTAATTTTGGAAAATGTTCAATATGAAGTTGGATATTCCAACCGTGAAAATAGTTGGAATCTTACCGTGGTTTAAAAACAACGGAGTAGTAGTTCTTTTCGATAAGTTAGCTGGTGGTCAATGCTGCTGTGCTTATCGTTAGAATGCTTACATTGTTCTATTAGTGGACCATGGAAATTGATTTCTTTTACTCTTGCTCTTTACTTGTGGTAGACAATTGCTATAATTCCTTCCCTTCTTCCATCGCACTTCTTTTCTATTTTCCTTCCTCTTCTAATTCTGGTTAAATCAGTCCAAGCTGATTTCATTTTTATTTTTGGTCCGGCAGATGATTGTATCCATTGGGGCGGGACCATGGGATGCACTGTTTGGTGGAGGCAATATACCTGCTTTTGTACTGGCCTCTGTATGCGCCCTTGCAGGTGGTATCATTGCAACTCTCAAGCTACCAAATCTTTCAAGCAGTTCCTTCCAGTCATCTGGTTTTCATGTTGGCTGAAAACTGAAACATCTCGTTGAATTAATCCTGAGCCTTTCGAGGATCCTTATAGACAGATGTCAGATCTTTGAGCTGCTTACAAAGATGGTGTTCTATGCATACTTATGATTTTTATATATAGCAAAGGAGTTATCCATATATACCCCCAATTCATTCATTTTTTTGTCCCGATCGTGGGCTGCTGTATTGTACCTAGACTGTAAATCATTTGAACTCGGTAGCTTTTACACATGAAAAGAGCAAGTCCTTCAGCTTTTATAATTAATAGCTATCTTCGTTCTGTTCAATCTGTTTTTCAAGTGACAAGTCTGAAACTTAGTTATGCTGAAGTGATAAGGCCTCTCTGGTTAATAAACATTATTTATGTACTACTAAGAGAAGTATTCATATCACTTGTTACCGGCGTATTATGTAAGAAATTAAAAAAGTTTCGAAGAAGATGGGGAGTAGAATGGCGGTAGGATTAGATGATATGAAAGAGCTTAAGCGAAAAGAGTGTTATTTGGTTGGTCAAACTTTTTAATTTGATCTTCAAATTCATCAAATTGTGATATGAGTAGAGATCTAGCACTAATCTTTCTTTGCCAAGGTAGAAAGGACATTTAAAGTCGTAATAATTATAGAGGTAACAAATTATTCAGTCCCATTATGAAGTTATGAGAGAGAGTGATTAAAAAAGAATAAGAAAATGTGAAATTATTTTGGGGAGCCAGTTGGTTTATGACAAAAGTTATATATCCTTAGATGATTAATTTAATAATATAGGAACGAATAGACGGATTTGCAGAAGATTTTCATAAATTTTAAGAAGCTTTATGACATGATACTTAGGAAAATTAGGAAAATCATGTGACACTATTTAGAAGTCAAGAGAGTTCTTATCACCGATAGAAGCTACCGGTGAGCATTTTTTATAAGTATTGGGCTACACCAATAATTCTCATTGAGTATTTTCCAGTTTGCAGTAGTTATGAATGAGCTTCTCAAGAATATTAAAAAAGATGTGCATTGGTATGTGTTGTTTAATGACGATATTGTTTTAGTGGATTAAATAAAAGAGGATGTTAATATCAACTTAGAACTTTGGAAGGATACGTTAAAGCTATAGGACTTTACATTGAATAGGACTAAAAATGAGTACTTAGAGTATAACTTTTCGGGTTGTAAGGTTGCATTCAATTTGATAATCTAAGATTGGAACGAAAAGCAACAATAACCCAGTGAAAGTCCTGCTAATACGCAGGGCCTAAAGAGGTCTAGTAATACGCAACTTTACTCCTAACTGGTAGAGAGACTATTTCTAATAGATTTACATTAAAAAAAGCATATACATATTAAAATAATAAAAATAAAATAAAAGTGGACATAAAAGATAATAATACTAATAAAACAAAAATAAATAGAAATGTATAAATAAAAATATAAAATTAAGTAATATAATAAATATAAAACAAGGTGAAGAATACAATAAAAGATAAAATAAGTTGGTGATTAGGGATGACAATGGCCCCTGAGCCCAGCTCGACTCATCTTAGGTCAAATTTTTTAAAATTAAAAATGCAAAACGATGTCATTTTTAACAAAGCGGCATCGCTTTATTTATAAAGGTCAGGACTTAGGTTAGATTGGGCTTGGACAGCCTGAGCTCAGCCCGATTCTTAGTCAATTCGGCCCTAGTTCGAGCCCAATTATCATCCCTAACAAAAAAAATAAGTAAATAAATAAATAAATTAAATAAGTCATTACAAGAAAATATTTAGGTTAAGTAAGGAAATATTTAAACTACATAACTAAGAGGGAAGTATTACATATTAAAATTTTAAGCTCAATACAAACCATAAGACTCAAAATAAAATGTTTAAAAGACCTATGAGAAAAGGATCTCTCTATATGAGATCTTTTATCTATATCCTATAACGCCAAAGTTTTCTGTTCATGTCTTTGGTATCTTGGATCTATCATCTAAATCAGTAGTGATATAGAAGACAACATAATGCACCATATTAAATCAATGTAACTGAAGAATTTTTTGTGATTAGAAAATACCGCTAAAAGGTAAATTATACCGTTTAATAATTAGGTTGACCATGTTTTATAGGGTAAAGTATTGACTTATCAAACAGGAACATAATCAAAAGTTAACGGTTATAGATATGAGGATATTTCATTGAATGTGTAACCTTATAAAAAAAAAATAAGATCAAGATTATAGTAATAAGAGACAAATTAAAGGTAACTAATATTGATAGCAAATTAAGGGAGATAAGACTTAAGTAGTTCAAGCATATTAAGAAGAGACATCTCGATGCTCTAGTAAGAAAATATGAGAAGATCATATCTAGAGAATGTAAGAAAAAAAGAGAAAGATCCAAGAAGAGTCAGGAAGAGGTTATCATAAGCGTTAAAGCCCTATTAGGACTTACTGAAAACCCAGTCCTCAATCGAAAATTTTGGTAAATTAGAATACGTATAAAGGACCTTACTTAGAGAAGTCATTCTCTTTTAACCGGTATTTCAAAGTTTTGTTTTTCAATTCTTGTGGTTTTTATTAACATTAAAAATTTTTTTGTTGCACTAGCTTTTTTTTCTATTTTATTTGCTTCTTTTATTTATTTTCTTTCTCATCAATTTACTTATTTACTTATCTTTGTATTTATCTTTATATATTTAGTTTATTATTTAATTAAATTAAAATTTTAAACCGTTCTCAAAATTTTTTTGAGTGCATCTATTAAAAATAATATTTTTATTAATTAGACGTAAGGCTGCGCATTTTTTTAATTTTTTAGACTCTTATGTCTTCAGGAAATTCTTACTAAGTTATTGCTTATGTTATTGTTATACTACGAAGAGAAGTGTTTTAACCTTTTCTATCAACAGCCACATACTCATTGGCAGCCTTTTGTCAAGTTGTATGTTGGGTTTTGGCTATTTCTTTTGGAGGACTGGAGAAAGTAACAGAGCTTGGTGTACATCACCTTCACGACTACAATTTTGTAGTCGCTTTTTTATCTCATTCTCTGTATCAGCCTTACTGGTTACCACTTTATTAAATTCTCAGTTATGTTATGTGTTGTTAGAGATGCAGGTCCTGCCATAATTATGATTCCATGCAGGTAGCTAGGAAATCAAAAGCAACCAAAACCTACCATATTTGGAGCTTTTGCCTGTTTAAGAATATTCAGAACCATCAACAATTGTCCTTTTAGTAGTAGCCCCACTCCGATTCATTCCACTTAACTTGTAATCCTTGTTGATCATGCTAATAAAATTCCAATTAGTGGTGATGCTGTATTATGTATATTAGAAGGCTAGAAACGCTTTAGTCTTATAAATTTGACGAAGTGTTTGTGATTCTCTACCCAGTGAGCAGTCTAATGAGCTGTTGATAGTAGGAGCACAAGGATTGCGGAAGAAATAACTCAACCTCCTCAATGGTCAATTAGTCGAATCTAAAGAATCAAAGCATTATCCATCTCTGTATGTTGAAAGCAACGATTCTGATTAATGAGCATTCATCTCCTAGAAAACATGAGCACAGCCACGGGTAGAACTCCAATGAAAATTATAATCGTAATTGTATTATATTTTGAAAAAAGAAACATATATAACAGGTCCAGTGGTTGACAAATCACTATCAATGCATATTTGGTAGGCCCTGAACTTGAAAAAAGAAGATTAAAAAATAAGAGAATCCAAAGAATGAAATAGTAAGAGAGGGGGTGGGCACATGGGATCATCTGTAAGCTGAACAGCCTAGAAGCATGAGGAGGCATGTGGAGTAGAAGATGCAACAACTGTTCTTTTTGTAGGGTAATGGCAATAGCAAACCCACTGCATAAGGCTCTTCATTTTGTGAGAGTTCGGAGAGAGTCATCAGTTGTACGTAATCTTCTTCTATATTTTACAAAAAACCCTAGTCATACTCATACTTAGCTTAATGGTGAGTATGAGGAGAAGAAAATCTGTTCTCTTCAATTCTGTGTGTTGATACATATAAACCTTCCATCTTTAGCTCCTTTCCAAGTTAGTCTGACAAGCCGGAACTTCTAGGATATAAAGAACAGGGAAAATTCAGAACATGGGTGTGAGGGCTTGAGGTGTGACTAATTCAGTGATGTGAACTGTGAAAGTGTGTAGGAGGGCTTAAGGGTAGCCATTTTCCCAGTGATTACCGAATTACACATTTTCACCTTATATTCCTTTGTAAACAATATATAAAATTAATCCTTTCCGTGCATGAAGTTATCCTTCTTTTGTTCTTTATATAGACATACGTATACATATAGATACGATTAAAATAAATAATTTGATATTTACACAATCCTCAAGCCGAATGAATCTGCTGCAACTTGTACAATCTACAAGACAATAGAATGCTAACGTCATTCTACATATTCAGCCAAAAGAGAGTGCGTTTGTACATTGTACAATTAGTAGTACTTTACAAGTATGTTTCACATAGTAAGAACTCTGGTTTTGGCTGGTGCTGACACTATTTTGTCACAAGAAAAATGAAACCACCCGTTTCGAGTACCACCATGGCTCTCGTGATTGTCCCTTGCAGTCAACCTTTAACAGAAGAGTGTGCTGATCAGACAAGCAAAATACCAAGTCGTAGACAGGGTCCTTCTTGTCGTTTTATAGGCCTCAGGTAAAATAAAAAAAAGGATTCCAATAAATTGATAATATACAAACATATAAATTTAAAGTTTATATGTTTATATCAAATATAAATGATTCAATTTATAAATCTACATATTCAACCAAATATTAAATAATTATAATATTAGCTAAATTATTACATGACTTGTAGC
>JAOQML010000001.1:2663760-2680169 GCA_027568935.1 Erythroxylum urbanii
GATTCCTAGGAGCCAAGAGGGCTACAAGGAAGAAAAAGGACAATCTAAGCCTCAGAAGAAAAGGTTGAAAGAGCAAGAGTGAAGAAAATACGCATATACATATTAAAATAATAAAAATTAATAAAAAGACATGAAAGATAATGATAATAATCAAATAAAAATAAACAAATCATATAAATAAAAATATAAAAAATAAGTAATAAAATAAATAATACTATAAAAATAGAACAAGGTAAAGAGTAAAAAAAAAAGATAAAATAAGTAGAATAAGTAACTAAATACATACATAAGAAAGAAGACAGGCAAATAAATAAATCAAATAATTCATTACAAAAAAATATTTTCGCTAAGTAAGGAAATACTTAGGCTAAATTGAAAGTTTAGGCTAAATACAAGAGGAAAATGTTTAAAAGATATATGAGAACGACAAGAATCTCTCTATGTGAGATCTTTTATCTATATTTGAGGATCATATCCTCGATAAGTTTCAGCAGAGCTATATCATTCTTGATCACCTCCCCTTAATTCTTCTTATGCCTTTCTCTTTTCCTCTTACAATCTCTAAGTACAATCTTCTTACATCTTCTCACTGGAGTGTTTGGGGTCTCCTTTTAACATTCTCAAACCACCTAAGCCTTGTCTCTCTTAATTTTTTATTAATATTAGTTAGCATCAATTTTTCTCTTACCATTACATCAACTAGGACTAATATTATACAAACCAAAAAACATCGAGAAAAATGGTTAAATTATCGATAGTGCTTTGAAGTTTAGGATTAGGTTTACCCGACGACCATTGATGAAATCTCAAATATTAGCAGACTTATGGTCAAATACGCCATCCCAACAATATTTTAGATTCAAAATAACTTCCGTTAAAACCTTATCCCTGTTAGATAATGAATGTTGATAGTGAATCAAACTAAGATGGAAGTGTAAGTGATATAGTAATCCAAGGCCACCATGAAATCAAAACCAAATGTTTTCAAAAAGACAAGTTTGAGACCTCTAAAAATGAAGCAAAGTATAAACCATACTATGAAGAATTAAAAAGATGCTATACCTACAATTTTGGACATTAAAATTTCAGTCAAAATTTTAACTCATTGTTATTAAGTTGAAAGATCTCTTTTTACCAAATAAGAAACCATGTGCAAGTATTTTACCTTATATAAGATCCTGATAAAAGATATGTAGATCTAGGTGGAACACATCCCTTGTGAACAAAATAATTTAGCAGGCCAATTGTCAAACTGAGGGGAAAAATGGATGAATCCCAAATACATATATGAAGCCCAAAGATATCTATTTAGAAGTCAAACATAAGCTTACATATACAGAAAAAAAAAGCAAGAACTAATGGATAAAGCACTTGTGGATTGGAAAGCCCTTATTAAAAATTACATAAATAAAAGAGAATTACTTCTAAACCAATTTAGGTAAGAAAGCTCATATATATAGATTCAGGAAATTCTCCATTATTAATGACAACTTTACATATACTCCAATATTCATCCATATTTAAAATGTGTCATATTTGCCTAAATAGGATAAATCATGTTGATCACATTAAGGTTCTTCATCTTTGTTTCACAATATAATATGAAAAAGATATTTTGGTCATCACCTAAGCAAGATGGAATAGATGTAAGAGAAACTTATATTTTCACCACCAATCTATTGCGAAATCTTAGCTTAGTTTATCTCCAATACTATTTACAAAGTGGATCATAGATATTTTAGATCCATTCCCGCTAATAATCAAACAACACATGTTCATTTTTATAATCGATTACTTCACATGATGGGCATAAGCAAAGCTTTATTTGACCATATTAGGGAAAATAGTTAAATGATTTTTGACGAGCCATATTATGTACATATATAGCATCCCGCTACCATAGTAATTAACAATGGCCTACACTTTTATTTGAACCCAAATAAGTTTTTTGAATCTTAAAGAATCAAATAAAATTTTAGATATGTCACGTACCCATAAGCTAACAGTCTTGCAAAAGTCACCAATATAACCATTTTGTAAGGTTTGAAATCAAGGATAGATCAAACAAAAGAAATTTGGGAATATGAATTATATATCATTCTGTATAGTTATCAGACAACTATAAAGATAGTAACAGGAAAAACTATTTTCAATTCAACAAATGATGTGAAAAATCTAACCCTAGTAGACCTGAAGATCCCTTTAACTTGCATTAAAATCTTCAGAATTGATGACAATGAATCCCAGCTAAAGATGGAACTTGATCTAATTGAAGAGTATATAAATCTAAAGAATTATACATACCAATAACATGTCAAGATATTCAATTAAAGGCGATACGCAACAAATTATAGAAAAAGGCTAACTCATCTTAAGAAGAACTAATAGATTATAATCCAAAGGAAAGTTTGCTCCAAATTAGACATGCTCACATGCACTATGAAAAGGATGTTATCAAACCTAGCGTATATAGGTTTGAAAGATAGATAGATCAAAGAGTCCTATTATTGAAAATGGTTGACACCTTATGCCTTACTTTTCATGAAATTAAAGCATTATAATTTATACATCAATTTAATTTTAGGTCTAATTAATCTAAAAGTTCTTGTAAAATTAAGGGCTTAAAGCCTCCTAAAATGTTAAACTTATAAGTCTCACAAAGTGTTAGCGTCATAAGGTTTACAAAATATCATTCTCATAAATGTCATAAACTTTCACACACAAGCCTCATAAAATTTCAAACTCATAAGTCTTGTGAAACATTAGACTCACAAGTTTTACAAAACGTCAAACTCATAATTCTTGTAAAATGGTGGACTCATAAGTCTCACAAAATATCATACTCATAAATATCACAAAATATAATGCTCAAAATTATCATAAGACCTTATAAGTTTCATAAAATATCAAACTTAAAATTATCTAAATTTATAGATTTAAAATTTTGCAAAGATATCAGGCTTAAAATTTCATAAAACAACAAGCCCTAAAGGTCTCCTAATAAAATGCCCAAAACATACTAAAATAATCCAACTATAGATTAGAGTGTGTAAAACAAAAAGGTCTACCTAATAAGACTTATAGCAAATTAGCCAGAAGTTGTGTGCTTTAAAAGTATATCTTGAAACCATAAAATCAAAGGCTCTACATCTTTTGTGAAATCTATCAAAAAATAAACATGTTGGGACCATACTAACATGAACCAAAATTGGAGCTATTTTATCAAAACCAATTGTAACTAACATGAAGTTATAGTTTTGCTTTATACAAACTTGAATAAAAAACGCAAAACAAGGCTACCATACGACTATAACCCTAAATAATCAATAATAAATCATTTGGCCATCACTCCCTGACGCTAATTTGTTATCCTCAAATAGATCTGCCAAATCATCTTACTAGGATTTAGGCTCATACTCTTGGTTAAAAGTTTTAGAATATCCTTTACAAACAATAAGTTAATTAGAAAGTTTGAAAATTTTCTTTTAATTCAATATTTACAAGCATAGAACCCCTAAAGGAAGGAATGGAATAACATTATCGTAGTTCCAAGCTTCAAACAACTTGCTTTTGAGGAAAGCAAGACATACATCTGACTTGGATAAAGTAGGCATCTTCTAATCAATCAGCCTCCCATTATTCCTTGATATGAGCATAGCAACGGTCAAGTAACACCTATAGAACTTTAATCTCATTGGATTATGTATGAATATCTTTCCAATCAATAATATTATAAACCTTTTGAGCCTGACCTAGGGAGTGATTCCACTATTGGAACTTCAAGTCTGCATGCTTATTGTGGATAACCATGGAGCCTATGGCCTACAAAAGAAAATGTCAAATCTAAATAATAAAATGAAGTATCATTCAAAATTTTATGTGAGACAAGAGCCATAAAACAGTTCATGGTGCAACAAATTGCATCTCACTAAGGATGACAACGGGCTGTCTCATGAGCCAACTCTCTGTCAAGTTTTTTAAATTTCTTTTAAAATTAAAAATATAAAATAATTTATTTTTTAATTAAATTAAAATTTGGGTTGTCCAGATCCATATTTACCCGAAACCTAACTTTTTTAAGTAGAACGATGTTGTTTTTCTTAAAATAATTAGACCTCGAATTTGTCTGAACTTGAACCTGACCCATAGACTTATATATTAAAAACAACTAAATTTAAGTCCATGGGCTAAAAATTGCCATCTTTACATCTCACTCAACATTATTAAGGAGTTTTTTATCGTTAGGTATATAATCATACCTAATACTTGAGGCCCCATATTGTGGGACTTTAAACAATAATTTGATAAACCAAGGATAGTAAACCTTATCCAAAAGGCCTTTACTTTTGTTGTAAGATAAAAATTCCATGACGTTAGGCTCATCATTGACGATTGTAAAAACTTCGCAATGTCAGGATCATCGTGGACCATATTTAGCACAATGATAAAGTGAGACTCCGAAAGATCTATTATTTTCTCTTTTCTTAAGGCACTTTTGGATGATTTAGGTCGCGATTACTCTCGTTTATCATGTTTCCACTTCTTGCTTGTCTCACTAGACCTATCATCAGACAATTTATTTCCTCTTTTAATTATATAGGCAAGATCTATATTTACAATAAGAAAAAATATAACTAGCACATAAACACTTGCATACTTATAATTGGAAAAGAGTTTAAAAAATCTATAAACTTGCTCATTAGAAACTCCAACCTCTAACAACTCTTCGGTGATGTTTTCTTTAGCGAGAGAGACTTACCTACTCGATTAAGGATTGTGCTCAAGTAGATTATAGACCATTAGACATATCTTTCTCGTTGAATCTAAGTTTAGGTCCTCTCCATACTATCTTTTTAAGAAATTAATAGAAACTTCCTATTCCAATCTTGAGTTTCCTTAAGAGGCTTCCTTACCTTAACTCTCATATCTGATGTGACATTTAAACTATGCCATTAAGAAAACCTTCCAGCAAGCCTTAATTGGTGAATAAATCGAAATAATTCAACGGTCAATTTTATTTTCCTAATTGATAAAGTATAAGAAAACTCGATATCAAATACCATGATTGAGGATGCAGTTGACTAAGCTTATACCTATCTACGTAACAATTTGACATAGAATTCATCAAGTGGCAACCTCAGGTCTACCTTAAACTTAAACTTGTACTAGCCCTCAGAGTATAGCTCAATTGGCAAAGATTTGGGTAGTGTAGTGCCAACCATATTGACGACCTGTAAGATGGGGGTTCAAATCTTAAGGGCAACCTTTAAAATTTGGGCTCCTTGTATGATGAGATCAGTGAATAAGCCCAAATCTCTGATCAATTGAGGCACATCTCACAATTTACCTCTTCTACCAATCTTAAAGGTACGGGTGGTGGATGCTCCTTACGTTGAAGTTCAACTTTTTTTTTTTACCTGAACTTGTACTTTTTAGCTTCATAGTCGTAAATGAAGTTAATGACACGAAACAAAGTGACCATTCACCATTAATATCAGGCTTCTTGTCACTCATAACTACATGTTTGTATACCTTCAATCTTGACTTGACACTAGACCTACTTCTACGCCTGACACTAAAACTCTTCTCATTCGATGAGTTGTTTTATTCAAATATTAAAAGAAAGAAACTAAAACCTTACCATAAAGAAGGTGACAAGCCTAAACTGGGTCACAACTAATTAGTCTAGATTGCTTAAAATCTTACATATATTGATAAATACACAAACGTAAGACATGAGATTATTTATAAAGAAAGTAAGCCCACAGTAGGACATTCCCCAACTATACGAGACAAATCAATTCAAATCCTTAAAACGTCTCTTCCTACACAAAAGCTCATAAATCAAGACAAATTTTACATTAAAACTTGTTCTCCTTAAGGTTTATTTTCTCATAACAAGCGCTATTATTTCCATAATTTAGTGCCTATCAAAATGGTTAAATAGGCTTAGGATGAATAATCTAATCCCTTGATACATCTACCAATTCTCTCGTCAAATAGGTGAAGCCTACCGTAACTTACTCATAAATTACACGAAACCAATGCAAGGTTAACAAGCTAAGACAAATCTATGTCAAACTGTTTTAGAAGCTTTAAATCTCTCCAAAATTTACACCACAAAGATGGACATGTGTTGTTATATCATAGGGACAATAAATCTTTCTAAGTGTTTCAGAAGTCTTTAGTCTGTCTGAAATTCACACCAGGAAGATAGACTTGTGTGGTCATATCACATGGATGACGTATCTTTCAAAGTGTTTAGAAGTTTTAGCCTTCACGATTTATATTATGAAGATGGGCCCGTGTGTTCATATCAAAAAACCATGGAGCAATACGATAGACCTATGACCAAAACTTAAATTGAAAATAATTTACTTGAAAGCATCCCCTAAGAACTAAGTTGATAGACAATCCAATCAGCCAAGTATCTTTTAACATTACATAAAATGAAGACAAGTATTGTAATTTCTCACACTTACAAATTACTATAAAAATGGTCATTATTCTTAGGGATGGGGTCTTTTACCTGCTCACTTTACCCTACTAAAATATTTTTCTCTCTCTAATTTTTGTAAATGTGATTGTCAAAAACCAAACTTTGAAAATCACTCACACATAGTTTTAGAGGTTAAAGAAATACTTGAAATAAATCAAGAGAAGTCCTTGGAGACCATATATATGATAGTATTATCCTTAAATCTTTGAACTTAGACCTAGTTCTAAAGAATTTAAATACTAAAAAAATTTAACTATATATATTAAAATAGAAATATTATCCATTAGTTTATAAAGAGCTTATACGGTATCATCAAGACTTTATAATTGACTGTATATAAATATCAATAGAACAAAATGTATATGATATTTTTCTCTGATAGTAATAAATTATTAATAGAGATATACCATCAGAATAGTTAATAATCTTATATTATTTATTGTATTTTATTTTTAAAAAATTATAATCACTATCTTGCTTATAACGAGTCTTAAATATGCACATTTGAATTATGAAAAAAAAATTATTTTGATGACTCTCATTATCAACTAAATTAAATTTTTTTGACGCATCAAGATATATAATGTTGGGAGATAATAACACAACTTTCTAAAAAAATCAACTAAGAAATCAACGATAAGAAAGAACTTGTCAACTTGCACTAGCAAAACAATATAAGAATAAGAAACTTAACGATAAAACTAATAGTAAGATTTACATGGAAAACTCTTAAGTGTAGAGGGAAATTTTACGAGATAAATAGACAAACAAATCCATTAAACTCCATAAGGATTTACAAAAAAGTTGATCTTTCTCGTCAAAACAACAAGTTGTTTCACAAAGTTTCAAGAATGAAACTAAAGTTGACATTACAATCAATAAACACTCAAACCAATCTCAAAAATAATCAGACAAGGATGAGATTACAACAGTATTTGCCCTCTCTCTGTCTTTACTCACTTTTGGACATTATGATCGGACTCTCAATAAAAATTATGTAATTTTCTCTTTTATATCAAAAAATAAGTTTTTCTACCCTATACACGGTCATTTACACAACCAGTATAAATAATCGTATATCTTCAGCACTGCCTCACCCGCAGTTGTATGTGGTACAGAGAGTTACATGGTCTCTATACACGACGGTGTATCTTTACACAGACATACACACAACCGTGTATGTCTTCAATCTTCACACATTTATAGACACTTACACAATTAATCCACACAACTATGTAAGTTAAGACAATAGCGTAGCTACATAGCCTTGTATCTCCTCAAAAGAGCTTCATCCATTATGTGTTCACTTGTTTGTCATTCCCACGAACTATAAAGGCATCTACAATCACCAAAAGTCCCAAAATTAGAGATAGACACTCAACAATCTCCCCCTCTAGCCCAAATATAAGGAAGACATTAATCTCCATCATCTACTTAAGATACATCCTGAAAAGCTTACTATAAAGCTCATGCTTATATTCGAGAACCACTTTAGTCAACATATCAGAACCATTCAAATTCATATGAACCTTCTTCAACACTAATTGTTTCTTTTTTATTATAAACATCAACTAATGATATCTGACATCTAAGTGCTTTGTACAGGAATAATACATAGTATTTTTGCTTAAGTCAATAGCACTTTGACTATCATAAAATACTTCATAGTTTCCTTGCTTTACATCCAACTCTTAAAGGAACCTTTTCAACTAGAGCATCTTCTCATAGCAACTACATATTCTACTTCAGTCATAGATAAAGTTACACGCTTTATAGCTTAGATTGTGATGAGATGGCTCCCCCTATAAACTTGAACAAAAAACTTGAAGTGGATTTTCTTCCATCAAAGTCTAATCATATATGCATCCACAAAATCTTCTAAAGTTAGCTTACCATTACCAAAAGCATAAACTCCACTTTGATGTTCCTTTCAAGTATCTCAGAATCCATTTCACTGCTTCCTAGTGAACCTTCCCTGGATTTGACAAGAATTTGCTCACCATCCCAATAGCTTGTGCAATATCTGGCCTTGTACACATGATTGCATGCATCAATGACCCTACTATAGATAAGTATGGAATAATGTACATGTCATATTTCTCCTTTTTTATTGAGAGACATGCACGCTTACATAGCTTGAAGTGAGACACCAATAGTGTGCTAACTTGCTTGACATACTTCACAGTGGACATTTCTAACACTCGTTCAATAAATCTCTCCTAAGACAACCATAATCTCTTATTCTTCATATCTCGAGTTATCTCCATACCTAAAATATGCTTTACAGGCCCCAAATCTTTCAATTTAAAAGATTTGGCCAAATCCTCCTTGAACTTTTGGATTCTACCAATATCTTAACCCACAATCAATATAACATCAACATAAAGAAAAAGAATGATAAAGTTCTCACCTGAAAACTTCTTGAAGTACATAAAAACATTGACATAAGTTTGTTTAAAACTATGATTCATCAAAGGAATCAAAGTTTTAATATCACTGCCTTGGAGCTTGTTTTAAGCTATATAGACTTTTCTTCAACTTGCAAACTAGATTTTTCTTGCCTTTGGCTTTCAAGTTAGACTGCCCCATGTATATCTCCCCTTCCAAATTTCTACGCAAGAAGGTTGTTTTAACATCTATCTATTCAAGTTCAAGATCCAAACAGACAATTAGAGCCAAAACGGTTCAAATTGAAGTCATCTTGACTACTGGTGAAAAGATTTCATCAAAGTCTATACACTTCTTTTGACTAAATCCTTTTACTACTAGCCTTTCCTTGTGCTTTACTAGCTTATTGGCATCTCTCTTTGTCTTGAACACCTACCTATTCTTCAATGCCTTTTTGCCTTTTGGAAGCTTTCTAAGATCGTATATATTATTCTTCTTTAAAGAATATATCTCTTCCTTCATAACTACGAGCTAGAGATCTTTTTCTTCACAAGACATAACCTCTTGCACATTATCAGGCTCCCTCTCAACTTTAAGTAACAGGTATTTAGAATTTGGATAACTTGTAGAAGGTCTTTTCTCCCTTTTCAACTTTTGAAGGTTTGTTTCATCAGCTATTGGATCTAATTGCTCCCTTTGCTCATTATCCTCAATGGATTCATGTAGCTTATCATTATCAGATTGTATCTGATCACCATCAATGTGTGTTTGGTCACACACTTCATTTTCTTTACGTATAAATTGGTCAATAGTTGAAGGAATTTACAAAGAGTTAACAATACCATATGATGAGCTACAATCTGATGACTTATCTCTTTTAGATGATTAGCACCTCCCTCTTACTCCTAGAACACCATATCCTTGCTCACTTTTTACTTCTCTAGGCTATAAAGTCTGAAGCTACATTGATCACCACCATATCCAACAAAGATGTAAGATATCAACTTAATCAAACTTTTTTCTCTTATCCTTAATTACATGTTTGAATACCTGATAGCCAAAAACTCTCAAATGATGACCAGTCCACACTCTTTCGAAAATCTTAAAATTCAATAAAACTTCCATTAATCAGGTAGATTGTAGTTCGAACTGCTTCTTCCCAAAATATCTTTGGCAATATATACATACTGAGTGTGTAACTAACCTTCTCCACAATGGTTCTATCCATCCTTTTAGTAACCTAATTACATTGTGGAGTCCCTGGTTCGATTTTCTCATGTCTAATGTCATGTGATGTAAAGTATTCTTCAAACACATTGGAAGTATACTCCCATCAATTGTCTGTTCACGTACACTTTAGCTTTCTCTCAACTTCCATTTCTACCATAACATGAAACTTCTAGAAAATTTCAAATACTTAACTCTTAGAGTTCAACATAGATACATAAGTCTTCCTCAAAGCATCATCAATCAGTGTAATAAAATATCTATTACTTTCTAGTGACTCCTCCTCAATAGGGCCACAAACATTTGAAGCACCAACTACAATATCTCCAAATTCATTGTAGATTTTTTCTTATAAATTCATTGGAAGTAGTGATCACAGGGATTAAGTGTTAGAGAGTTTTTAACAGGGATAAAGGATTTACTAGTCATCAACTTTAATCTCTTCTCACTCATGTGTCTCAATCATTAATGTCACAGAATTGGTAAAGTTTTCTCTTTGGTTGTCTATACTTCTCCACCACCATACACCTTTAAATGTGTCATATACAGTGAGTGACGTAACTCTCCTCGGGCAATGGTCATTATGCCTTTGGACAATTTCCATTTCCTATCCTCAAAAGTGTAGTGAAACCCTTCTTGATCTAACATAATAGTCGATAATAGATTTAGCTTTAGATTGGGGATGTGTCGTATATCTCCTAAGGTCAGTAAGCATATAATAAAATTTGTCTAAACTTAAAAATCACCCATACCTATTATCTTGGCAAGAATTTGGTTTCCCATCTTTACACTCCCAAAGTCTCCGCTCTTTTAGTTTGAGAAATACTCCACCTTTGGAACACAACGATAAGACACTACAACAAGGCAGACATTTGGCTATATTTTTTATCCACTTTTTAAAAATCGTCATTAAAAGTAAGCTTTTTACGACGCTTTTGAAAATTATTGCCTAAAGATAGCCTTGTTGCAATGATTTTGAAAATCGTCGCCAAAAGTACACTATTCGTGATGCTTCTATAAAATCATCGCAAAAGGGCAGGCTTTTGGCTACATTTATGAAAGGTGTAGCTAAAAGTGAGACATTTAGTGACGATTTTGAAAATCGTCACCAATAGTAAACTTTTTGATGACGATATTTTTCAAAATTATCCCCTAAAAGTTAACCTTTTTGGCGATGATTGTCAAAATTGTCACTAAATGTGGAACCGTTGGTGACAATTTCTTGAAAATTATTGTCAATAATCTTTGGCGACCATTTTGAAAATCATCGCCACATAATATAGGAGGAAAACGAAAACGAAATCCCTTCTCATTGTATTTTCATTTTATATTTTGTTTCTTTCTTGTTTCGGATTGTCTTTATCCATCTTCCGACGAGTCTCTCTTGATGAACTTCTTCTTCTTCTTCTTTTTTAAGTACTTTCACTTTTCTTAGAAAGATCATTCAGATGCTTTTTGATAGAAAGGTCACCTTGGGACTCGAACTTTCACCGAAGTTGATCGCCAACATCCTTTGCACGACAGTTTCACTTAGGTTCGTTTAAGCAAAATTTTAGCCTTCAACGACCCTCGCAGTGTTTACCTCACATACTCAAAGAAACAATGCTACAAAAGTAATAAAATAATAAAGGCAACAAGGAAACTAGAGAGATATCGTCATTAAAAGTAAGCTTTTTATGACGCTTTTGAAAATTGTTGGCTAAAGATAGCCTCGTTGCAATGATTTTGAAAATTGTCGTCAAAAGTCCACTATTCTTGACGCTTTTATAAAATCATCACAAAAGGCAGGCTTTTTGTTACGTTTCTGAAAAGCGTAGCTAAAAGTAACACATTTAATGACTATTTTGAAAATCGTCACCAATAGTAACCTTTTGGTGATGATATTTTCAAAATCATCCCCTAAAAGTTAACCTTTTTGGTGACAATTGTCAAAATCGTCACTAAATGTGGAACCTTTGGTGACAATTTTTTGAAAATTGTCGTCAATAATCTTTGACGACCATTTTGAAAATCTTCACCAAATAATATAGGAGGGAAATGAAAACAAAATCCCTTCTTATTGTATTTTCATTTTATATTTTGTTTCTTTCTTGTTTCAGATTGTCTCTATCCATCTTCCGACGAGTCTTTGTTCTAATTCTTCTTCTTGATGAACTTCTTCTTCTTCTTCTTTTTTAAGTATGTTCACTTTTCTCAAAAAGATCATTAAGATGCTTCTTGAAACAAAGGTCACCTTGGGACTCGAATTTTTACCGAAGTTGATCGCCAACACCCTTTGCATGGCAATCTCACTTAGGTCTGTTTAAGCAAGATTTCAGCCTTCAATGACACTCGCAGTGTTTACCTCACACACTCGAAGAAACAATACTACAGAAGCAATAAGATAGTAAAGGCAACAAGGAAACAAGAGAGATACAGTAAAACCAACTTTTACATTAATTTCCCTAAAAAGAATATAAGAAATGCTCTCTCTCACTGAATCTGGAGAGTAAAGCTCGAATAAGCTATATATAGGCGCTCTAACTTGAAAGCCAAGTTACATTCATAATCTCACTTAAACTGAACTGCCTAAGATTGTACTAAGATCATGTCTATCTCTATCAGATTACATCACGTGGACCAATTGGATGACACCCCCATCCAAATAGGACTCTAACTAATAAGATAGAATCTATAAGATAACAGAAAGATAGAGTTTACATTTAAATAGAAAACTAGCATCCTTATCCTTGAGATCTCCACTATCTTCAGATGTTGAGTCCCACTGTAACTCTAACTCCTAGTTACCGCCACATCATCCAAGATCTCCCCACAATCTCTATCCGCTAATGATGCAATGTAATCTTGCCAAATCCCACATAAGACACTGGCCTGATCCAATGCTTTTCAAAATAAGTCCGCTAATCTTGGTCCATTCATCTAAGCATGGGCTAAGTCCTTAGTCCATCAAGTCCTTAGCTAGGTCGAGTCAATATCTACAAGGTCCAAGACTCTACCAAAATTTATAACAAGTCCGATCCCACTCACCTATGTTTGCCTTAGTATTTTCGCGTGCCTCCCTCATGCGTGTAATCCAGCTAACCTTCCTCCTAAGGCACATTGTGAAGGTTGCTGAGAAGTGCTTCAAAGTTTAAAGATCTAACAAACCATCCCAACCAAATGTATTCGACGCCCTCGTCAAATTAGTCTGTCGGCACTCCTCCACGAGTGGTTTCTTCGAAGATACCTTAGTTAGCTCTTGAAGACGGTAGTAAGCCTTCATATCGATTGGCACTTCACCCATGTATCATTTTCCCAATCCATCAGGGATGTCTTTGCTTCCACTTGGAATTGCCTTCTCAAAACTCACTACCCCCACTAAAGACAAGTAGAGAAGAGCTCCATCCGCTGAGCTTTCCCTGTCACCATGATCCTCTACGATCTTAGCAATGATATGCTCCTTACCTACCTTCTGTTTCGGGCTTTCTCGAGCATAGTTTGGCTCCTTTTCAATGATCATAGCCAACACTTGTGCTACCAGTGTTGTAGTCCCCTTCGTCCCACTACCAAATCTACAACAATTAACAAAGAAGGATTTTTCATTATGTATAACCATCATACCTCCCAAACTTGGGTACAACACCGTCTTTGCTACTTTAAGGAATTCGATCCCCAATATCATTTCAAAATTCTCAAGTGGTATGACCATGCAATTCATCTTGGCACGCCAACTCCCTATGCTTACTGGGACGTTGTAAGCAACTCCCATCACCACTTGTGCCTTACCCGTAGGGAATTCTTAATTTTTTGGGGTCTTAGACACTCTAAGCCCCAACTTAGCACTATTGTTTCTGCCATGAAGGAATGTTATGCACCTATATCTACCATCACGGTTATCTTTATCCTATTAACCTGTATTCTCACATACATTAGATCATCATAAGGATTAGGTTCTTTACTAACCGCATTCAACAACACAATTGAATTTAGCGCCGCATCATCCGAAGATTCTCCCTCTTCTTCGGCTATCAGGGTGTTTAGCTTCTCTTTCCTCGAACATTCTCTTGCATAATGTGATCCACCACAAATAACAAGCAATCTTGCCCTTTTTGGAGGATGTCTCCCCATCCTCGGAGCCACCATTTTGCTTGTTTTTTCCCTTGAAGTCTCCCTTTTTGGAATCTTTCTTCTTCTTCCCCTCAGTATTCTCCTATTGAGCATGGCCTTTTCCATTCGCAGAATTGGAGGAGCTTGCCTTAGTTTCTTTCATCGCTTAAAAGTCCACCAAGGCATCAACGGCTGCAATTGCATCAACTACGTCCTTCACATTTTACCTCCATAACTCTATTTACGCCCACGATTGTAACCCGGGTAAAAAGTTGAAGAGCTTGTTCTCGTCTGATATGTTTTCAATATCAAGTAATAGAGAACTAAAAGACTTAACATAGTCTCTTACCGATCCTTTTTGTTTCAGTTTCTTCAAGGCATCTCTCGCAAGCCATGAAGTATTGAACGGAAGAAATTGATCGTTCAACTCCTTCTTCATGAGCTCCCATGTATCCATGGGAGTTCTACCCGTATTGATCTCCGCAAAGGTCCTCATCCTCCACCAGAGCTTGGCATCCCCACGTACATGGTCGTCACATTAACCTTCTCAATATCGGGCACCTTAGCAACCGCAAAGTACTGCTTCGTATCCCACAAGAAATTCTCAAGCACCTTGGCATTCCGCACGCCTTCGAACACCTTAAGTTCACGTACCTTCACCGCTAAAGGTTTTGGTGATGAGCTTTCTGCTAGACTAGCATTTGTTGTAATGGCACGCCTCAGCACTGTGATCTCAAACTGGGCCTCCTTATATGACAAAGATTTGGAACTTTTAGTGATGAATTTTTTCATCACTAAATATGTTTTTTGCTGTAGTGAGATGCTCTCGTGTCAATCAGCCATTTAGAACTAAAATTGTTGACATAGAAGCATTCATTAGTTGCACAAACTAGGAACACCTCATCATTCGTGCTTGAAGTTGTTGTTGTATTTTTATCATCACCATCATTCTGATGATCTTGCTTTTTTCTTATCCCTCTTCCACTTATAACAGAACCTCTTAATGTGTCCTAGGTTATCATAATAGTAGCATGTCTTTACATCTTTGTCACCTCTAGACTTTGAACTATTCTTATACTTGTCATAAACTTTGGGGCCCCTACTCTTGTTCCTTCCTTTGATTTCTTTTCACAAAAGACTGCATATTGTCAACTCCAATCTCCTTACTTGTGATTGCTTCATTAAATATACCATTTTTATTACATTCAAAGAAAGCACACCTTTAAGAGTTGAGTTGCTAATCGTCACCATTAGTGTCTCCCAATTATCTAGTAACGAACTCAACAGGAACAAGGCTTGAAGTTGATCTTCAAGAATGATCTTCATTTTAATAAGCTTGTTGATTATGTCATAGAAATCACTTAAATGCTCTGACACTGATTTTCAAGTTTAACTTCAAGTTCACAAGCCTTTTAATCAGGGAGACCTTGTTTTAAGTAGTCTTCCTTTCATACGAACCTTAGAGCTTCTTCCATAGCTCAAAATGATCTATTTCTTAAGACATAAGGTTGAATATGCTAATATCAATCCATTGTCTAATAGTGCCTGGAGTTTTTGCTTCATTTTTTCCCATTCTCTTTCTGATATCTTTTTAGGTTTTGAAATAACATCATCCTTTACACCTTTGTCCACATCAATAAGATCAAAGAGATCCTTGCAATATGCAAGTTCCTTCATCACGGGCCTCCAAATCAAGTAATTTAATTACGTCAACTTAACCACATAGTTGTTTTCACCTTCCATTACGATAGCTCTGATGCTACTTGATCGGAGACAATAATACAACTCTCTAAAAAACCAACCAAATATCAATGACAAGAAAGAAATCTTCAACTTGCACCAGCAAAACAATATTAGAATAAGAAACTTATCAATAAAACTAACACCAACATTTACGTGAAAAATCTTCCAGTGTAAAGAAAAAAAACCATAGGACAAACCAACGAGCAAATTCACTAATCTTAATAAGGAATTATAGAAAAGTTGATCTCTCTCTCCATAACAAATTGTCTCAAAAAATTTTATAATTAAAACCAAAGTTAATATCACAATTAACAAGCACTCAACACATAAGAATAATTTGGTTCGTATAAATTATATTAGTCATATAATTAGTTTCTTTGGATTATATATTGTAAGAAAGTACTCTTAATAATTCCACATCTGAATTTAATATACTACACAGTAAGGGTTTGAGACGGTGACATAT
>JAOQML010000001.1:2689325-2701546 GCA_027568935.1 Erythroxylum urbanii
ATAAATTTTGAAATATCAACCAAAGTAAAATATAATTAAAAAGATTAACTTACAATCTCATGTCATATCGCTACAAAGGCCTCGGAGTCAGAGTTTGGTCAACATTTGACTTGACTCCTAGCCAATTTGGCTTTTTGACATTTTTCTAACAATAAACGTAACAAAATCTATTATAACATCTATAAATCACAATTTATAATACAAAAATATAATCAGTTGTCAAAAAAGTTGTGAAAATAATTTTTGTGATCAAATTAACTAACCTTTATAGCCGATTGGTCCTAATATTCACATAAATCCATCCACTCTGCCACTGTGACATTTTGCAGCTTAACATCCTTTTCGTGCTTGGTATGATGCTTTTTTAAATGAAATCTTTGATCTTTAGACCTTAAAGAAAGAAATTTCTTGACAACAGCATGTGCTTCGGTGTTTGTCCTCATTCTCTTAACTTATAATTTTTGCTACAAAAAACTATAAATTATGTCAGAACGTAATAGGCATATGGAAAACACGTAAAAATTAGATAGTTTTATAATACTTACGTCTAACTTATCAAATGTAATGTCCAACTCCTCATTAGTTTTTTTTTCCATTTTGTTCTTACAGGTAATGAAGTTCAGGATACCACAGCAATCTCACTCAATAATTTGGCAGACTATACGGAGTTGGTTGGTCATCCTTTAGTGGGGGAGATCTCTGTCTCCGATCTCTTACCTATCGCCTTATTAATCTTTGCCAATTCGTGTCCTTTTGTGACACCAACAACAAATATTTTACAATAACATATATAACATACTCTTAATTGGTTAGATAAACAAATTTATTAAACTTGAATGTTTAACCAATGTGATATGAAAAATCATACCTGCAGTGCTCGCAGAGGTAGCACTAATACTGTGAAAGATTTACTGGTGGTTGATTAGAGGTTGGAGGCATCTCTTGAGAAGTTGATGGAGGCATCTCTTAAGAACTTGATGGAGAACTAATATTGGGTCGCATTCTTAAAATTTGTAGATACTTGTCTCTAGGATAAGTAATAGGTGCAGATGTGACATCTCTTGGTGTTGGAGTAGGCTCACAAGGTGCTGGTGTGTGATATTCTGGCTATGTACGAGCAGATGGCTCATCAGCTACAGTTCCAAGGAGCTGACGGTATCGCGATTGCAGTTGTGTCGGCACTAAGTTGCTTAGTGCAGCCTTATTCTTCTTCTTGGGTAGACCAAGTCCCATATCAATCACCTGCATTCAATTCGACATTAGATTTCAATGATAATATTAATTGATTAAGTAATATTCATCAAACCATATTTAAAGAAAACAACATAGTCTATAACTAAAAAAAGACCTAGTAACTCAATGTAAAAGGAGATAATGTTTGTGTGGGTGGAAGTGTGTGCAATGACATGTATCAACCAGAAAATTAAATATGTTCAGAACACAATAATGAATAGGATCGAAGATTCATAACCAGTATAAAGGGAAAAGAAGCACCAAAAAGTATGGACATCTCAATAAACATAAAGTTTCTTAAACTTTAAAAAGGCTAGTGTATTGAAAGAGGAAGAGTTAAAGTTATCTGCTCTTAACAAATCCAATATACAGTAGCTTGGACAAATCCATTCTTTTAGAGCAACTGATTATACAGACTTAAGGATCATCTTTCGTAGGCATACTATGGTTGCTACGCTAGGTAAGGATTATCATGTGTTGACAAAGAGGATGTGAGGAAGATTTCTTTTATGGCTGAAATCTATAGAAGGGCTACAAATTCAAAATGGATGCTAGAAAGTTAAGGTTAAAACTTATGCTTTTCTATGACACATATTTAAAACATGACTGAAGTACTTATTTTCTAATGAAGATGATATGATTCATTGGTTTAAATTCATCAGTAATAGTTTCTTATGTAAGTGTATTGCTCAATTATATATCTCAAGCCATCTGTACGCAGCTAGAAGATCATGGACCACAACCTTGATGCTGTTATTGCTATTGGTGATGAAGATAGGTTAAATATGATTGGAATAAAGAAGGTACGGATGGTTATTTTAGTCTTGATCCCTCATCTTCTATTTGTTATTTTTCTGGTGCAAATTTGAGTAGAGATGTTGGAAATTATTTCCTATTCTGAGCTAACAAACCTTAATTTTTAGTATGTTTTGAGATTTTTTCTACCCTTTTTTAGGTACCAGGTGGTACTATGCGAGATTCTTTTCTAGTAAATGGGGTTGCTTTTAAGAAAATTTTTTCATATGCTAGGTTTGAGCAGCAACCAAAAAAATTTGTAAATCCCAAGATTCTTCTACTAAACATTGAACTGGAGGTGAAATCTGAGAAAGAAAATGCAGAAATAAGGTACTGGGATTCTTTTTCCATTTGACTTATATGTGTCGGTAAGAACTTCCTTGGTTAAGATTTTGCTACTGTTTTGTCATATTCGCAGGCTATCAGATCCAGCACAATATCAGTCAATTATTGATGTAGAATGGAATATCATTTATGACAAGTTGGATAAGTGTGTACAGAGTGGGGCCAAAGTTGTTCTTTCACATCTTGCTATTGGTGATTAAGCAAAACAGGTGAGTCTCCTTCATTCTTATACGTTTCTCAGTACTTTTGAAAGATGTTGAGGGAATTAGAATAAGCTTCCCTCAACATCTTTCAAAAGCATTAGTTGATTTTAAACCCTTCTGATTATGTGTATAAGCTTTTAATTCAGCATTAGTCTAATTCCCTTCCATTAAGAAAATTGTAGGGGGGAAAAACTAATTCTGAAGAATGTTTCAATTCAGAAATAGCTGATAACTTACTTAGTTTCTTGCTATTCTAATCCACGCTTTTTGGTTTTAATAAGGTTTGAGGAAAAGTTTATGTTCATTGTAAATGGAAAACTTGTTTCTAGATTTATACTAGGTTTTAGTAGTTGATTTTAATTTTTATGGTTGCTAAGTAGTCCCATGGCAGACTCTTTTTGAAGTGTTTGAGTTGTGATGCATAGAATGCTCAATTGTGATGAAAAAAAATTAATTTCTACATATAGCATTGATCCTCTTAATAAAGTTTTTAGACTTCTTTTTTGATGTCTTTTAAATGCATTTTTAATACAGTATTTTGCAGATCGAGATACTTTGTGTGCTGGCCGTGTAATTGAAGAAGATTTGCAAAGAGTTGCTGCAGCAACCAGTGGAACTGTGCAAACAACTGTCAATAACATAATTGACGAGGTCAAGCCTTTTTTTCCTTTTTTCTTTGCTGCATAACACTAAGTTATCCTTGCTACTCATCTTTATGTAAAAAGCATTCACTTTTCTTTTACTGAAAAGAATGGTGTTGTTGTTGTATCATGTGAAAGGTTCTTGGAACTTATGAGGTGTTTAAGGAAAGGCAAGTTGGAAATGAGAGGTTTAATATATTTAGTGGATGCCCTTCTGGAAGAACAACTACCATTGTTCTGCATGGTGGGGCTGATCAGGTTTGTTACTTGTTGAAGGAATGGACTGATGGTTCATTATTGTTATACTCTGTTTTAACTTTTAGTTTCATGTCGTCCGTTCATTGAGGAAGCTGAACGGAGTTTACATGATGCAATCATGATAGTTAGAAGAGCTTTGAAGAACTCAACTGTAGTTGCTAGTGGTGGTGCTATTGATGTATGTTTTATGCTCAAAGTTAATTCGTCACAGACACATGTATCAGCCTAGTTGGTAAATTTTAAGTTTTCTAATGACAAATGGAAATAAGTCGCTACTTGAGGTAGCATGCTCGCACAATAGCTGGAAAGTCTCAACGATTTATTAACTCTTATGCAAAAGCACTTGAGGTAAGTGATCTTTTCTACTGCTTAACTACTGACATGATTCAGGAATTTCATATGAAAGACATGGCAAGATTTTTTATTTTTAAGCTTGAAGGTACGAATTCAAATAAGCAATGAGCCATGATTTTCATCTAGTGTTGTTTGATCTTTTGAATTCATAGTTAGTTGAAGGGAAGTGTACGACAGAGGATGAGGATTCTGATATGACTGCCAAAAGCTAATGAATGGAGAGGGAGGAGGTTCAACTTATGTTACCAACTCTTCATCATCCAAACCTAAGTTAAAGATTACCAACTCTTCATCATCCAAACCTAAGTTAAACTCCTTTCTAATCTGTACATCAATAGATACATTCTCTCTTTACATAGTTAGATCAATTGTATTGTTTCTTACAACCACAATTTCTTATTCAACTACATCTTCATTGACAAACTATACGACAATAGAATAAGTGGCATTTATAGGGAAATCATCTATAATTTTAGTAATAAGCTCAGCGTTAACAACATGATCAAACCATTTAACTCCAACTTCAAACTTCTGTGCCCACATTTTGGAATTCAACTGACATTTTATATATAGGTGTAAAATAACTAAGTTCAGAAAGCTAGAAGAGTTAATAGTGCACTACACTAATGAATCAACAATAAGAGCAAAAAAAGATTTAAACAATCAAATTGTTCCACACCGCAAAGAACCCAAATTAATTCAAGTTGCAAACTTACTTGGAAAGAGGAACACTACACTGCTGATTGTCAAAGACACTTTTCTTTGTTGAGCACTGGAAAGAGGAAGACAAAGAGGAAATCCACATTCTTGCACAACGAAAATAAGTAGGACATGGAAATGGGTATTATACAAAATGAACCTTACCAGCTAAAACCAAAGAAACGGGAGAGAAGCCCAATCCGAAGTGACTAATTTTCGTGTAGTGGAAACTGTCGGAATGTCAGAAGGAGGGAGGAGAAGCTCGACGGCAGTGCAGCGCAGATGTTGGGGGGTTGAGAGGTGGGAAGGAGAAGGAGACTGCGAGAGACGTTTTAACAAACACACAACAACAACGTCGTGTTGTTCGTGCGGAAAAACGTTTTAACAAGGCCTTCTGTGACGTTTTCTTCAATAAAACATCGCAGATTCTATTTTACGACGTTTTATTCCTAAAACGTCGCAAAAACTATCAAACATCTGCGACGTTTTCATAAAACGTCGCGGATAGTGTTCATTTTCTGTAGTGAATAATCCTTATTTTCTTTCTTGAGCAATCTTAAAGTCATTTAGGAACTTGTTGGGTTTGTCTTTTATAGCTTGTGTTAGACATTAGGACAGGAGTTATGGCTTTAACTTCTAATGATAGGGTATAGGCTAGTCTTTTGGTAAATTTTGGGTCTAGGAGAAGAGAAGATGCTAATAGATTACGAATGGATTCTTGAAACATCAAGACCTTTATAGGGAAGTCACTGGAATTAATACAATGGAGATTTTAGATAAATATAAGACTCATATAACATATATCAAAGAAACAAATTAGATGGGGGCTAAAGCAAAAGAGATTAATGGGTTCAAACCTTAGTATTTAGGGTGTTCGAGGCAACGGAATAAAGAAGGTATCTTAGTTGTTAAGAAAATTATACATTATGTTATGGGGTAAAAAGGACTAATGATAGGATTTTTTTCCTTAAAGATTGTAGTGAAAGGTATTGTTTTCAATGTAGTATGTACTTATGTACCCCATGTAGGGTTGAACGAACAACTTAAGCATTAATTCTAGGAAATGCTAGAAGAGATAATTTAGCATATCCCTCCTAACAAGAGACTTGTTCTAGGAGGAGAATTTACTGGTCATATAAGATCATTTTTAAACAAATATTCATAGACTAATGATTTCGAGTACGATGATAGGAATAAGAGTAAGACTGCTTTATTGGATTTCACGCAACATTTAAGTTGGTGATAGCCAACTTATTTTTTAAGAAAAACGAGGAGGATCATAACCTTTAAGAGTAATATCAAAAAAAATCAAAATGACTACGTCCTCGTAAGGCGGAGCAATCATTGCAGTTACAAGGATTGTAAGGTAACAACTAATGCTTGCTTGTCAACTCAGTATAGATTGTTAGTTATAGATCTTATAATTATGGCTTGGAGGAAGAAGAAAAGTCTTAAGAGATGTACTAAAGTCAGATGGTGGAACCTGAAAAGGATACAGTGGAACAACTTAAGGATTGAGTAATATATGGAGAAGAATGGAAAATGTAAGGAGGTGTTAACTAGAAGTGAGAGAGAGTAGCAACTCTTATAAGAAAAACGTTTAAACGATATTAGGTGTTTCTAAAAGACCTTGGGTGGTAAGATGAAATTTTAGTGGTGGAATGAAGATGTGAAAAAAAAAAGTTAAGATTAAAAAGATTGCCTATAAAGCTCTATTGGATACACCACAAAGATAAAGAGGTTAGTTAATAGAGAAAGTTACAAAATGGTAAAGAAAGAGCTGAAGAAGATAGTCTCAAAAGTTAAAAGCAGAGCTTATGAGAAATTATACCAATAATTGGAAACTAAAGATAGAGAAAATAATATAATTAAGTTGGCAAGAGCTCGTAAACAGAAAGAGAGAGACTTAGATCAAGTTTGTTGTATAAAAGATGAAGCAAGACAGGTGGTCATTGTGGAAAATGACATCAAGAGAAAATGACAAAGATATGTCTACAGCCTTTTTAATGAAAGCATAAAGAACAATATCTTTTGAGGTGATCTTAGCATGTTTGAGAGGTATCGTAATTTTACTTATTGTCGGCAAATCACAAAGGAAGAAATCAAAAGAGCATTGAGGGAGATAAAGAGTGGAAGGGCAGTAGGGCCTAATGAGATGCCCGTAGAGGTGTGAAAGAATCTAGGCGAAGAGGGTTTTACTTAGCTAGCCAAATTTGTTAATGTGTTAAGTCTGCAAAAATGTCAGATGAGTGGAGGCTTAGTAAGCTAATTCCTTTATACAAGAATAAAGGAGACATCTAAAGCTTTAACAACTATATATGTATCAAACTATTTAATCACACTATAAAGTTATAAGGAAGGATGATTGAGAAGAGAGTAACAAAGGATACACATATCTCATAGAACCAGTTTGGTTTCATGTTAATTAGGAAGGTCCACAACAAAAGCTTTACATCTCCTTAACAGATTAATGGAATATTATAGGAAAAGACAACATAATATATACATAGGTTTTATTGACTTAGAGAAGGCTCATGATATGGCACCTAGAGAAATCATATGGAAGTGTTTAAAAATTAAGATAGTTCTTATGACCTGTATACGGATTATTAAACATATGTATAAAGGTTTAAAGACTAGAATAAGAATAACAAGAGAAGAAACAGAGCATTTTTTATCGATATTGAGCTACGTTGAGGATCCTCATTAAGCCCTTTTTTGTTTCCAGTAGTGATAGATGAACTCGCCAAGAATATCCAATGTGAGGTGCCTTGGTGTATGTTGTTTACTAATAAAATTGTTTAAGTGGATGAGACAAAAGACGATATCAATGTCAAGCTAGAACTTTGGAAGGATATGTTAAAGTTTAAATGTTTTAAATTGGGCAGGACTAAGACTGAGTACTTAAATGTAACTTTTCTAGCCATAGGGTGGCTTATGATGTGGAGATAAAGATTATTTCAAAAATTATACTACAGAAAGAGTATGTTAAGTATCTAGGATCTATTATATAAAGCAATGAAGAGATCAATGAGGACATTGTTTACCGTATCAGATTAGGGTGACAAATGAAGAAATGTATCAGAACTTTTATATGACAAGAAGATATCACTCAAGCTCAAAGGTAAATTCTATCATTTAATAATTAGGTCGATCATGATTTATGGGGCAAAGTGTTCACCAATCAAATAGGTGCATAATCATAAGTTAACGGTGGCGGAGATGAGAATGCTCCATTTGATATGCAACATTACTAAAAGAGATAAAGTTATGGATGCAATGATAAAAGACAAATTAAAGGTAACTAATATTAATAAAAAATTAAAAGAGACAAGACTTGGGTGATTCATATATGTTAAAATAAGGCATCCTAATATTCTAGTGAGAAGATGCAAGAAATTGTACTTAGAAATTGTAAGAGAAAAAAAAAAGAAGGCTAAGAAAAATTAGGAGGAGATGATTAAAAATGATATGACTCTATTAGAACTTATCAAGGACGTGACCTTTAATAAAAAATTTTGGCGTACTAGAATATAGATAAAAGATCTTACATTGAGAAGTTCTCTTTTTTATAAGTCTTCTAATTATTTTCCTTCGATCTTATATCTTGTATTTAGCCTAAAAATTTATTATGTAGTACTTCCCTCTTAGTTATTTATCTTAAGTACTTCGTTACTTAGTCTTAACATTTTATCATAATGACTTGTTTGTTTTATTAATTTATTTTTTCTTTTTTTGTTTGTGTATTTATATTGAAAACAACCTGTCTACTAGTTAGAGGTCAGATTACGTACTTTTGCACCTTCTTAGACCTCACGTATCGGTGAGATTTCTACTAGAATATTGATGATATTCAAATTAAAATATTTAAAAATTTAGAAATATTTAAGGACTATATTGAAAAAAAAGCGAATTGAAACGGCGTTAAATAAATAAGAAAAATAAATGTGTCATATTATCACTTTTCTACATAATTTAATTTTAAAATACTTCAAATAAGTTTAGAATTTAAAATTTTTAAAAAATATGATATAACTGGAGTTTGATAATTGAACACTAGAAAGAAATTAAATTAAATATTTTACTTATTGATATAAATATTTTGTATCTTTGAATAAATTTGTAACTAAAATTTTTTAAATAAATTCGTATATTTTTGCGTGAGAATTGTTAGGTTGAGCCACGTGGAGCGTCGATGACCATCTATCACGACATCTCTAATCCTCAACTCACAAAACCACCACTCTTTAAGTTCTGGCGTCTAACCATCATTTATTTTCCCTCTGTAACGGATAATCTTCATGGCCTCCACTCCTCTTCCGTCGCAGGCCACCGCCACCGCCACCTCCTCCCCTTGCCGGCAATCTTTTCATATTCATTCCAGCTCACCCTTCCTCACTTTCCATCATAGACATCATCGACCAATTACCAAACTTCACGTCAGCTCACCGGCAAACAAATCATTCGCCACGTCCAAAACACCCTCCAAAACCCCCACCGAAGAAGTCATCTTTTTCGATGGCGGAGCACATTACGGAGACCTAGTAGCGAACCTGCTTCTGGGTTTCACTCTTCTTTGGCTACCATTGACTTTAGCAGCAGTTTCAAGGGCTTTTTACCTCAGGTACAGATTTACCAACCTACGAGTTACAGTGATTTCAGGGTTAACTGGTCAAGACAGGAGCGATTTCTCTTACAAGGTGATTAAGGATGTCCAAGTTGTGCCACGTTTCATTGGTGAATGGGGCGATATTATCATCACTTTGAAAGATGGAACTAAGGTTGACCTCAGGAGTGTTCCTAGGTTTCGAGAGATTGCCAAGTACTGTCTCTCCATGGCTGAGAAACCTCAAGTTTTGAACGAGAATGGACCTAAAGGATTTTGAGTGAATTGATCATTTACATTTTAATTCTCGAGTTTGTGGTGGTACGTCAAGTTTTCACTCTCTTTTTCTTTTTGACCAATTCAGTCTAATTTTGCAAATTGTAAGTTAGAACATGCTGCATAAGTGTGTAGATAACTTGAAGGGTAAACTTGGTTAATGTTGTTTATTTGCAAATTGTAAGTTAGAACATGCTGCATAAGTGTGTAGATAACTTGAAGGGTAAACTTGGCTAATGTTGTTTCCTGCATTGAATCGAATTTCTGTTTAGCTATAAATGGTGTCCCAATGTCCAAAGTCTTGAAGACTGGACACAGGCATCCAGGAATTTGCATATGTTCTTAGTAAAATAGTCTAGCATTCGTCTGCCATTACTTAGAATGAAAAACCTTTTTGTGTTCGTAAAGATAGAACTAACTGAAACTCGTTCGGGAGACGATACATCTAAGAAATGCAAATGAGGGCAGTCTAGATAGGCTTCTGTTGCACAGTAATGTAAGGTCCTTCACACTTTTGGGCTAGATGTATAAGAATTTGAAGAAAGCCCAAAGAGATATGATAATGTAGGCCATTAGAGGGAGGTGAGTTAATAAAGTAAGTCCTTGTTTGTTTAAAGATTATTCAAGGGGTTTAGTATTTATAACTAACTTAAAGATAAAAAATAAAATAGGTAAGTTTTCCACTATGATATTTTTATTAAATAGGTATACAAGTTTTTTAGCTTCATTTTTATTGTTAGCATATGGTAAGCTGATAAAGAATACTAATTGTTTTTGAGTTTTGAATGAAAAAAGTTCATTTTCTAAGAAAACATGAAGTATAATGATAAGTGGAACATGCATATTGAATCATTATATAAATATTCATGTTTTTAAAGTATAAAATCATTTTTTTAATTTTGACTAAATATAACAAACTCTTTCTCTTTATTTTTTATTAATTTGATTATTAAAAATTAAATACCAAAAAATATTTCAACATTTAGTTTTATAAGTCTATTAAGAGAAGACACATATAAATCAAACTCATGTTTTAATATGATTTGATCTCAAATACTTGATTGTATATCTAATCTCGAAACCAACAACTTCAGATCCCAATAATGATCGCTTAACCAAAAGAGTCAATTTTCGAGATCAAGATGATGTTGAGATGGGAGAGACAGAGAGGCCTGCACCAATTTCCTTCAAAGACAAACTTCTATCCCAATTTGAGGGAGAAATCAACATCAATTTGGGTGAGGCTCTTGTTATTGATTTGATAGAGGAAGATATCGAGATTACGGAGGAAGCCATTCCATCCATTAATTTCTCAGACTGGATTAAGCATGCACTGGTTAACTCTATACAACAGACTATGTGTGCAGCTGTTGGGAGGATCCTTGGGTTTCAAAAGCTTGCAAACACGAATCCAAGCCTTATGAAATCCAAAAGGGAGTTATAAGGTGAGAGATCTGGAAAACCATTACTTTTTGGTGAAGTTTCAATTGTCCAACGACTACATACATGTCCTTTTGGATGGTCCTTGAATGTTTCGGGATACCTATCTAATAGTCCAACCATGGAATCTGGCCTTTTTTACTGAGGATGTTATCCAAAAAGCCATTGTAGCATGGGTTAGATTTCTTGGAATGCCTCTTCAGTATTATCATAAGAATGTGATTCGGGCCATTGCCCAATTTATTGGGCTTGTGATTCGTATTGATTACAATACGTCCATAGGAGATCGAGGTAAATTTGCTCATCTTGCAGTAGAAATAGACCTCACCATGCTATTGATCTCTAGAATTAAAGTTGATGGTCGTACACAAACTGTTGAATATGAAGGGCTACTTAAAATTTGTTTTTCTTATAGCAAGTATGGCCACATTTCTGAGGCATGTCCTACTAATACTCCCAAACCAGAACCAGCGATGAAACTACCCAGATTAACAGGGAGGCCCTAGGAGGAGGAGATCTGAATCAGTCCGATAGGGCTCTTTTTGGCCCGTGGATGCATGTGCCAAATCACACAAACCAAAATTACAAGAATTATGAACCAGATTCTGTTATGAAAAATATTTCTTTGAGTAACATACAAAGTGAAAAGTGGAGTGATAAAGGGAAAGGAGAATTTGGTTCGTGTTTTAATTCTTTAGTTGACTTGGAAGAACTTGCCTATAGGGAGGCGTTAAATGTAGCAATACTGCGGAAGACTATATTGCGGCAATAAATCATGATATAATTGATAAGAAAGCACAAGGTAGAGGTTTGCTCTCAATATTAAGAAATAAGATGGGTCCTCCATCAGTCAAAGAATAAAGAAAACTAATACAAGTGGGTCAAAGGGCAATATAAGGGCCAATACAAGTGGGCTAAAGCAAGCCATGCAAAATGGAATAATAAACGTGTTGGCACTAAAAACAATGACATGCAATTGACTTTCAAGGAAAATTCCAATACCCAATCTAAGTTTGATATGAGACAAACTTCCAAGCCACTAGCTATTCAAACACTAAACCATGTGGAGATGCAATCTCTTGAGATCATTCATAAATTTACTAAATTAGACCCCAACAAGAATACAATTGTTGCAATAAGGGAGCATCATGAGGCGTTCAAAATGATGAAAATAATATAGAGATATCTACTAGTTGGAACTTTATACGAGATGAGGTGATAGAGGCAATGGGCAAACCTACTGATTCACGCAATAAGAGGGGCATTAAAGCATCAACCAAATTGAAGATGAAGAGGAGTTGTCTTGTGATGAAACCAACAACAAAGATTTCAGAGGTCTTCAAGTAGAGTTTCTTTAATGATTTGGACTCC
>JAOQML010000001.1:2705125-2720295 GCA_027568935.1 Erythroxylum urbanii
AAAAGCACTGTTCACAAATGCATGAGCATGAGATGTGTTATCCTAATTTCTCCAATTGCTCTCACGTGTATCAATTTTTATAATTCAACCCGTTATATGAAAACGGGATGTTACAGGCTTGGCAATTCCCAAGACCTCAATGCATCTGATCCTTTCTTTGGCTGGCTTTCCAGGGTAAGCTATTAACTAACTTGGAATTATGTAGATGACATATTGGGGAGTATCCTTACTGTGAAACCTACTATGGTGTGGAGGAATCTTTGGTTCATGTTCTTTAAGATTGCATTAAAGCACATGTCATTTGAGAACGCCTAATTTCTCATATTCATCTACAAGGTTTTTCAACGACAATTTTAAAGATTGTTTGGTTAGAAATCATTGTTAAAAAGGGGTTCAAGTTTTGATGATGATTGGCAGCTTATTTTTGGGGTTACTTGTTGGCTTATTTGGAAGTGGGAGAATAGTATAGTCTTTGCAAACAAAAATCTTAGGAGTAAGATTTCAATCATCATAGCTCAAGTTAACGAACTTAAAAGAGTTAACATTATGGCTAATAAGACTAAGCCTTTACGACATGAATGTTTGATTGGTTGGGTCCCTCCAAGGGAAAGTTGGATGAAACTTAATACAGATGGTGCCTTTAAAGCTTCAATTGGTATGGCTATAGTAGGTGGTCTATTAAGGGATCAAAATGGATACTGGAAGGGAGGCTTCTCTATATGCATAGGTAATTGTACTCCTATTGCTGTTGAGCTATGGGAGGTTCTGCAAGGATTAAAGTTAGCTTGGGCAGTTGGTGTTCGAAATCTCATCTTGGAGGTGGATAGTCTTTGTGTGGTCAAATTGCTAACTAAGGACAATATTCTAATCAATCAAAATTAGTCCCTTGTGAACGCTGTTAGAGGATGTTTAAGCCATAGCTAGTTAGTGCAAATTGTTCACAGTTGAAATTGTGTGGCAGATTGGATGGCGAATATGGCAATGAATCTCCCTCTTGGCTACCATGAATTTTCTCTTGCTCCTGTTGCTATTTTAAATATTTTAGAGAGGGATAAGGTTGGAGTTGCCTTCCCTCGTTTATGTCCTATGAATTAAGATTTTCGCCTTTTCTTTTATTAAAAAAAACTATGATTAGTTAATCTTTGAAAAGTTTATAGTTGCTAATCATAAAACCGCATCTTCTTCTTTTTTTAGAGTATATAAATAATAATATAATCACCTTCTTAACTCCTACCAACTTCTCTTGAATTTCAATAATGCAAGTCTTCTAATAATACTTGGGAATATACAAAACACTTACATACCTTTGGCACAAATCCTCCAATCTAAAATTATATTAGAAGAAATTTACAAATTTAATTCTAAACCACCTTAAAGCATATAACATTTCAAACTTGTATAAGACAAAGCTTATCATAGTGACTAGCCAACCAAAAAAGTTGTATAAATTAGATCAGTATATCAGTCTCACCAGTTATATACTAACACAAAATAATACTATTTGATGTGTCATAAGGCAAAGCCAAAAATACACTTATGTTAACCTAGATAATTCTTTTACAAGAGGAATATTAACAAAGTCATTGCTATTGTTAGAAGCTTATAATAGGATGATAAACCTAAGCAACTATGTGATGCAATTTAAAGAAATAATAAATTTAAAGGACGTAATAATATATATGCAATTAAATGTCGAGCCTTCTTGTCTACTTTGACAACCTCGTTAAGGAATTATAAAAAACCCTTCCTAAGGCCTAATAGCAAGTTTTAAGTAGTTAATTAAATAACTGTTTTAAGGCATACTTTTAATCAACAAGCACATTCCATGAGATTCAATGGCCTTTTCAAAGTTATACAATATGAACCAATAGAAAATAAGTTAAGTTGGCGTTAAACAAATGAGAAGGAAAAGAAATTTGAGACATTTAAGTATACAACATATATCTATATAACCCTTACATTTTTATAAAGCAAAATATCCTATATAATCACAACTAAAAAAAGAAGGACAAAATAATGCAAAGATACATATATTCCTAACTAATTTCAACTAATATATAACTACCATAATACTCCCCCTCAAGTTGGAGCATGCAAGTTGCAAATTTCCAACTTATGAAGAAGAAAGTGAAAATTTTATTTTCTAAGACCTTTACTAAACAAATCTTTCAACTACGAATGTAAAAGAAGATATTGTGGCAATATTTCTCTTAAAAGAAGCTTCTATCTGATAAAATGACAGTCTATTTCAATAAGTTGTATTCGCTCATAAAAGACTAAATTTGGAGCAATGTATAATGCCACCTGATTGTCATAAAATGGAATAGTAGCAGACTACTCGACTAGTAAGTTGTGAAACCATGTTAGCTCACTATTTGTTATCACCATTACTCTATATTCAACTTTTCCCAGTGAGCGTCAAATTTTAATTTATTTCTTTGATTGCCATGAAATCGCAGAAGTTCTTCATTGCAAATAATAACTAATAACTAATAACTCACTTTCTAGTGATAGAACAATTGGCCAAGTTTGAATCACAATATGCTAGTAGATTGTGATCACAATCACTAGCCAACGTAACATCTTGTCCAGTGGTGGCCTTCAGGTAGCATAAGATTTGAGTAAGTGCATCCTAATGTTTTACCCTTGGATCATTAACATACTAACTTAAGATATGCACTGTATATGTAATACCGAGATGAGCCACTGATAAATAAAGTAAGTGACCAACCAATCTCTTATGCTGAGTGGCATCTTCAAGGGGGTGCTCTATTTAATGTTTACAATTTGTTATTCGAATCTATTGGCACACTAATTGGTCTTGCTTATAATATTTTGTATCATACAAAATATCTAACATATACTTATGATGGCTTAAGAAAATTCCTGAAGATTTGTATGTCACTTCAATACCTAAAAAATATTTTAGACCTTTTAAATCTTTGATGCTAATGATCATTCAAATAATTTTTTACCTTTCATATATACTTGAATTATTTCCAACCAAGATAATATCATCTATGTACACTAATAACCCTAAGAATACCCTTTAATGCTTTTGACATTTTTACAAACTAGTTACGGGAAGCTTGCTTTAAACCATCAAATGACATTTGTAATTTGTAAATTGCCTCAGGAATAATGGAAGTAATCTTAAGAGGAAGACGCGTATAAATTTCTTCATCAAGATATTCATGCAAGAAAGCATTATTTACATCCATATGGTGCAACTCCCATCCTTTTGCTATCGTTACTAATAGAAAAGTTCTTATAGTTATCATTTTTGTAACCAGTGCATATGTATCATTGTAATCTTCTCCTTCAATCTGTATGAACCCTTATGCCACAAGTCTTACTAAAATCATTCGATTAACCCATTGGAGTTGTATTTGAAATGGTAAACTAATTTATATCTAACTAGTATCTTCCTTAGTGGCAAAGTAGTAATGACTTATGTATCATTGTCATTAAGGGCCTCAATCTCCTTCCTCGTTACTTCTAACCATCTTAGGTCTTTGACAGCTTTTTTATAAGTCTTTGGTTCATTACCTATCATGATTGCTCCTAGAAAAGCTTTATGAGAGCTACTAAACTTATTATATGAAATATAGTCTGTTATAAGATGAGCCTTACCTAACATATGCTAACAAATCAGTGACTATGGAGAGAAGTATTTAATAGTTGAGCATTTATAATCATCCAAATACTTCAGCAAGCGACGAGTCTTTTGTAGTCGATCATCAATGGAATAACTGGTTGAAATTCATTTTCTTGCCTCAAAATGTTATCACCATTACTATCTATCTATGTCTTCAGAACTAGTGGGTTACAAATTGATGGGCTAAGATGAAGACTCACTCTTTTGTGGCAATTTTATACTATGACTCTGAGGAATGGTCCTGTCCTCTTTAAAATGCAACCTTTTGCAATGAGGGATTTCTAACTTCATCATGTATGTCATTTCATCATTCTTATAAGCCAACATATCATCATAGGTAGTAAGATCATCAACTACTAATGAATGTAACCAACTCTAAGCTCCTCTTCATTGTTAAGTCCGCTTCTTTCTTTGTAAAGGAATGCATTTTCATAAAATATTACGTACCTTGATATAAAGAAATATTTTGTGTCTATGCTATATATATTCCACCCTTTCTTTCCATATAGGTATCTAACAAATATGCATCATTCTACTCATGCATCAAATTTATCTAGTTTTCACCTTAGTCTTTTTATATAGCAAAGACATCCAAACACCCCAAATTGAGACAAAGTAGGATCTTTTCCAAACAATGCTTCAAAAGGCATTTTCTCCCTAACACCCTTAAAGATATATGGTTAATGATATAACATGATAATATAACATATCGTCAGCATGCATTCTCCCTAAAATTTTAATGTTAACCTTGCTTGAAATCTTAAAGCTCTAGCTACCTTCAATATATTTTTGTGCTTTCTCTTTACTCTATCATTTTGTTATAGAGTTTTGACTAGAGATTTTTTTATGTAAGATCCCATTTTCATCAAAGTATTTCGTCAACGATCCTAAAAACTCAGTTTTGCTATCACTTTGTTACCTCTACTTGCTACCTCTACACCAAATTTTCTTTTAACCATTTTGTTATGGAGTTTTGACCAGAGATATTTTTTATTAAGATCCCATTTTCATCAAAGTATTTCATCAAGGATCCTAAAAACTCAGTTTTGTTATCACTTTGCTACCTTTACACCAAATTGTCTTTTAACCATAGAAAAGTTAGAGAGAAATACCTTATTAGTTTCATATCTTTCCCTTGGCAAATAAACTCATATGGCTCTACTATAATTATCCACTATTGTTAAGAAACAATATGCGCAGGACAAACTTTTAGTATGATACTTTCTTTACAAATCACAATGTATTAATCCAAAAATGCGTGAACCTTTATTATCACTTAATGAAAAGGGAGTTTTAGTCCATTTGAATTAATGACAAATTTCGCATTTCTTAATATCACTTCTAGTAGATTCAAAAGCACATATCTCATAAATATAAGAAAAAGTACGATAAGATGCATGCCATAATCATTGATGCCATAGATCCTCAAAGTTATCTTTCTTAGTCGCTAAAGCCATATGATTATGAATGCTACTCAAATAATATACAACATTCCACAAATCACCCAGTCCAATCAGTATCCGTCAGGTGGTGTCTTATATAACATACATGTTCAAATAATAAGTAACAATGCATTGCATATCATCACTTACTTATCTAATAAAAACCAAATTGTATTTAAAGGTAGGGATATAAAGCACATATTTAAATAGTATTTTTAATCAACCCTTATATTCTTATTTTTAATGACATTCAATGTCACTCTATTTACATTTCCAAGATTTAGATCATAAATATTTGAAAACTGTCCAATTTTTCCCTTATAAAGTGGCACTGTCAAATTTTCATTTTGTCATGCTCTCACAATTAGAACTTTACCATTAAGAGTCTGTTCAATTTGATTTTTAATATTATTAGGTCCTGATAAAGTTATTAAATGCTCCATTTGGGTTAAATATAATTGAGGGAGTGATATGGTTGCTTTATCACTTCTATCTCATCTTTGACTTAGGCCACTAGTGTCTTATATCGCATTAGCATAGCCACATCCCTTGCCTCTACCATGACCACAGGCACCTTTACCCTATTTTAGTGGGTATACATTTATTTAATATCATTTATCTACAATATTTTCCAACTTCTTGCAATGAGAGCAAATAAAGGTTCCCTAACTTTATTAAGTTGACTGAACTAGTTCCATAACCAACATGCTCCATATGTTGCCCCACTTTTGTCACAAATAATGAAAATTGAATTTCATCCCTTCTCCTTACTATATCATACTTTAACTCCTCCCAAAAAAAAATGAGAATACTTTGACCAAGTCAGGCAATGGTTCTATACATAAAATTGTTGAATGTACAATGAAATATTGATCATTTAAACCAAGCAGGAATTTGTACACCTTTTGATTTTCTTTCTCCTCTTCTATTTGACATATCATTCCACAAGTGTTATGAGTATAAGTCACCTTGGGAGAACCACACGCCAAATGCTAGCTTGAAGGGAGGGAGGGCCCAAGGTCAGCGTCGCTGAGTGAAGCACCGTGGAGTGAGAGCCATCGGGACGTCGACTTCCAAAGGGGGAAATAATGTTACGAGTCCCATATCGGGGAAGCATGGTTCTAGAACAAGCCTTATAAGGCCTTGGGCTCTCCCTCCCTTCAAGCTAGCTTTTGGGGTGTAGTTCTCCCAAGGTGACTTATACTCGTAACACTGGTTCTATCATTGAGAGCGGACCACTGGAAAGGGCTACCCACAGAAAGGGGCTGACCAGCGGAGGGGCTGACCGTGAATTGAAATGAGTAAAGCATCGCTGAGTGAAGCTCCGTGGAGTGAGAGCCGTCGGGACGCCGGCTTCCAAAAGGGGAAACAATGTTACGAGTCCCATATCAGGAAGGCATGGTTTTAGAACAGGCCTTATAAGGCCTTGGGCTCTCCCTCCCTTCAAGCTAGCTTTTAGGGTGTAGTTCTCCCAAGGTGACTTATACTCGTAACAACAAGTGTAATATGGAATGTCAGAGATAAGTTCCAACTGAATCCAAAGTTCCTTAATCTTTGAGTAGTAGTCAATGACGGTCAAACCTTCTTACTTTATTCAACTAATGGTGCTAGTTGATACTCTTTCGGTCCACTTTCATGATCATATCACCTATGCATTTCATTCCACACCTCTTCAGTGTTGTCGATGTATGTCACGATTAGCTAAAGCACAGGTTCAAAAGCATTGAAGATCCACACCACTACTATGGAATTACACTTGTATATGCTCCTCGATCAAGATCACCATATGTAGGAGGTCTCTTTAGAGTTCTGTCAATAAAGGTATGTTTGTTTTTAAACCTTAGATTGTTCTTTAAAGTTTTTGCCTAGATAAGATGGTTTAAGCCATTAAGCAAAAGTTGACTAATTGAAGTCCTTGGATTATCTAACAAATTCAAATAATATATGATGATATAGTTTTGCTTAATGAATTTTCTCCTCCACTCATGATTATAGATGCAAAGTTCTACATGAAAAACACCACAAGAACTAAGTAATAATATTTAGCTAGAAGTCATAGGACACCAAAAAAAGTTTTGTATAGGTGATTGAAATCCCTAAATTAGGAAGGTTTTAATACCATAAACCAGTAGAAAATAATTTAAGTTGATTTTAAACAAATGAGAAAGAAAGGAAATTAGGTAAAAGCCTCATATGTCAAATAAGGCATATGAGCATACAATATATACCTGTATAGCCTTCACAAACAATACAAAGCAAGATATACTATATAATTACAACTAAAATAAGGAGGAGAAAATAAAGGAGAAAATAATAAAAGAAATATAATGGTCAAGAGAAACGTTTTGACAATTCACATGACACTTTAGATTTAAGGTTATATAAATACCCATTCTTAACATATTTGTAGTAACCATTGCTTTTGACAAGGAAGTGAAAAGATATTAACCACTATAGAGTTCCCTTCAAATGGATAAAACTCATATCTTTAAGGAGGTTCAAGTAAGGAAATAAAAATGTATATATATAAATGAGACAAAATTATTCCTAGCATAACTTTAAAACACAAACCTCATTGTAGAAATGTTAAGCCTTACACATAATGCACACAAAGAAGTTTAAAGCATATAAGTAAGGATTATTGTTAGATTTAGAACATATAAATTTGAGCGATTAGATAAGTTTGAGATCTTAAGGATATGGAATTATCAACATGTCAGACCTTACTTTTAGTAATCTTTCTTTAGAAAATGGTGATTGTGGTTATCCAATAAACATGAAATAAATCAACATAAATCTTATAAAAATACTTTTATTAAATTATATATTAGGTGTGTCATTTTAAAAGAATCATGATTCTAAAGGCAAAACAATCATACTATATTCTAAGATCAAAACAAGCAAAATACACCTTAAGTCTAACAGCAAGTGGAACACTTTATGATTAATGCTAAATAAAAAATCTTAGGCGAACAAAAAACAAAACAACATGTTAAACAAAAAGAGAATCAACAAAATAAACAATGAATAAAATGATTGACCAAATGACTAATAAAAACCATGTATCAATTAATAAAATAAAACAGCAAGCAAGTACAAGGTGAAACAACAAATTAACATAATGATATACATGTGAGATAAAATAATAGAGTAGAAAACATATTTTACTTTTAATAACATATTTACTAATCAAAATGGAATCAAGAGATGCAATGGTGAATAATCGAGACACCAAAATTGAGAAATATAATGAATAATAAAAATAATTAATTAAATGTTATTATACAAATTTGAATTCAAAATGTCAAAATTTTTGCCATCAAGCCTGCAATAGAAATTAGGAGTTAATGTTATAGAATAATATGTTTTGTTGGACTTGGAATGAAGGAAAAATATGATAATGGCATTTGATGCAATTATATATCTATTAGGACATTATCTAAATATTCACATTTCCTAAATATAAAATTATTCTTAACTGTTTATTAGCCATGAGTGTTATTGGCTGTGATTATAATATTCCAGATGAGAGTAAGTAAGGAGTTTCCTTTAGCTATGAGTGACTCTTTACTTAGTGATCATGTTCATCTTTATTCAATTCTCTCCATAGCCAACCTCCCTTCTAATGTTAAAAGTACTCTTTTCAATCAAATTGAACACTTTGTAGAAATTACCTATCTTTCTACAAAAAGTCGTATTTAAGATACTTCATTACATCTGCTCAGTCTCTACAATATATTCTTGTTACTGTTATTGGACAAGAAGTATAAAAATTATTCTTTCTTGTTACCCATCGTCCAATGGTCAAAAAAATCGTCCAAAGTTTCTATCTAGAATAGTGTAGTTTGAAAGCTACTATAGCAGAACAATGTGTGAAGTTAAAAATTCCAAAGAAGCTCATCTCTTAAAGGGTAAACGTTTAAAAAAATTAGTATTTATTTTTGCATGTGAAAAAGAATATCATAATATAGACTTTTAAACTTTAATTCAACCTATTTTGTTAAATTTAATCTCAAATGCCTTAGTTCATATCTAAACTTAATTTAAGTTGATAGAAATTGCATTGTATCACGTGCCATGCCAAAAACCGTACCAATTGAGGTATATTTGACAACATCTGGCAAGTTCAATTGTTGATCCAAATGGTCTCCTACGAATGAAAGTTTGAGCTGAGCTTAGCTAAAAGTTTAAATTTTGCGCCCCCACCCATAGAAATGGAAGAGCAAGCTATTCTAAAGTTTAGCTCACATCAGTGGAATGGACTCCACGATACTCGTTATGGACTCGTCTAGATTAGTTAGGATGTAACAAAGTGATGTTATGTTACTGTCAAAGAAGAAGTTTAACTGGCGTGCATCCCTCACTCTGTCGCAATTGTATACAAGAAAGTTGGTTTTTTTTTTTCCTCTTCTAAAAAGATTGATGTTTGGCCAAACAATTGCCGACGGACCCCATCTCTATACTCGATGTCTTGATGGGGCACCATAACTATCAGGGCCTATCAATATCACTTCAACTTGATATCACTTATTTTTAGTTAGTCTTAACTCGAACAAGGATGATCCTCTTTGCTTCTCACTCCCATAATTCATGTGTTTCTTTATCGCAAGTTTCAGCCTTGTAGGGTCAAGACTGACTAATCGTCAATCTTGATTAGAGATATGCGATGTGCACGCTTCCCCTACACTTTGTTTGTACTCTCTAGGACTTTTCTGAACTAGAACTATGATAACACAGCAATGTAACCGATATTAGTCCATTGCCTGTCAATGACATCTTACATTGCCCTATTGTTTGAAATGGCTCGACAAGGACTTTTAGAAGTTGATGATGCCCCTATGTATCCAGTTATTTGAAAAACTTCACCTTCTCAGTTGACAAGTTTGAATTTGCATATAAACGGTGACTAATTTGGTTGGTTTCAAATGGTATCTGACATTTGATTTTAATTTAACAACGACTTTTAAAAGAAATAATTTTAGGAAGGACTCAAATTACTTCTAGAATTTTTACTAAAAATTCACTTAACAGTATATTTTGATATTTATTAAATAAATTCTACAATAAAAACACCCAATAAAAATCTCACTAAGACACGAAACCTAGAGAAATCCAATAGTACGTATTCCTTATTTCTAACCATTAGAGAGGTTGTTTCTGATCATTAAATAAATTGATCTCCTTAATTATAGTTACATATTATATACAATATGTACTTTATTAAACCAAATAACTAATGATTGCATTGAAACATAATTTATACATTTAAGTTTTATTTAATAAAAAGAAAGTAGGATGATATCTTTAAAGAATGCTTATTACAAGATGCTGGAGACAATTAACTTAGAGCATGTCACAGGGAAAGATAAGTTCCAAGTTAGTAGTAACAAAATGGTCCCATGGAGCTTTGGAGTAAATCGTCAATTTTACAGACATGAACATCAGCTAAAAGTTTCAAAAAAAAGAGGACCAATCAAAACGATCATGCTAAGTTGTTTCAATCATATGCATGCGTATGGGGAGCTATATGGGGTTTTTACATGATCGAATCTGACAGAAAATGGGAGCAATTGAACTGCAATGGTAAGCAATTATGTAAACCCAGCTAATGTTCTTGTCCTACCAGACCACCATGTCCAAGAGTTATAACTCGTACAATGTAGATTGTACTTCTCATCCCCTTTCCTCTGATACATATTCACTCAAGAGCTGGCACGCATATTTCTACTGTAGAGAATATTTCAGTGGTTTGTAATTGGTATAATAGTATGATACATTTTCTTGTGTCCCTTATAAGAGTTCTCTGGTAAAGAGATGCATGTGATCGGTGATCCCTCCATGTCATCTGTAATTTAGGTAGCCAATTTGTAAGGACTTTTGACCATGTCCACTATATATGTCTCTTCTTTTCTTTTACTTGTTATTTTCATATATCCTCCTACTTGAGAGAACAGCAGAATAAGAAGTAACAGAATGGCTTTAGGGAAGGCTCCAAGAATAGGAGCTTCTTTCAAGTTATGATTTTTGGCAGAGAGTAAGGGGGTCTTCTTGCTGCTAAGTTAGGGGAGTGTGTGATGAGCTCTTCAAGAGAACACATCTTTATTGAAAGATGCTAAAGAGATAGACCCATTTACAATGTCAGGATGTAACGTAAATTCCTTCACCGACTTTGCCACTTGCTACTTTGCAGGGTTCTGCTACAAAGCTCTCTGCGACTCCTCTGTATAAATCTTCCCTTTTTGCACATTCCATAAAGAATAAATGCACAATGGAACAGTGGAGACCAACTTTGTATATATTTATGCATAAATGATTCTTCAATTTAACTTTCTTTTGACTCGATGCACGACCAGCCAACTCATTCCATCATCCCCTTCTTCCCCCATCTCAAGTGAGATCGATTGTAAAATATTATTGGCTGGCATTCAAGATTTAGGTCAAAGAAAATATTGCCATGTTAATTAATGGTCAACATAACATCAACGGTATTAGCATTAAGATAATCAGAATAACGTCCATACGTACCAGAAAACATGCACGATGTCGCTGTACCACCATATCCTTGGGTCACAAACGCATAAAAAGAATATAAGAATTAATTTATATAATGGCCAGTAAAGCCATTGTACAGTCTACCACGAATACTCTGACAATACCAAGTACAGATCAAAATCATTAATATAGACCAGAGTTGGCAACTTATGATATCTATATATCAGAGAATCGCCCGAATGTTTTGATTCAACACCATAAATCATATACATTGCATCCCCACCCAGCCTCTTTGTGCAGAACCCTACTATTTAGTATATATCTCTTTATACTAATTTTTCTTTTTCGATAGAATGAATAAGAAATTCCAACCATTCGTCTTGAATGATCTCGAGTACCATTATAGTAGAAGCTCCCTTGTTTCTGTTCTTTTGATTTCTTTGGTTACGTGCGCACTACATCAATGCACTGGCAGGAAAAGAAAAGATGTGGAGCAAGGTCCAGTGATAGTAGGACACCGTTTGAATCCTTATTTCATTACAAACTTGTTACAATTAAATCCAGCAATAAGAACTTTTAGTAAATAATAAATAAATGTAAGGACTTGGGAGTATGCAAAACTCCATTATTTCCTTACGATCCTTAGTTAAGAAAAGTTGCCCTATATGTTCCAAAATAAATCTTACATAACATGTTTAATGAAGTTATGTTTAGGTAGATTTGATTTGGCCACCCTTAAATTAATTAAGAACACGCTTAGGGCACTTCCTCCTTATATGTATGATTTTGCCATATAGAAGCTTCTAAATGTCTTTGAAAAAATAATACCCTAAACATAAAGTTTGCGAAATTGTGTTGATCTACAAATGAGGATGATGATAACATGGAAATCCCAGTCATAAGCACAAAAAGGTAACAAATCTTAGTGATGGCAATACACAAGTATGAAAGAGAGGGCATAGGATTCCCAGAACCTTTCTCTTTAACAAGAGCGTGCTTTGTAGAAAAGATAGAGGAGAAAGTGAGTGCAAATGACAAAGATCCAAAACCCCAAAACCTTGAAAAGGTGGCTCTTATACCAAAAGATGGTGACCCTCCACCATGTATATATAGCTGTAGGAATGCCAAGCAAGTGAACCCCAACACTCACTTATAAAAGCTAAATTCGTATAAAAGTTTTGTATACGCTAAACAAAAATTTTGGTTTCACACGTGGGGCCTTATTTCCCTTTAATTTTATTCCTTTGCTTTCCTTTGGTTTTTAAATATTCTTTATTACGTAGCTATATACGATAACAGGAGGAATATCTTGCAACTAGTCTTTGTACAAGCTTCACATTTCAGGTGAGGAAGTTGAAAAGAGAAAAATAGATAATGAATGATTTGTTTCTTCAATTATAACAACAACAACTCAGTATAAATCTAGCTGAATGCAGAACAATTGTTTTTAATCAATTCAATTAAAATTCTTATTATTGTATTTTAGACCACATTTTTATAAAACATAACTTCAACACAACTACAGCACCATACAGATTCTTAAAACAAAGGATATTAAATCAAGTTTTTATTTTTTTCTACTTGTTTTGTGTGAAAGTGTGTAATTAGGTGGAATCAACCCTGTATTTAATATATATTGAGCCTTAAGCTTTGTCTGTAGGGTAAAACAAACCCTCTTTTTCAGCCTTCTTTTTCGACTTTCTTGTCTTCTTTTTCGATAAGTCCAACTCGTTTTAGGCCGAAAAGAAATAATTAGGAAGAGCCTAAACAAATCCTCATCATTTGGGTCCCGTTGGAAACAAAAGTAAGGATTATCGTTTATAAATAAGCTACTAATTGGAATACTTAAGGGACACAACACAAACAACAAGACACAATTAACATCTACTTAGCCAAAACATTCAACAGGATTTGCATTGTATTCTATCAAAAAGGCACTGCACCTCGTAAAGTTTGTCCCACAATGAGTTTGTAGTTTGAACATGTGTCTTCGCCAAGGATGGATTGATATTTAAATTTGGACCGCCAATCATGCACTATTAGCAACTGCATATAACCCGTAGTCCTGTTGTTAGTCCAAAGAAATCGATTTGGAGACAATGTTTAACTACCACCAATGGTGCAAGTGTAATGCAACAGTAATTGATGAACTTTTTCTTTCATTTACAACCCTTTTCGTTTTGGATTCTTTTTTTTTTCCTACCCTCTTTTTCGTTATGCTCTCTTTTCTTTTCTTTTTTTTGAAAAGTTGGAGTCGCAAGGCAACAAAATAGATATAAAATTGAGACCTTTTCAATGGCAAAGGGACTCAGTAATGAAGGGAAAATATCACATAAAGAGATGATATCATTAGCAATATTATTTCTCCATGAATCTCTCAAATCATCAGGGATGAGCAAGATGGTTTGGGTTTTGTTCTTTTTCTATGTTGGTGTCAATTTGTAATGAGCGTGGCCTATAAACTTATATAGGTCCCCATCAAGTTTAGGCATCATTAGCTAAAGACCATTGAGCAACAAAAGGGAATAGTTCTCATTATCTAGAGACTATTTACCATTATAAAGTAATGGTTCAAAGGTGATCAAATGGAGCCAAACTTAAAGGAAAAGCTGAATAAAGGAAAATGACCCACATTACTATATATCTGGGATCAAATTCACGAGAAACGAAACTGTACAAATCACAAAAATGAATAAGTGATTATCCTAAAACCTTTAATCCTATGAAATGAAATCCATTTTTCTTAATCAATTATAAAGATAGATTGATTGAAAATACATATGCAGTCACTGTTCAGAATAAGTAATTATTATAATAACTAAAACCAAAATTAAAAAAAAAAGAGCATCATGCACAATAAGAGTGGCCTAGAGCCATCTCCGCTGACGGCCTGGAGATCAAAGTTAAGTTGATATGATAAGCTTATTGAATATTTAGTGTCTAATGATTCTCACAATCCCTTTTTGTTGAGACTTGAAGCTCCAAAATGTCCCACGTGCTATTTCTTTTTTGCCTGAAATTTTGACAGAAAAAGAAAAGAGAGGCTGTGACATTGCAGCTTATGGTTGGTTGCTAGGACGCTCTGCTTGACATCATTAGTTGAGCAAAAAGCCAAGTAGATCAGCCCCACCTCTTCCTCTAATCAAATGCATCCATCTCTATGGGAACTTGGGCCTCACCAAGCTCCATTTATAATTACTTGATTAGCTTGTGTTTCCTTAACCTAATTATGTTTTCTTAATTGAAGATTTAAATGTCTACTCCCGTTAAATTGTTGAATGATTCAGGTCAGAGTTATTTTCTGTATTTTCTTTATAACAATAAAAATATTGTGGAATTAAAAATTCAAATTTTAACTTTGAATAATTGTGTGTTAAATTATTTTATAGACACTACTACTAAAATTAGATCGGGATAGTAATACAATATTTGTCACATACGAAATAATTAATTATGTAATAGTTTTCACTAAAATAATTTTAAAAAATTTAATAATTTTTTAAGACTTTCTAATCATATGAAGAATATTTTCAATATTTTAAAAATTAGACTAGAAGTTTATTAGATCTTTATAGAAT
>JAOQML010000001.1:2744488-2755749 GCA_027568935.1 Erythroxylum urbanii
GCCACCCTCGCGGGGCACGGATTCGGGTATCACTGTCGATATCGGGTTCGGGTTCGGCGGGAGTTGGGGTGTTACATTTTTGCTATGATAATCTAGGAGTTATGGGTATGGTTAAGGTAGATAATTCGATATATAGAATTTCACGTAGTTGATATGCCCAAAACTTATATTATTATCCTAGGAGGGCCCTCTTTACGTTTTGTTAAGATTGTCTTTCACCTTGTCAATTATTAATGAATTTTCTAGTAGATCATGTGATAGTAGAAATATATAAAAATATAAATATGACTAAAAGAATATTACTTGACATAATTAAAGGTTGATGAGAATGTTGGTAAGCATTAGATTGATTTGTGATAATCAAGAAAGAAGTAAAGAGAGGAGACCATCTGTAAGATGATAGGATGAATATAGGTGATTTACTAGTTGCAAAAATTGTAAAGGAGGGGGAAAATGTTGGTGAAGTGCATATGGAAGCTTTGTTGGGAGCATAAGGAAATTTCACTTAGTGCATTGAAGAAATGGAGGAAATTGGCCAAGAGATGGTGGTCCATAAGATAAATGTCAATGATTTCAAACCTATCTGGTAGAATAAGCAAACTTTTACATTTAAGAGAAAACTCATCATAGAGGAAGAATTAGAGAAGTACTTTGTATTAATTTATTGCATAAAGTATGATATCTCAAGAGGTTAGCAGAAATAGTAATGGTGAAGATGGTAAATAGGAAGTAGAGGATATGTATAGACTGCATTGACCTTAATAAGGCCTACCTAAAATATACTTATCCCCTACTTATGGTTAATCTGCTTGTAATGTGACAAGTCATAAATCATTGAGTTTCATAGATGCACATTCAGAATATAACCATATTCATATATATGAAATAAATGAAGACCTTATTTGTGACTCATAATTGCCTTTATTGCTATAAAATAATGTCATTTTTATTATAGAACATAAAGGTCACCTATTAAAGCTCAATCAACATAGTGTTTAAGCCTTCGTTAGACAGGAACATAAAGACATATATCAAAGATATGTTAGTAAAGACCCAGAAGAAAGGAGATAATATTGCAAATCTATGAGAATGTTATCCACAAGTATGAGATGAAGCTCAAGCCACAAAAGTACATCTGTCAAGTATTAGAAAAGAATTTTTTTTGTTTTGTAGTAACTTAATGCAACGTCAAGATCAATCTTGAGAAGATAAAAGCAATCTAGACGATAACCCGTCCAAGTTCCATTAAATAAATGCAAAAGGCTCATAAGGAAAATAATGAGCTTGACTATGTTTCTCTCTATATTTATTGATCATTATCTATCTTTCTTTCATATGCCTAGATAGGTAAAGAGCTTCAATTAAGGACTATAATGTTAATAGGTTATTGATAAAATAAATATATACTTGTTAATGCAATTATTACTATTTATAATCAAGCGTTATGAGTCTTTTTCCTTTATCTAGTCATCTTAAATTGGGTTATTAGTCCAATAATGATGAAGGATGAACAAAATTAACAAAACTCATCTATTACAGTGGTAAAGCCTTTATAAGACTAAAAAGAGGTATATAAATATAGGGAAGGCAACTTTGGCCTAAATTGTTTTCATGCAAAAGCTTAGAGCATACTTTTAAGCTTATATATTCAAGGTTGTCACAAATCTACCTCTTTGCTAAATTTTGTACAAACATGATCGCCAAATAATGTGGATAATGTACATAGATGAGTTATGCAACACCAAGGGAAGTGGGGTGATATTGATAAAGGGGAATTTTGAGATAGAGATCAGGTATGCAAAAAGATATAGTTTAAAGCTTGTAATATTAAATGAAAATATGAACCATTGTATATGGAACTCCGTTGGCATGCCATTTACAATTATAAGTTATAAGTGTATGTTTTGGCTCTTATCTTGAAATGAATCAAGTTCTCGAAACCTTTGAGGACAAAGAGAAGAACATATGAAAGTATTAAACAAAGTATCTTCAAATGAATCAAGCTATACGTGTAGAAAGTTAACTTATTCCTCAGGAAGATCGCTTAATAATAGACCAATTATCTAAATAAGGAGCACAAGGAGCAAAGAGAAGGAATCTTTTAGGATGAGCTTAGTTAACTAGAACTTTATATTAACTATGTTGACTCTTAAGATAAATGGATAAGGGCAATTAGTAACTATATTTAAAATAGAGTATTAGTAAGCAATAAAGGAAGCGGAAAAAATCCAAGAATAAAGTTGCAAGATACATATTAGATAATGGAAGGATTTTTCAAAAATTTTAACTTTAATAAATTTACAACTATGATGTCCTATGTAATATCTAAAGTATTGAAGGAGTATAGCCCATTAGAGGGCCTCTACTTTCAACCATAAATTGCTCAAGCAAAAATACTATTGGCTTATGATAAAGAGGGATGCATAAAAATATGTAAAGAAATTTGATAAGTGATAATGTTATTTAGATCTTCAACAAAGACCTATCTTTAATTATACACCCATGTCTAACCTCATCTCATTTGTGCAATGAAGATAGAGTTCTTGGGGCCTTTTCCCGTAACCATCTAACATATAAAGTTTATACGAGTAGCAATAAATTATTTTACTAAATGGGTGAAAGCTAAATTCTATTCCTTTATTACAATTAAAATAATCGAACAGTTCTTGAAGGTTAATATAGTTAGTCGATATGGAGTTCTTGTAATCATTTGTATGAATAATGTACCAAAGTTCAGTAGTAAAGGGCTATTAACAATTTTACAAATAAATAAGAATTACATAGTGTTTTATATATGTCATTCATCCTCAGACAAATAGCTTAGTTGAGCTAACTAATATAACTATCTTGCGAAGCTTACAAATAAGGATTAAAAAAGTTGAAAGCATATGGGTAGATCAATTTCACTCTATTCTATGGGCATATCACTCCATATCTAGAACTTTAATTATAAAAACATGTTTAATCTTAGTCTTCTTTAAAGTGTAACCATTGTTTTCAGTAGAGATAAACATAAGGAGCTTAATGCTAATGAATTTTCAATAAGAAGCAAATGTTGATATCCTCTTAAGTGAGATGGATCTCTTATAAAAGTGTGAGATAATGCTTATATGAATAACTTACCATACCAACAAAGTATAAAGGAGTACAATGTCAAAAGAACTTGAATTTAAGACATAAAAAAAGGGTCTAAAAAGAATAGGCATGTTTAATACAACTTAAGTAAAAGAAAAACTTACCCTTAAATGGTCTGGTCCTTTCCTTATTAGAGAATCAATAAATAGAGATCTTGCATGTTGTCATACCTCAAAAAAGATAAATACTTATAACATGGAATGGACAACATCTGCATTGCTCTTATAAATAAATAATTTTTTAATGAATATTTAGATATTTTTGGTTATCACAATCCATCATCAATATAACAAGTTGATTTATCAAGGAAAAATGCGCTCATAAAGATGTAAAATTGTCTTTATATTGATCAAATAATAAGACATTTTATTAAGGCAAACACACATTTGAAAAGAAGTAGATATATTCTTACGGTGATCAAGTAATAAGACATTTCACTAAGATAAAATGCTTTCACAAAATGCTAAGGAGAAAATAAATAAATCAATATATGACAAGCGATTGTATAAATATAGTGAGTAAGCAGTTTTCTGTTGATACAGGTCTAGAGGCCAACAAAGTGCAAATATTTCAAGAAAGTAAAAAATTTGGAGAGCCACTTCGAAAGTTAAGGGTCTTTAGCTTTCAAACTTAAAAACTACCACCTAAGTCCTTCAATATGTAGGCATAATCATCTTTTATGGTCTTGAGCTTTGACATAAATTCTAAGCCAAGCAAATCACTTTCACTTAGGACTTAGTTTGGATACTTCAACTTTATAAGCTATTCTCACTAAATGAATGGAATAAACATGTTCTCATTATTCTAAGTCTCAAAAGACTTGCTTTTAAGGAAGTCATGACACATGTTGTTTTTGAACTCCTTATTAATTAAGTACTAACTTCGGTTATGAGGAGTCAAGTCAATTTTTTTATGATTTACAATCAAACTACTAATTTTGGTAATGAGGACTTTGATTTTCTTATCCCTTCCTTAATCTTTATAGTCATTCCCTTCATAGTCTTTTTATAAGCTATAAACATATCTTGTTGTTCTCAGAGAGCCTGTTTATCTCTGCAACAACCTTATTGTTACAAAATCAAAATATATATTAAGAGCAAGCAAAAAATAACTTGCATAAAAGTCTTGGATATGGACTTATTAAAAGAGTTTGAAGAGTATGCATCTTGACAAAGTTAACTTCAACTTAGTAATGTACTGTTTATTTAAAGTTTTCCACTAATAGCCCCTTGCTTGAGGTAAGAAAATGCCCCTGTAGACTTGGATTTTGACTTTATACTAATTGAAGATAGGGTCACTCACCTTGATATCCCACTTCAGGTTTAAATTTATTTCCCATATTCTTGCAAGTAGAAGTTTAAGAGTAAGTTGGCTAAGTGATCTTAATGGAGGCTCAAAGGCCTTCTTCACTTGATCTAAGTTTTTCTCTATGTCTTATGAGCCTCTTGAGGCATAATCCTCCTCCACTTCTTATCAGCTTCATCCTCGTTATGGGCTGAATATATGAGTTTGCTTAAATCTATCCCTGTAAAAACACATACAAACTATTAGATTTTAAACTATCTGTACAAGTTACAGTAATCTATCATTAGAAAACTTGTAGAACTATCAATCTATAACCCTAACCTCTAACAATATATCTTCCTTTAACAACTAATCTTTAGAAGAAGGGGATTCTTAAAATCCATCAAGCTCCATGTATAGGAGTTCATAAGGGAATCTAACCTTTTTCTTTTGTTGAAGTCTAGGTCTACTTTCCTTTACATCTACTAAAAGTCTCAAGTTCTTTCATCCATCAAGAACATGAATGGAAAACATCTTTTCCACTGTGGAATCCTTTTGATGGTTTATTCACACACATTCTAGGTCTGACATTTAGGCTATACTAACAAAAGAGTTTTTCTGAAGATCAAATTTAGTACATTAACTTAAAAAAATTTTAGAGATAATGCAAAAAATTTTAAATGATAGGCTACTTTGAGAAAGAAATGTGACATTAGAATGGAGGTGGAGTAAACTAAGAGATAAACTTATCTTTCTAGGATTTCACAGCCATGATCATCTAAACGAAGTTTCATCTCACATTTGAAACTATTATATTATATTAAGTTAGCAATTGTATTAATTATTGTATGAGTTTAGATGAGAAAAGGGTACTTTATGTAGCAGAAATTTGAAAAGACATTTTTTAAGAGTGGGAAAATCTCAATTATACAACAATTAATACAATATCTAACGTCAAATAATTAGAAGTTAGCCGAAAAGCAATACAACTATTATTATAAATTTTCAATTAATCTAAATAAATCACATTAAATGTTTGTAAAGTAACATTTTAGGTATGAATAATTCTATTATCATGGTATGTTGATGAAATTGGAGAGGAGGCAACTAATATCCAGGAATTACTTGGGGTCTTCCTAAAGTTAGACAGTCTATTTGTTAGAGTCATAAAACTATATCTTAAGTCTCTCCTAGCACACATTTTCAGCTCTCACCCCATCTTTGTCATAAAATGCTTTTCATACTTGTACAGGCTATTAAAGTTACACATATATGATATTTATTTTGAATCCCAAATCAGTATTCACTCTTTACTTATTTTTTTGTTGAATAGTGATTCTTGATATTTTTCTCTCTCTAAATTTTTTGTTAATTTTATCATTTAAATGTTTATATAAATACTTCTTTAATTAGTAGTGATTTTTTTATATTTTCTCTTTAATTTCATTATTTACATTGAAACTATTTTTGATGTTATTTGGCAAGAACAATGAAAAGACTATATATTTCAAAGATTCTACTAATATATGTCAAATTATAAATGAAAATTTTACTAAAAAGACTTTTCAAGTCTGCACATATATCATTTATGAATTATTCTATAATTTCTAATAATTTATCATATACACTTTGGGATGACAACAGAGTTCGAATGGATTCGAAGTGTAAACTGTCTAATCTCGAAGTCGACCTGATTTTTTCTTTTTTATTTAAAATTTGAATGATAACGTCATTTTTCTCAAAACGACAATCCGAACTTACGTGAATTACACTTAAAATAATCGCTTATAAAAGAAAACCGTGAGCCATCTTACGGATGGCATGGCCATCTTAATGTACTTATAGTTTCTGGTTCGGTGATCATTACCCCAAAACTGGTCAACAAGAACTAAAGTTTCACAATTAGATTTAGCATATTTCAGTACCCATCAATCTTGTAGTTTCAAAAGCACTTAAAAGCCAAAATTAGAGGAAAAAACTTACCAAACATATACGGTTTCAGAGCGCAACTCACTGTCTTTAAATTTCTCAAGACTCGATCATTCATTTCTCAGGCATTATAGCATTAACAGTTCGTCCAAAGCAGAGAGCATAAGTGGGGTAGACTTCTTAACTATGTCAAAATTACATTTAAAGCCAGAGCTATACGCCGGCACTGCTATAAAATGTAGGATTTCCAATACATTAGTAAGTTAATCTCTCGTATTTGTATTCAATTAACACTCACCTAGGTGTAGCTTTTAAGTATGAAGGCAACTAAAATGATACCATAAGAAGGCGAAAATTGTTAGTGTCCTCTTCAGTGTTGGCTTCCGTCTCTTGCAGTTTCTTCACATAGGCTTTCTCTTCTTCTGCAATTTCTGCAACTTCCTCCATTTGAGATAGATCTGGTATGACAACCCAGAGAAGACCATGGCTACACATCCCCATTGTTTTGTTGAAAGGGGATTGCCACTAAGCAATGATGAAACCACAATGCTCACGAACTTTCTGGTGGTGGTGATTGTAGTATTAGTAAGAGATCCGAATCTGCTAATGGTTAAAAAAATGAAGTTCTGGCCTACTGCACCACACAGGCAGAAGAGAAAAATGTCCCAGGCTGCCTCTGGATGCTGCTTACAGAACTCAACTGCCTCATAGCCAATACCTTGAGGCAAGCCAAACATGTAGATCATGTTGTAAATCGTACCCCATAAATTCATACCCAACATAATATCCCAAGCACTCGTCTTTGGATACCTGAGTAAAAAAAGAAAAAGTACATTCATTTAGGCGATGTAAAAGTGCGTGAAGAGCAAGTATATTTAGTGAGCGAGAACATTGTAAGAAATTCAGGAAGAAAACCTTCAAGCATACACAGATATTTAAGTTGAAAAAAAAGTGATTAGGTAGTTGAAAAGTGAAGCACACCTTGTAGTGAGTGAATCCTGTGTAGCATTTGTAAATCCATCAAATGCAAGATTTAAGAAACAAAGTCCGTATCCAAGAGGTGCATTTGGATGTGCAAGTTTGCTCATAGTTTTTGAGCTGGTCTGAAATCAGGAGGCATACATGAGACAGGACATGAATTAAAACCTAAATTTTGAGTCTATGGCTATAACACGGGGTTCAAGATGAAGAAATCTTTCAGATATAGTCTCTCACCTTCGAGAGCGCAAATGTTGATACCCCTCCAGCAACAAGGAAAGTGCATATATACTCATTAAGGGAGTATCTTATACCATAAACTAGAGTGCCCATCAACATGACTGCATAAAAATTATGAAATAATTCATCAGTAAATGATAATAGAGATGGTGTCTTATTGCTCTGGATGCATACTATAGTCATCCCAAGCACTGAACAAGTATTTTGCAAGTATTTTCCTAAAAAGCTACGAACAAACAAAAAGCAAAACACACTGTAAAATGGAAAGAGACTCGAGAAGAAAAACATGCATTAGTTACAGAGGACGTTGGTCAAAACAACAGGCAATTTGCATGGCTAACTTGGACCTTTGGAAGAACAGCAATAGCATTTGTTCAGAAACCTCAATATATCCAATTTAATCTTCAAAAAGCATCTACAGTAAGAATTGAACCACCAACAGACAAAATGAAAACGATCATGTTAATTTCCTTCTAAATGCTGTGCAAACAGCCATACAAACTTAACTTAGAGCACCAAATTAACACAAAAGATCCAAGGTGGTGATCACAACTAGCGATATCTAGTTTGTTTTACATTTTTTATACTATGAAGCTGCACAATCAAAAGAGACACCACACCTGGAATCATTTTCGAAGATTTTGCTAGGACCTGCAGGCACCAAAGTCGGTAAGGAAGGTTAATCAATGAAACTGATAACGACTAGAATCTATCATAAAACAACAAACTCCTGAAGAAAGAAAGATTCATAAAAAGTTGAACAAACCTGAGCTGGGTAGCTGATATATTTCAATGCTTCAATGCCCATCGCCGGACCAATGGTATTGGTAATTCCTGCACTCCAATACGTCCACCATGGAGCACCACTACCACTGCTACTGCTTCTCGACCAAATCTTAATCACTAGACATCAAAACAGAAATAACCACTTTAAGCTCCGAAACACTACAATATAATGTATGTTATCAAATTACACTAGTGGATTGCGTACAACTTACTTATATAAGACCAAATCAGGCAAACCACATTTTGCGCCAGATTTAGGAACGCTAAATGTTCGAACCTCTTCCCATCCGCTCCAAATCGCTTTGTAGATCTGAAGCAGAAAGGGAATCATCTCATAAACCCTATGTTACAACAATGACGTCGCATCCAATTAGAGAGAGACTTACAGAGTTTCTTGGAGAACTCCTTGATAGATGTACGCTGACCAGATTCCGGCAACACAAAAGGCTAACACCAACACTCGGCGTAGTCCGGCACCGTGTGATTCCATTTTGTCGTAAGCCACCGACGACCACTGGATTTCCGCCGAGGTTCCTTTTATCAGTTGACGGAATAACTTAACGGGAAATGAAAACGGCGAGGAAGGAATTTTGTGATTTGACGGTACGGAGATAACGGAAATAACCGCCGGAGGTTAACGGCGAAGTGTCCCTTTGATCAGATATATAGAAAGGAGGAGGACAGAGGAGCGCTGAAGTTACGTGGATTTTCCACGTGGGAACAATTGATTGGGTGCATGATTTCAACTCGCGTTTCTCATTGGTTGGAGCAACGTGGATCACAAAACGACGAGAAGGGCCTTTAACACTGCGATAAGAGCCCCCACCAAATAAATTGGAGCCCTCACCGGATGGTTTGATAATTAATTAAATCATTAAAGTTATTAGATAAGTTGAGAGATTGTCTAATTGATTCTCATTAATTCAATTAGAAATAAATAGTTACACTTTGAGAAAAGGTAATTAGTATATTTGGAAATCTAGGATGAGTCATAATTCAATCAATAAAATAGGAGGGAGACAAAATAGGAAAAAAAAGTAATCTCTAGTATTTAGATTCTTGAATTCAAATTTTCAACAATTTCAGTATTGTTCATTGTTTACATTAGTCTTTTAATTTTAATTTAATTTTCCAGATTATTTACATTTCATAATTTAGTTTCTTAAACAAAGTTGTATCTAAATTAAGCGGTGTTTAGGCATCAATTCTTGTGGAATCGATATCCAATCTTTTTACTACAAGTCAAGACCCGTTCACTTGCGGTTTTTGAACGTAAAACAAGTAGATAGGTTTTACCATCAAATATTATCCACTTTGATCTTATCCTCCACATCATCCAAGATCTCTCTATGATCTCTATCCGTTGATGATGAGTCATCCAAGCCCAAAGCTTATTACAGCACACTGGTCTAATTCAATACTTACTTACCTATGTTAAGTCTATTAGCCATAGTCCGTTCATTTGAGCATACACTAAGTCCTTAGTCTATCAAGAACTCAGCCTTAGCCAAGTTAACTCGCACAAGGTCTGAAACTCTACCAAAAATCGCACTAAGCTTAATCTAACTTGCTAAGTTACCTTAGAACTCTTGGATGCCACCGTCATTCATATGATCTAGCTAGCCTATTTACAGCTAGTTATGAAGTGTATGCATACGCTAAGGGGCTAACAAACCATCCCTACTAGATGAATTCGACGCCCTCATCGAAATAAACTATGGGCACTCCTCTAAATGTGGTTTTCTCATAGGCTACTTAATCATTGGCAGATCTCCCACGTACTACCATTTCCCCTCTCTGTCAAGTTTATCTTTTCTTTTATTTGGATGCTCTTTCACAAGGTCCATTGCACCTAACATAGCAGAATTATTGAGATGGACTTCCTCTATCGTGTCATCATTTTCTTCTCCTTGATCCTTCACGACTATTGAATTAACTTACTCCTTACCAATCTTTCATTTTGGGATTCACGAGCAAAGTGCAACCCTTCACCAATGAAACAAACAATATCCCATTTTATTTTATTTTGGGATTTACATTGAGAAGATTCACCTACCTTCTCCTTGCTTTCTCTGAGCTATTCTGTGTCCCACCATTCTTCTTGCCTTAATTACAAGTTTGAATTGGTGATGGCATTTGGAGATTTACCAAGGCATTCACAGCCACTATCACACTTGGAGGTCTTTCGCGTTCTATCTCTGAAACTCCATTCACGCTCAACCTTGCAAATAGGGATGGCAATTATAGCCCGGCCCGGCCTATTGACATACCTACTTGTAAATTATTTATGCAGTTGAACAACTTATCTTTCTCAGACATATTCTGCACGTCTAACATCAAAGATGTGAATTTCCTCACATACTCTAGCACTGAGCCGTCCTGCTTTAACCTCTTCAAAATTTCTCTCTCCATAAAGTCTTGTTAGGAAGGAACTTGTCCGTTAGCTCCTTCTTTATCTTCTCTCAAATGTCAATGGGAGGTCTACCCGTATTGATGTCATTGGAAGTTCTTGTTCTCCACTATAACTTTGCATCATGTACTATATGCATAGTTGTGGTTGACACCTTCAAATCGGAAACCTTTGTTGTTGTAAAGTATTGCTCTATATCCCACTAGAAATTTTTGAGTTTTTGTGCACTCCACTTGCCATTAAAAAATTAAGGCTCTCATACTTTCACCAAAGTGCTTTCGATATGCCCAATATCCTTTGTTGCAATAGCACGCCTTAGGATTGTCATCTTGAACCGAGTCTCCTCTTATGCCTTCATCAAATATGCTATTTGATATTGCAACAGTTGGATTTGTTTTGCCAATATCTCGAATGGAGTATTGTATAAAGTGACTCCCTCTTCCCTTTGAAGAATTGGCCTAATGAGTGCCTCCACTATGTTGATACGCTCCATTAAATT
>JAOQML010000001.1:2759876-2777790 GCA_027568935.1 Erythroxylum urbanii
TAGTTATTATTAGTATCATTAATATTATTATTTATTTGTTTTTATACATTTATGCATTTAATTTTATTTATTTATTTATTTACTTTTTTTTAAATTACATTATTTATTTGTTTTTTTATATTATTACTATACCACTTTTTTCTTCGTGTCATAATCATATACGAGTCTATTTTATAAAAATAAAGTTACATATTATGAGACTTTTTAGAATTTACTTTATTATTGAATTTTGGACTGAATAATAAAGAATGATAAGCAGAAGCTTACTGGCAGTGTGAACCAAGATTGTGCGTTTGCAAGTGAATTGGTCTAAAAGCCATCAATATTCCAATGCTGTGGATTGATGTAACTGAACATATGCTTATTGCTTTTTTCTAATTTTTTTAAAAAGTTGACTATTATTGCCCCAACTAGTCAACTCTCTCTTATTGTTGGAGGATGAAGTCGTGGAGTGGGACCCAAGCATTTCAAAACTGGTCCCATCTGACCGTCAATTGCTGAGTCCACGGGTTTTTATCGTCGTACAGAAATTTCATCTCAAATTCTCCTCATCAAGCCAAACAAGAAATTCCCAAAAGGTCCCCATTTTCGCTTTATGCACTCGTTATCTTTTTATAGATATATAAAAAATTATTTAAAGGAAGGGCATTTACGTAAAGTGCATAATATCTAACAGCCAGAACTGAATAACGAAGGAAGAGGTGGAAGACAAAGTCGACACGCGCTCAGTCTCGCGTCAGCTTTGCCAAGTGTAGTATTTATTCTACTATTCTTACAGATGCAAACGATGTTCCACTCGCCCTGTGCGTTGTCGTCCCTTCTCAAACGCGGCTGCCTGTTCCTGAAGGCTTTCCCACCTACCTTGTCTCTTCTTTCCTTCTTTTCCACTTGACCGACCAAACTTTTCATACGAGAAAACCCACTCAGTCTTTTTACTTGTGCTTCACCTTCTCCATGGGGTTGGAATACTCGAAAGTTGTATGATATGGTTGATAATTGCATCTGATTGTTAGAAGTTAGAACACGAAATCCAAGTTGAAGAGGTTCGCCGGAATGGGTAACTGCTTAGACTCTTCTGCTGCTAAAGTTGACACCACCCAGAGCTCTCATACTCCGTCCAGTAAAGGTCTTTCCTTTTATTTGGTTTTCTTTTTCTTTTCTTCTCTTTTGTACTCTTAGGTTTTTGGGCCTTGCCCTTACTGTCTTGCTTGTTCAGTGATCGTGTTTATCGGGTTTTGCTTTGTTTTTACGCAAGGTTCGTTCTTTTCTATGGTTTTTGTCGATGAGGTTTGGATGGGTTGACTTTTGCTTTAATTGCTAGCTTTTCTTTGTTGGACTTGGCTATGGCTTGTCTTCATAGAATTATAATTGTAAAGTATGGCCTTAGATAGTGGATTGATTTTGTTGATATGGCAAACTTTTCACTTCATCTCCATGAAGCATAATTCTTTCACTTTTCAAGCAATAGTAATATGTATAGGTTTTGTGGGTCGTTTTGCTAAATATGGCTAGTTTAGTGATTTTTAGCCTATAATATGGTTCAGGAGTTACTGTTTATGCATTTTGGTTAGAGAAGCTAATATCCTTTTTACGATGGTTGGCTTTCTTCATAAATTCTTGATTTCTGAATCCTGGACATGTTGGTGAATGGACCCGCGTAATATGTATTGTGAGATTCATTAGTTGGGATATCATTTGATATATTCCATCTCTTGAAATTGATATGAATCGAATAGTTGTCTGCAAATGTTAGGGGCTTGATGATTTGAAAGGTCAAACTTGTCAGTTTGTGCCTCTGATTTGGATATGACCTCTGTAGTTAGAATTAGATTTATTCTTAATAAATAGGAGTCGATCATGTCGAAATTCCTTCCAATTTGATTATTTTGAGTCGACAACTGTGGTGAGTATGTTGGCAACGGAAGTTCTGGGCGCGGAAAAAGAAACTTCTATTTCACAAACATTCTCTTTGATTTAAGAGCTCAAAGTCTTAATACAGTAAGATAGTTAAACCTTTTTCTTGTATGTTTAGTGTAACGGTAAAGGTATGTTCAAGCTGGAGGCATGATGCCCGAGTTTCCATTTTCCATAATTTGACATCAAAACTGAAACTCTGCTCCTCTTTCTTTAATTGTGTGCATTAGATGCTTCAAGACTATCTAGCAAAACTAGCCGTTCATCCGTCCCTTCCAGTTTGACTATCCCATCATACGGTGGAAAGAGCAATTTTGACAGCCTTCCCACACCAAGAACTGAAGGTGAAATATTGAGGTCTCCAAATGTAAAAGGCTTCACATTCAGCGAGCTAAGAAATGCCACTAGAAACTTCCGTCCTGACAGTCTTCTTGGTGAAGGGGGATTCGGTTATGTTTTCAAAGGTTGGATTGATGAACATACATTGACTGCTGTGAGGCCTGGGTCGGGAATGGTTGTTGCAGTCAAGAAGTTGAAACCTGAAGGTTTTCAGGGCCACAAAGAGTGGTTGGTAAGTTTCTTATTCTTTTTTTTTCCCCCTTTTTGTACAAGTTTGTTTTTCTTTTAACGGTATTTCTCATAATGAAGATGTCCTTTTTCACTTAAATAATAAATTTCATGTTATAGACAGAAGTAAATTATCTCGGGCAACTTCATCATCCAAATCTCGTGAAACTGATTGGATTCTGCTTAGAAGGTGAAAATAGGCTGCTGGTCTATGAATTCATGCCTAAAGGGAGCTTGGAGAACCATCTGTTTAGAAGTAAGTAACTTTGAATTTATTTAGAATCCTTTTCTTTGCTTATTTAGAATCTTTTTCTTTGCCTACCTTATTCTTTAAGTTAGTTTCCTTTCAACAAATGGTCCTTCTGTAGTTGTCCAGAAACAGGAAAGCAAGAAGAGACTCTGCTATTGCTTTTCTTGGTATAGTGAAGCCTTTTTGTCTTTTGACGTAAAGTGACTGCAGTTCACAAAATTGTTATTTCTGGAATTATGTCAAAATAATGGGAATCTCTATTTCCCATAGTGCTAGGTAAAGGTTAGCTATGTTAGTGTCTCTTTCCACCTTAGGTAGATACTTTGTCTGTGGTGGGTCACTGTAGGACTTAGACCCCTTATGCAAGTATCATGTTAATCCTCATCCTTTAACTTGCTAACTCTCCTCTGTTTTCCATTGTCACTCTCGCTAGCCCTTTCCCTGTTTCCTTCTTTGATAGACAAAATATACATTTATTCGGTTCAAGGATAAGTGCCTTATTAATGAAGAAGAAAAGTTGGGACTTGGGTAGTCATGATGACCAGGAGACTCTCTTTGGGGAATCATCTATCGTTGCTTCTGAATTTCCATTTAACCTATGGACCTGTTATCTCAGAGGTTCCTACTGCTGCTTTGTGTTGTAGTCTAGGCCTTGCCTCACTATGAGCTAGTGATAATTACCTTGAAATGCCATCAACTACTCAACTACGTAACTAGAAGCAAGGCTCTCCTCATATTTCAATGTTCTGAATTTCTCAGGATACAAACAGCTGCTTTCATTTGGGTACTGACCTCCTGTACATGGTTAACAGACACTAGCACATAGAAATGGACAAATTTTGTTGTGCAGTGAATTGATGGACTGACTGAAAGACCTAAATTGGAAAAGTTATCCATGAAAAAATTTCATTCTGAATTTCCTATATTTGGTTTAAAAGTGGCTTTGAATGGAATGTGCTGACTACGAAACTCTTGTGCATACGGTGTAGAAAGCTATCTGATCTTTGATGTCAAATTTTGATTTTCTAGGAGGCCCACAACCCCTGTCATGGGCAGTACGAATGAAAGTCGCCATAGGTGCTGCTAGAGGGCTCACTTTCCTTCATGATGCAGAGTCCCAAGTTATATATCGTGATTTCAAGGCTTCTAATATTCTACTTGATGCGGTATGCTGAGCTTAAAGTGCATGAATTCATGCTCTTGTTGTTTTCTTCATGTTCTTCTTTGCCTTTTAACTTGCATGATGTTCTTTTACAATGATTTAAAAGTAATATCCTGGCATTAAAATGCTTTGTTCGCAGGAATTCAATGCAAAACTTTCCGATTTTGGATTGGCAAAGGCAGGCCCCACTGGTGATAGAACTCACGTGTCAACACAAGTTGTGGGTACTCATGGGTATGCAGCTCCTGAGTATGTTGCCACAGGTCTGCCAGTTGCTTTTTTTTCCTTGATATTTTAAAGCAAATTTAATTTCTTAATTATCTCTAATTCCTACAATTATGTTGCAAAATAAGCTAATTTATTAATGACGTCTTTCTTTTTGTGAACTAACTCTTTATATCTTAACTAAATCAATAGTCTGGGTTGATCGTTAGCTAATGACTGTTGTTTGATGACTTGTATCCTTATTAGGTCTTCGAGAAAAAACTTTTAGTTCTGGAGCGATAGTTGTTAAGAAGGTTCTTTACTGAAAGATGTTGAAAAGGTCTTTCATTGCAAAGATGTGGTAGTTCATGATAAACACAGATACCAGAGAACGAGCGTAATACTTGAATAAATCATGTTGATATGAGTGCCAAAGATGGCTTTCTTAGAATGTAATGGTATTGTTGTAGCTTCTGAAGGAGAGATCTATTTCTTTGTGTTGCCTGTTTTTACATTTTGCCTCAGAATTGTGACTACTTTTGTTTTCCAATATAATCAGGTCCATGATACTAATTTATGCATTTACGTTCTAAGTTCTTACAGACAATTTGAGCAGGCTGTGATTTAATATCTTCACAGATAATCTGTCACTGGTCTTGTACATATATTCATTTTAAATGTTATATTTTGAGTCAATTTATCTGCGTGTCATAGCTTCCTTTACTCAACAGGCCGGCTGTCAGCCAAAAGTGATGTCTACAGTTTTGGGGTTGTCTTACTTGAATTACTATCCGGGAGACGTGCTGTTGATAAAAGCAAGGTTGGTTTGGAGCAGAGTTTGGTAGATTGGGCTAGACCCTATTTGGGTGACAAGAGGAAAGTATTCCGGATTATGGACACAAAATTGGGAGGTCAGTATCCTCAGAAAGGTGCATTTATGGCCTCAAACATAGCCTTACAGTGCCTAAACAATGAAGCCAAGTTGAGGCCTCGCATGTCTGACGTATTAGCAACTCTGGAGGAAATTGAAGTTTCAAAAACTGCAGCGAAACATTTTCCATTGAACCATCCATCAGTTCATTCAACTGTTCGTAGGTCACCATTGAGGCAGCATCAGTCTCCTCTTCGTTTTACGCCTAATGCATCCCCATTGCCATCTGACCGACAGTCCCCACGAATACGCTGAGTGAAGAATATCATCATCTGTAAATTGTTTTGAATTGCTTCTGCATGGATGTAGAATTTGATAGGCTGCCTAACTTGATATAATTTTGAATCCCGTGTTGTTAAAGCATATTAGCACCGATAGTACTGTAGAAGATTGTACCAATGTTATAGGAGATTGTAGCTTTCTTACACAGCAGTCATCTGTATAAAATTTGTAGGTATCTTGTTTTGATACTATCTGGGCTCATTCTGTCATACAATTTTCTGTACAATTGTTTAGCTTGTCATGGCAACTGGTAAGTGGCAACATGAACATGACATATTGTAGTTATTGGGATTGCTCTAGGGCATTAATCTATCTGCTTCGAATCGTAGTAAAGGTTACATTTTCACCTCGCAAGTGGGCAGAATGAAATCGTGCACAGAATTTGAACTTGGAATCGAAGTACTGAAAAACTTTGCAGGCTGGCTGGATATCAAGTAAATCAAAAAGTCAGTTTACTAGGCAATCTCATGTTTGTGCAAGTAAATGATACAAGTCAATTGCTTTTTGGCTTCCCTTGTTTGGCTGCAATTGTTCTAAATCCACAACAACTTCAGCCATTGTTGGTCTGGCCTTAGGATTTGACTTGAGGCATCGGAGGATTATTTTGGCAAACTTTTCAGCCTTTTCCATAGGAACGTGCCCCTCAAGTTTCTTGTCAATAACATGCAGTTGCTCCGTGTTGCGAAGATGTGGTTTAGCCCATTGCACTAGATTTCCTGTTTGTCCATCTGTGCAAGTTCTGACTGCACCACAGCCTGACAATATCTCCAGAAGCACCACACCGAAGCTATATACATCGGTTTTCAATGCAAGCGATCTGTGACAAAAAGAAGAGTGTATCAGCTACAAGATTCTATTATAATGAATCAAAATCTAAGTTGTCTCCATAACCACTTTCAGACTGTACCCGTAGCTACATATTCAGGACCGAGGTAATCTCGTGTCCCGGGTACTCTAGTTGATATCTGGCCCTTGGCACCATCAGATCCAAACTTAGCCAACCCGAAGTCTGAGAGCTTGGCATTGAAGTCCTGAAACCAACATTGCTCATGGTTTAGTGTAAACAAAATAACAGCACCTGAAAATCTGCAGATTTATCAGAGGCTTGGTAATGAATATTCACACTGTCAAGCAGAATATTTGAGGCTTTACGTCACGATGAATGATCAGCTTTCAATTGGTGTGAAGATGGTCCAAGGCCTGGCAGCTCCAACAACTATCTTGATTCTCGTTGACCACTATAGTTGCTTCTCATGCTCTGTTTAAACCCGCCAAGAATTTGTATCAGTATTTTTCTCCCCAGATTGTTTTTTAAGTCATTCGTATGAACTTGCTTGGAAAATTTTGTAAAGTTACTTACCTCTGCAAAGATGTACATCCACTACCTTCTGCCATGTACTCGTAATCCAACAGTTTATGCTTACCTTCACAGCAGTACCCTATGACATTGGCTATGTTTGGATGAGTCAATCTGCTCAAGATTTTGATTTCATTCTGAAAATATGACAGTAAAAATTTTCAGTGTAGAAGTGAAAGAGAGAGAGAGAGAGAGAAATGGGAGTTTGAAAATTGAGAGACTAGACCGGTCATCCATTGTTGGAAATTAATTCAAATTTTAGAATTGTTAAAATTCCTTTAGAATAGGTCTTAGTTTGTTTTTAATCTTGCAAATTTTATACATAGTTTCCTTATTTTATTATATTTTATTATGATCAAAATATTTGATTTTGTTAAAGATTTGCTTTGATTTTCAATTTATTTGTAAGCCTATATAAAGGCATGATCAGATAGAATAAATGATGAGTGTTTTTCGTGTTCTTTTATCTTTTATCGTATCTCATCTTATATATGTTTCTTTTATTTAAAAATTTCAACATGGTACCAAAGCCATAGATCCTTGAAGGACTGTGAGATTGAGTGAAGAAAATTTTTTTTCTTCCAATGGCTGCTAAAAACAAAGTAGAGTCAAGTGATAGCTTTGATGATTGTGATTCTGAGGAATCATCCGATGAAGATGAGGATGCCACTGTAAAAGTTGCTAAGAAGGTTCCTGATGTGGCTGAAGAAGAAATTCTTTTTTGAAAGTTGGTGAAAAGTGCACCAAGATGTGTTTGGAGAGATGTGCTCCAATAATTATAGGTTGGTAAGAAGGGCATTAACAAGATGATAAGAAATGCATCAATTGGTGAAGAGAAGTACTTCACAGAATATTTTGAAGATGGAGAGAAGTGCTCCAGAAAATTTGAATTAAGAGAGAATGTTGGAAATTAATTTAAATTTTAGAATTGTTAAAATTCCTTTAGAATACGTCTTAGTTTGTTTTTAATCTTGCAGATTCTATAGGATAATTTCCTTATTTTATTGTATTTTATTATGATCAAAATATTTGATTTTGTTGAAGATTTGCTTTGATTTTCAGTTTATTTGTAAGCCTATATAAAGACATGATTAGATAGAATAAATGAATGAGTTAAGTTGCATCCCAAAAACTTCAACATCTATAGTGTCCTTTTTGTCTATCTTTTCTACGTCTCTTGACAGCTATTGCAGATGCTCCAGTACTTGGTTTTGTAGTTCTCATAGTGGAAAAGTTGATACACCCTTTGTAAACTTCACCAAATCCTCTTTGGCCAATAAAGTTCTTCTCACTGAAATTTTGGGTGGTAGCTTTTAACACGCTAAAGGGAAAACAATAGCATTTCACCTTATACTCGTGCAGTACATCATCTTTCTCATTCACTTCCTAGATAAGCCAGCCCGTTGCAGTGGCTGGAAAACTTACTGCCTCTGACTACATGAAGAAACACTTTAAATAATAAAAATTAGATTCAGAAGGAAACTATACAACACATTTTACACCAAGGTTTTAAATAGTGAAGCGAGTGATATGATTGCATCAATTTCCAACCATCATTGTCTTCAATAACGTTCTAATAATGACTGTCACAATAATATTTTGACCAACACTACAGTTCCAAGGAGCTTGGACTCTGAAAACCTCATTTTCATCACAAGGATCTAAAAGACGAAGGCAGGACTAAGTATACCTTTTAGAGAGTCGGAAGAAACAGTTAGAATCCTGGCAGGAAATGGCTTGGAACTTCTTCTGCAACCAGAAATTTGGATTCCATCTTCTGCTCGAAGAGAAACAAAAACACAAAAAAGCATCGTTTCACAATCAATGAGTGGAAATATCGACAATGTATTAAGTACGAAATCAAATATGAATAAATTAGGACAAAACCAGTGTCAGGCTGAGGAAAGTCAGGTAGTTTGTTGGTGAATTTATGAGCATGTTTTCTCAGGCAAATCCCCATAACCACCACTAATTGTAAGGGGGGAAAAAAAGAAAGGAGGTCTTAGGCAGAAGCTGATGTAAGTGACATATAGCAAAGTTGAGACTGTGGACTGTGGGATGCTAGGAATTGTATAAAACGTTAATGGAGAAGATTTTTAAGGGCCCGCCCTCGATAAAGCTGATGAGGGAATGGCCAATGCTAGGAATTGTGAGGAGTTCCAAGCTAAGAGTCAAGATCCTTAGCTTAACGTTATTCTGTCTAACTCTGTCCAATCAAGATACGTTGTCGTTTATTTTTAAATTTTACAAACTCTGTCTAACTCTTTTACTCTTCCAAATTTCGTGGCTTATTAGCAAAGCTAACCCTAGCCGACGTTGTCCACCTCTTCATCTTCATTCTCACAAAACCAAAAATTTTCGCACGTTCTCCTTCTTTTTAACACTAAAGAAGGAACCCCTCTCATCGTCCTACGTCATCCACCTCTTCATCTTCGTTCTCACAAATACAAAATTTTTTGCACATTCTCCTTCTTTTCATCACTAAAGAAGGAACCTCCCTCATTGTCTCGTCTCTCATCGCCGCCCTCTTACACTTTGTAATACCCAGATTCCTGAATCTCAACCACATCAAATTGTGCTAGTTTTACGAACGATTACAATATTGAGCTAAACAAATTGAGTGATGAATAAATTATGTGATATTGCCTTCTGTCATTCTATCAAATAATTAGAGATCATATAATGACAGAGAAATTGCAGAGATGGTTGGGGATAAAGAATATTAATTTAAAATTAAAATTGAAATTATTAAATCGGAGATAATAAAAGACAGGGGACTAGCAGTGATTTAAAAAAATGCCCAATGCGTTATTATCTCAAGGTCGTCATTAAGAAAAATAGTCCTTGGACTTTCTCCTTATAATAACCTAAATTCTTCTAGCGACATGGATATTTACTTTGCTAATCTCTTGTTTTCATAATATACTGTAGCTTTTTTTCTTTTTCTTTTTAATATCATTTGTTGTATCCACAAACTCGTTTTATATAAAGTATAAATGTGTATTAAATTTCATCACCAATTGTAATTCTTCTTTTTATGATTTTTTAGAACTTGCACAGCCATGCAAGCTAAGTCACGACTGTGCAAACAAGTCACGGCCATAACTTAATTGCACGGCCGTGCAAGCAAGTCACAGCTGTGACTTGCTTGAGTTACTACCAAAGGGGCAAAAGGCTTGTGAATGCAATAATATATATTGATTGGATTTATTATTTAGCAACAAAAAACTATCAATTATTATAATCACTTGATAACAATTCATTATGTCAATACAAGCGCCATCAACTATAAGATTAATGTCGTCCATGAAAAGCAAGAGAATAACACATTTAATAGCAAACTAACTTGCTCTCTGTAAAATTGCAAACCATATTTCTGCAACCGTTGAATCCATCAGTCATTATCCTTGCTCTTCTCCTCAATGATTCAAGGATACCTTTGCTATAGGTTTTGATGTTCATGTAAGTTGTTAGTCATTAATATAATAAACATCCTTGACGTGGAAAGGAAAATAACATACCTATACACAATAAAACATAGAGATTTCACTAGATTCTTTCATTCTTATTACAAATATTGGGAAAGAAAATTTTCTCTGTTGATGAAATTTTCCTACCAATCGACATCCATTTTGAAAACTTTCAGAAAAACAATCTGATTAGTTTGAAAAGGATAATTTTATTTAATAACCGCATCACACATTTGCTGGTGCCACCAGTGAGAAAAATGAGTTCTGGATCACTGTAAATAAATCACGAAATGTTTCAGTTTGAGACTTGGCTCCAAGGCTAATAACAAATTATCTTTCCAAAGCTTTTACAGTTTTTTTTAGGATGGGAGTAATAGAGACAAATAGAAAAGAGAACATGGAGCAAAATTGCACCTGGGATATCCATCATGCATTCCAATGAACTCTACTACCTGCTCTCTGATTCCTAGAAGACTCTTAAATCAGTGTAAGCACTTATATGTGATAGAAAGATTACAGTTACCTAACCAATTATCAAAATGATATTGCTTTAGTCAAGCATTACAAGCTTGGATCTATAGAACATATTCAGGCCTGTAAATGTAAGATGAGGGGAAAATTAAGAACAAGCTGATGTTAAGTAATAACAACATTTGGAAAATATTAGTTTTGATTAATCAATAAAGACAAGGCTATTAATAAACTAAGATGGTGGGATAGGCTACAATATTTGTCATAACATGAAAATAAACACACGGCAATGATACCCCATGGTTTTTTTGAAGTATGATTTCAGATAGCTTGAAGCATTTTTTTTGAAATAGTATGCAAAATGTGAGCCAGAAAAAGAATACCTAGACCTCCAAAGGTCATTGCAAGATAATGTTTAGCCCTTATAATTGCCTGTGTAGGGAATAATAGTCCTACATTAGGATCATCTAGGAGAAATGAAGCTTGGTAGAGAGCAACAATCTGTGAACAAACATTTCTTATTTTAGACCAGATTACATAACTAATTATGTGTTAATGTGATATTGATTATCAAGGAGTACATGTTCTACTATATGTTTAGAAATATAGAATATTCTATTGCATCAATACCTGACAGGGAAACGTTAGTGGCTTTTAACCTAGAGCATGAGGATTGCCAACTTTTGTGAAAATAATCTATGAGTAAAAATTTGAAGAGTTGGAAACACATAATCACACTAAACATGATAATGGAATGCAAGTTTTTGAAAGAAATAAAAATTTTGAATTTGGGACACATACGCAGATATGTATTGATGCATTGACAAGGCAGGCAAAGTAAAGTATGTACCTTTTTCCCTTCCTTTTGAAGCTCAAAAGCTCGAAGATATAACTCTCCTCTAACAACATATTGGACCTTTTTTAAAATTTCATTCAATGATTTATAGTCTAAAGCTTTAGGAGCCATGGTTGATAATGTAACTTCTTACCAATAATTGATTGATTACTGAAGAAAGCCGAATATCAGATAATTCAGTTCCTATCTCAAATAATGTACCTTCTCTACCCGTAGCTGCCACTCCTCACCCAATCTCCACTCGTAGCCGCACGCCCTTAATCTAGCCAGCCGGATCGCATCACCAGTGCACCTCACTAACACATGCCTGTGCTCGCCCAACACACGCCTGTGTAGCACACACCCATGCCTACCTTGGCCATTGCACAACCCTGCCGCTATTGTCGCTGCTCCACTCAATGCCACATGCCCGTTCATCAGCTCCTCAGCATCACCTACGCCCGTGCGTCTACCACACCAACCAAATAGGATAAAAAATGCCACGTCTACCTACACAACTAGATGTGCCTCCAAGAATGAAATAACTCAGAGTTCCCTTGTCTCCAACACAAGAATCAAATTAAGGTATTATATGCCTCAACTTTCAAAGTAAAGAGCACCAGCAAAGGTACGCCTTTCTTAAGAATCGTAAAATTATTTCTAATAGATTTTTAGATTATGAAGCACTTATTGAATTAGGAATATTTGATCGAGTCCATGAGTTGCTATGAAATATAAGCTAGGAACAAATTTATGAATTTAGGAAAATTTCGTATGTGGAATTGACATTAAAGTTTCTTACTGCTTTAGAATTAGTTCGTCAAACTAATGGTAAGGACCTTGCATTAAGTCTTAAATTTCAATTAATGAATGCATATCATCTGATCACCTTATAAATGCTCAATATTACTTTTAGCTTTCCAAATAGTGATTTCTATGAATATCCTCACAATTTTGTGGCTAGCGACTTTTGGTCTTAAGTGACTAATTCTAGAAAATTTTTCCCCCAGTCAGTCTAAATTATCTACAATCGTAGCTATCTCCATCGATTTTTAACTTTTACACTATTCGATAGATGAGATATCAATGGGTAGTTTCTAAAACTAAATTATTTATTTTATGGTATATAGTACATGTCAGGCCCTTGAATGCCGGTAGTTGGTTAAGTCTGCATTTATATGAAGTGGCTCAATTTAGTGTAGGTAAAATAGTAGTTGCGGCATTTGTGACCCAAATTATAGAACTTCTTAACTTGCTAACTGAGAGAACACCCATGCAGTTAGTTTTGGGCAACTCAACTCTCGATTTGAAATTTTTGATGACGATGAAGGTTATTAGGCGAGAAGGCGGTCGCTATATTCTTATCCATGATGACACGGGAGAAGCTTTGAGCAGCAAGTGAGCTTGAGTTGCAGAAATGGAAGCTGCAGAAGAAGATAATGTTCCACCGCCCCAACATATGCATCCAACTTCTTCAACTACTTCCGTGGAGTATCAATCACTGATAAATCAATTGATAGCATTTGAATGACGAACAAATGATAGGTTCTACAACATTGAAGCTAGCATGGCAGAGATCCGAACCTTTATGGCCAATTTGAATGCTAGCTTCGGACAGCCTCCACTCCCATCTTAGTATCGTGTTTCTATCCTTTCCCTTTTTATTAGTTGTTGTTTTAATTTCTTTTCATTTTCATCTTTGTCCTTGCTTTCGTTCTTTTGCCTCTTAGATCCATCTTTCATTTTCTTATCACATTGAGGGCAAAGTGATGTTCAAGCGTTGCAGGAGTATTAGTTTAGAACAAAAGAAAAAATGATTATATGTGTCTTGTGTGTTTGTTTTCCCATATACTAGTTAGAGATGCATGATTATTAAATGAACTCAATCTAGATTAGAAATGCATAATATGAGTGAATGAGTATGCTTGCATGCTTAGACTAATTGACTTGGATTTTGGTAAAAAAGACATTAGCTTGTTGTGATAGATAGATGACACCTTTCATTTGTTAAGATTTTGAGTCTTTTTGAAATATTGAACTCCAAATTTTGTAATTATTTGTCGAGAGTGTTCTTTCATAATTAAGGAACTCTAGAACTTGCTTACAAATACTAGTTGAGCTCACACAATCTTATGCAAGTATTGAAATGATGAAGGTAATTAGCATTTAGCCCTTCTGCTTAAAAGGCCACTATAATGTTACCTTCAATAAACCCCCTTTGAGTTTAACATGACACCTTTTCTTTCTTTAAACCCAAATTTGAGCCTTAACCTTGATTATTTATCGTCTTCGTTGTACCTACCATAAGTCAAGTTGAGCATTTGAATGGGTATAATTGGGTTTAGGGAATAAGTGTGGGGAATCATAACGTATAGTTGGCTATTATATTAGGGATAGGTATGGTTGTGGAGATTTTTACTTCTCCTTTGTATCTCTTCTCTTGATTTCCTTATTTTAGAATCATAAAAAAATAAATAAAGAAAAATATAGTAAAAAATAAGAAGAAAAAATGAAAAAAAGAGAGGAAAAGAATAAAAAATAGAAAAGACAAGCAAGGAAGAGAAGATGACCAGAAAATGAAAAGAAGAGGAGAGAAAAGAAAAAATGGAAAGTGTTAATTTTGTTAAGCGAGAGGAAAGAATTGAGTGCTTTATGGTCATTCTTTTGTATTATTTTAAATGCTCAATTTATGTTGTAGTTTTAAACTACAATTTTCCTTTTTCCTACCCTTAACTCGGCCCCATTACAACCTAAATAAAGACCTTCAGATTGATGCTTCTGTTTGATATGAGTGGTAGAGATTGGATTGGTAAGTAAGCTTATGGTAGATACCTTAGATGAAATAAACGATGAGTGAATACATATCCCACCTTTAAACGTTTGAGAGAATAAAGAGTGGAGTGAGTATCTATCACACTTGTTTGATGGTTCTTTAAACTGAAGTACTTGTTGATTTTGGCTAAATATGTAAAGAATAGCTTGTTCATTGATTATTATGACTTTCAAATTCTTACGTTGTGTTTATTGGAATGATTCGATTAATATCTTTTACTATTACTTGGGAAATTTTTTGTTTACAATATTGATTTTTGTAGTGTAGAATTGTTTGTTTTGCTTGAGTAAAAACGAGGGAAATATTTAGAAAATTGTTGTTTATATTATTTATTTTTATAGTCAGCGAAGGAAATGTTGGGAAAATTGTTGTTTACATTATTTACTTTTATATTTAGTATTCTTGGTTTTGCTTGAGTAAAAGTGACAGAAATGTTATGTTGAATTTAGTATTGTAGTTTTTTTTCATATGCTAAAATTGGTTAACATTTGAATAAATATGAATTGAGTGAAATTGGATGAATATCAATTGGATTAATTTGTGAATAAGGCGTTAAATTAAACATGTTTACCTACCTTTACGGCCGTGACTTCTTGCACGGCCATGCAAGTTAAGTCAAAGACAGTGCACGTTAAGTCACGGCCGTGATTGCACAGTTATGTAAGTTAAGTCACGATCATGACTTCATGCATGACCGTGCATGTTACGTGTAATTTAAGTCACGATCATGACTGACCTTAAATCCAAAATAATAATACACACAATAACATATAACAATATGTTGTTTTCTTAACATTCTGCAGTAAAAGAATGACCTTCTCCCTGCTAATAGTAAGATTCGCAGTTTGACCTAAAATTGCATTAGAATTTGACTCCTCTTTTATAAATATAAAACTTTTCACCAATGCATGGAAGAGAAAAATCGCAGTTTTCATTGCAAATATCAACTCCCAAATTGTTTGGTTTGATTCCATCTCCCAAATTGTTAAAACCAAATGTTTGTTGTGCCTATTAATTAAAATGCATTTTAATTAATTAATATAATTATTAATAAAATGTAACATTAATATAAAATGTAATTATTAATAAAATGAAATGTAATAATTGAAATTAAGAAAAGAATGTAAAAAATTACCATAAGTAAATCAGTCATGCGCATTAATGGTGGGATAATAGCAATAAAACTTTATTTACTTGATTCTGCATCAATGGCCTAAATGATAAATCATTAGAAGATTAATAACATATTACAAAAAGAAAATATTACAAATAATCCATAAGATTTTTTTCCAGAATGATAGATTACAACAATAAATATTAGAAATAATAACTGAGAATTTGTTCCACGATGATGATGAGTGTAAACCATACTTGTTTTACCTATAGAAACACCAATTGGTTGCATTTGGTATTTGTCATAATCAAGTGGTACATAAATAGAAAACTGAAATCATTAAATGAATATTAACATATACCCAAAAAACAATATTACAAATAGAACCTGAGAATGTGCTCCAGAGTCTCCAGTCATTCTCTGATGAGTGTAAACCATACTTTGCTATTTGTTATAAAATAAAAAAGGAAAAATTGTTCAAAGCAAGTAAAACAAGACAGGTGACATTTTTAATTACTGAAAGCTAACCTAAAATTGATGTAATATGGGATGTTGTATGGTGGACATAACACAGGTATGTTGGGAATTTTCTTTAAAATCATGAATAGAATATTTAAACTAAAAAATACTTGAAATTATCGTAATATAAATTATATATATTAAAATTTTGAAAACATAAAATCAACAAAAATATAACCTGAGTATTGGAAAGGGGTATGGGTGTTGAATCTGCTATATTTGCTGAAGTCTTGCATTCTTTAACATACTTTCTTTCCCTTGAACTTATCTCTAATCCACCCTTCAGTCTCTTACTTGAAGTAGGTTTTGTCTTTATTTTGACACCTATAATCTTATTCCTTTCACCAAAATTAATGTCAGGTTGATTGAACATATTCACTTCAGGATTTGATCGTTGGGTTAACTCTTCATCTTGTGATATTAGGTTCTCTTCATCAACTAATTCTTCATTGTCAATATCTCATCAACCATCTTCAATATCTTTAGAAGGTCATCTTTCACAATTTTACAAGTATCTCTTCTCTCTACTGCTCTTGTAACCAATCACATGCTTAATGTACATAATTCTTTGTACGTTATACTTGACAACATGTTAGGATCCAATTCATTTTCATTGATAGTATAGCTTTTACTATCAAGGTACCATGTTTTTGCTTTCCGTGTCTATCTTTTCAAAATATACTGACTTAGTATTCTCAAAATATTTTTCAAGTTAAAAACCTTCAAAACATGATAATAAATAATGCCAGCAAACTCAAACTTCTAACAACTACAATGGACTTCATCATTTGATGAATCATAAGTGACCATATTAGAGTAGCTCTTTCCTATAAGAGTGGTATCATATTTTGTAACTGTACCATCTTCACTAGAAAGACGAAAACTAGAATCATGAGAATGATTCCGTTGATATTGAAAACATTTAAACACTTCTGAAGTGTAGACTAGTTGCATGCTTTAAAATTTGAACAGGTGCTGACAATGCTGGAGTGCTTACATTACTTCTAAAAGTAGCTTTTAACTCATCAAATCGACGATAATCAATAAGCCTCTGAAAGTGATTAAAAAATTATAAAAAGTTATGCTAATAACTCCCGTACCTTTTTACAATGTTGTTTATGCTCTCACTTCATTGGGTGGTGGTCATATCTGCATAAAACATTTTACGTCCATAAACCAAAGTTTATTTTTCCTTTATATGAAACATACGTTTCAATCAATTATTATCTTGAAGTTCATATTTTTGCAGCGTCTCATTCCATGCATTGAAAAAATCTTCTTGAAAGTCATATATGCATGAGCTGAAATCCCACGTAAAATCTTTAAACTGAGAAAAATCATCACTCAAATGGATTGTAAAATTTTGATAAATGTATCAGATACAAAGACGAAGATGGGTTCTGGGCCATCTTGCAGCTAATGCCTTTGCCATCGCCACATCTTGATCAGTAAGAATAGTTGTAGGTTTTTTCTCAAACATGGCTCTAGCAAATGTGTCAAACAACCACTCAAATTGAAGAGCAGTCTTATCGTATAGTAGTGCAACACCAAAAACTATTGTTTGTGTTGGCCCCGGGTCTCCGTTCCTATTTAACGGTGACAAGGCGCCAAAAATTTAGAGTGCTTTTAAAATAAAAATAATATCAAAATAAAAAATATTTTAATCCTTGGCTGAAGCGAAATAAATACACAAACAATTAAAAGAAATGGCCTAGAATAAGCTTGACATGTAAATAAATTAAAAGACGTCATGGAGGAACCTCCTTTTTAATATAAACTAATAATAATCAAATAAAATAAAATAATAGATACTAAATAAATGGATAAATAAATTAATAATTATTATATTAAATAAATAAAATTCATTGGGGATGTAAAAACAATACCTAACAATTTAATTATAAATATCATAGCATGAAAGTGGGCATAAAATAAATTGATTTGGGTGTTAAGTGAATGAATAGCAATTGAATTAAGGAATTAAAAGCAAAATGTAGAAGAGGAA
>JAOQML010000001.1:2777890-2797134 GCA_027568935.1 Erythroxylum urbanii
ACTCTAGCTTAATTCTAACATTTCTATTCCATAATTCTAGTTTCTACTTATGCTTGCTAAATCATGGACTAAATTCTAAAAATAGACAACTAATTAAATAAAGAAATAAATAAATAATAAAAAAATTTGGGGTCCAACAGTTTGGTTATGATGGTTCACACTACAAACAAAGCAAGTGAAAGACCCTCATTGTTTTTCTTTTAAGTGGTATTGAAGCAAACAACATCACCAAAGTTTAAGTAATCATTCCTAATCTTTGCTTCTGACCAAAATATATTAGTTATCAAATCATCTTCATTCACTTGAATGGCATAAAAGAAATTAGGATTTTCAAATGGCATTTTATACAAATATTCTAACACGCCATCTGTATCTCCCTTTTTATATCTCTTGTTTTTTTTGGATCCTAAATAATTCTTGTAATTCTCTAGAATAAAGCCAATATTATTTCTCCCACCTGTTTGTCTCACCATAAGATCATGGGATGCTTTTGGTGGAATTCCTACATCCTTAGCCATTTGAATTTGCAATGTTGCAGTAGAAGATATCTTTTTATGACTTCTATGCAAATGTGTTTTGTTAGGACTTGAAAGATAGTGACTGTGATCCTTGACAAATTGAATCACTTGAAATTTTCTAGTTTTCACACTATTAACTTTCATTCTTGCCTTACAACTAAATCTTGTTTTTGAACGTAGAACTCTTACATACACATCTCTTTTATTGTGCATCCTTTTACCTTCAGCACTATAAAAAAAAGCTTGTAAATCAATTTACCAGATTTATCTTTATGACTTTTTCTCCTTCTTATTCTAAAGTCGACATACATTAAATAAAATTGATAAGCTTATTCTTCCGTCTCAAACTCCATGCCAATTTTCTATATTAACTCTCTTGGAATAGATGAGTGGACTTTGTTCAAATTCTCCTCAAAATTTGAATGCACCAAATCAGTTGATTTCATATTACTACTCTCATTGCCAACCAAACCAGTTGATATCATATTACGACTCTCATTGCCAATGCCAATATCATTCTTATGCTACTCCTTCTTAAGTTCATATTCTAATTGACGATATGGAGTAGATCTACCTTCCATTTCCATACCTGTCAATTTCACAAACGAATTGTCATTATTGCTTTGTTTTCAGATAAAATTATTAAGACAACGAAAAAGAAGTGTTCACAAACTACTAGGAGGTATTTTAGCTTGCTCTGTATACCTTATTTAATTCCTATAATAGAAAAAACTATTAGAGAATGAAAGGTTTCATGTTGTGCAGTTATATGTTCTCATCTTCTCTCTAACACACACCTGAAAAATTTCATAAATTCTTACCAGTTAATGAATAATATGCTTTAGAAGGCCTTATACTAACCAGAAGTCAATATTACGACAAGTAAACTTGGAATGAAATGTTTATATTTCAAATTAACTAATCTGCAATGTTAAGCAACTCAACCTTTACAATATACATTAATTATCACTCACATAGATGTATAAACAAAAACAAAAGAAGATAGAAAGGAATGACGTCTATGCATCAAAACAATCAAAATATCTTCAAACCTTTACGAAAAAGTTTAAGAACCACCATAGGCAACCACTAAAGTAACTTATATCTCTCTACATTAAAATTAATAATAAAAGTAAATTAACAAAATGATGTCTTCTAACACGCAAATGGATCAGCAGCGGAGTCATATTATAGAGACTTCAAATGAGGCAGACATCAAAGTGGCCATTCACGAAAAGTTGGTTTCAGGTTTACTGAGCCATTCCCTCAAGAATTATTTAGAGATAGAGATATATAGAGAGGGAATGATAATAAAAAACAAATAAGAAAATCTACAAATGAAAAAATAAATGAAACTTACATGAGAAGATACTTGAAATTCATCAAAATGTTATCTTTCTTCCCCTATTACTAGTGTGTTTCTTACAGCGACACTAGATTTTTTACGATCCTGTTTTTTGGAAATATTACAAATCATCTTATTACTAATCTTCCACTTCTTTACTCCACCATCCACCAAATGTGAGAACAAAGTTAATTTGCTTTGTGAGAAGGGAAAAAAAGCTTTGAAAGATATGAAAATCGGATAATAAAGAAGCGCAAAAACAAGTTAGATTGGCGAGAAATCTTAGTAAGAGATTGTTTTGGACATGACACATAGCAACCATTTTGTGTTTCTATGAATAACACAATTATCACTTATAATCATCATCATTATTGTACTCTTGTAGTTTTTGTAATGAACATATTAATATTGTATTTTTGTAATTTTCTATTAATATAATAATGATTTAAATTTTCCTTTTAAGTCACTCATGCAGAAATAAATAAATAAATAAAGTTTTACTGCTAATATCCACTCTTTTTTACATTTATTTCTTAATTTCAATTATTGCATTTAATGTTAATGTTACATTATACTAATAATTGTATTAATTAATTAAAAATGCAATTTTGATTGATAGGCACAACAATTGTTTTATTTTCACAAATTGGGAGTTGGTATTTACAATTGAGAAGTGTAGTTGTTCTTACTTGGTGACATATTTTGTATCGATAAAAAGGGAAAATATAAGGAGTTGGTATTTGCAACTGAGAAATATGATCTGCAATTTTACAGAAGGCAAGTTAGTTTTTTGTTAAATGTGTTATTCTCTTGCTTTTCATGGATTACATTAATCTTATAGTTGATGGCGTTTGTACTGACATAATGAATTGTTATTAGGTGATTATAATAAATAATAGTTTTTTATTGTTAAATAACAAATCCAATCAGTATATATTATTGCATTTACAAGCCTTTTGCCCCTTTGGTCGTAACTCAAATAAGCAAGTCACGGCGGTGACTTGTTAAATCACAACCATGACTTAGCTTGCACGGTCATGCAAGTTTTAAAAAATCAGAAGAAGAAGAAGAATTACAGTTGGTGATGAAATTTGATACATGTTTATATAAAAGCGAGTTTGTGGATACGACAAATGATATTAAAAAACAAAAGAAAAGGCTACAGTATATTATGAAATCAAGAGATTAGCAAAGGAAACATCTATGTCGCTAGAAGAATTTAGGTTATTATAAGGAGAAAATTCAGGGACTATTTTTCTCAGTGACATCTTGAGATAATAGGGCGTTGGGTATTTTTTTAAATCACTGCCAATTCCCTTTCTTCTAATATCTCCGATTTAAGAATTTCAATTTTAATTTTAAATTAATATTTTTTATCCCTAACCATCCCTGCATTTTCTCTGTCATTCTATAATCCCTAATTATGTGATAGAATGACATAAGGCAATATAATTTATTCATTACTCAATTTATTTAGCTCAATAATGTAATTGTCTATAAAACTAACACAATTTGATGTGGTTGAGATTTGAGAATGTAGATATTACAAGGTGTAGGAAGGTAGCGATGAGAGACGAGATGGTGAGAGGGGTTCCTTCTTTAGTATTGAAAAAAAAAAGAATGTGCGAAAATTTTCATGTTTGTGAGAACGAAGATGAAGAGGTGGACGACGTAGGACTATGAGAGGAGTTTCTTCTGTGTTGAAAAGAAGGAAAATATGCGAAAATTTTTGGTCTTGTGAGAATGAAGATGAAGAGGTGGATGATATCGGCTGATGTCGGCTTGGCTGATAAGCCTGAAATTTGGAAGAGTAAAACAGTTAGACAGAGTTTGTAAAATTTAAGAAGAAACGACGCCGTATCTTGATTGATCAGAGTTAGAAAGAGTAATGTTAAACAGAAGATCTCAGACTCCTAAGCTAACTCAACGGGTGTGCCAAATTCGTTTACTTGAAGGACAACTTGGTTCATTAAGGGAAAAAAGGGCAAACTAAAACAATGTTAGTTGGGTTTGGGCTAAACGGCTAAAGGGTTGGTCTTGTTTCTCCACTTTTCTATGCATAAGCCCGATGGGTTCAAATGTTGGAGTATGGCAAATCCAATGCAAATTGAAGTAGAAAAGAAAAAACTAAAACGAAGGTCAATCAACACAAAACATTGCTTAAATCCGATTTCAGCTTCGATTGCTCAACTTGGACCGCCGGTCTCGTAACTAAAACACCTTTCACTTTGTTTCCTGGCAACTAGCGATTGACTTTTCCTCTGAAACTAATACCCGTACGCAGGTGTTTTCAATCAAGATTTATTCTTGAAGTTTTCTTTTAATAGGTTTCATCTCTTTGGCTCGTAAATTTTATTGGGTAATTCTTGGTTTTGATTAATTCTTAGTTTTGATCTGGATTTTATTTTGTTTTGGGAGATTTGCAGGTTATGATGCTAACGTTGGGGATTGTGTAATTGTTAGGAGCGAGAGAAAAAGAGACACATTCCTGTGTGTTTTAATATTTGGAAGAGAATGGTGTTGGTGTTGGCTATAGGGGACCTCCATATACCTCACAGGGCAGCTGATCTGCCTCCTAAGTTCAAGTCTATGCTTGTGCCTGGCAAGATTCAGCACATTATTTGCACTGGCAATCTCTGTATTAAAGTAATCATACTCCTCTTTGTTCCTCATTTCAATTTCAGTTGTCTTATCTGTTTGCTTAAGTTTTATTTAGAGTTGCATGTATTGCACATAATGAGTTGTTACAACTTACAGTGCTCCGGTTTCCCTTCTCCCAATGTTTGGCTGATTATTGTCCATTTCTAATTCACGTCTACTAATTGAAGTGGACTTTTGGTTTGTCGAATAGTTTCTTTTATTGTTTTGTGAATCAATATGTGGTTCTTGTTTAAGTTCTGGACCTTTCTTATTGTGGGTATTATAGAACTTTTGAGGAGACTATTCATATTTTGATTTGTTGGATTATGTTAAATATGTGAACCGTTCTCCTCTTCTATTGGATTGTCATTCAATAACTACATATGGGCTGGGTTAGTAGATGTGCAGATGTGGTAACAGAGTATTGGAGAGAGCACATATGCTGTGTAATAGAGAGCTCCTGAGTATACCTATAGTATTTTGATTAGACTGCTGCAAACCCAAACAAATCGTTTTGTTTCCTTCGCAAATTGAGTATGGATCCTTACTACCCTTTGATCATCTCGAGCAAGGTAAATCTTAGTTTCATGACGATGAAATTCTCCCTGTAATCCTTCTCATTAGTTCTTGCATGTTGTTTGAAGAAATTCTCTCTTGTAGTTGTATAGCTTGTTTTCCTACAGAAACCTGTATCCTTCTTCTTTTCTTCCTATCTTTCAATGAACATATCTGTAGTAAATATTGATGAACACCGGCATATGTCTTGTGGAACACACTTTTATCTAGTAATTGAACTAAGTGGTTTGCCTCATCAGGAAGTGCATGATTATTTGAAGAGCCTCTGTCCTGATTTGCATATTACAAGAGGTGAATTTGATGAAGACTCGCATTATCCAGAGACTAAGACCCTTACTATTGGCCAATTTAAGCTTGGAATATGCCATGGTCATCAGGTTCGGACTTTCTTCGTCTTAGTTTAACCTAATATTGATTAGGATTTTGCTTTTAATCCTCTTCACTTTATTGCTAAATAGAAGAAATTCACCTTTACAGATGACAGATTGTGATAAGACACTCAGTTTCTTACAATTACCATACTTTGGTTTTGACAATGGGTTATGCCATGGGGAAAAATGAAATCATGGTTTAGTGACATGATACTGCTTTGTGCAATTTTCTATTGGTAGTGCTTCGAGAATATGAAGTTGTATATCCATTGATACATAGAGTAGACTTCCTGTGCCGAAGTGTTAATAACTATCCAATGGGAAACTCTGATAAAAGATTAGATGTGTGAAAAAGTGAAGCTTTATTTTGCTATTCCTTTGATATATCTGTGTACCTGTTCAGCAAATACAACTGTATTTTCTGAGAACATCTTCAAGTAACAAAGAAAACCAGTTCTTTGATTCTGGTTTTCATTTTTCAGTAATTAGATCAGGGAATTAACTTCATCTAATTGCAATGAAATAGTCATAAAGCAAAAGGGTCTGATTTTACTTTCAGTTGGCATATTTTCCTTATTTTCTCTCATGCTAACATACAGTCACCAATTTTTACGAAGGTCATTCCATGGGGAGACTTGGATTCTCTAGCAATGCTACAGAGGCAACTGGATGTGGACATCCTAGTCACTGGCCACACCCATCAGTTCAAAGCCTATAAGCATGAGGGTGGTGTGGTAATAAACCCCGGCTCGGCAACTGGTGCCTACAGCAGTTTCACGTATGACGTGAACCCGAGTTTTGTGTTAATGGACATTGACGGCTTGCGTGTTGTGGTGTACGTGTACGAACTAATTGATGGAGAAGTCAAGGTTGACAAAATTGATTTCAAGAAGACAGCTACCACACGCTGATAATACTTTGACTCCTGCAGTTCCTTAGTATTTGACCATGTTGAAAGGTGCTTACTTAGGATGACAGCTGATGTCAAAAGAACACTTTTGGAATGTATAAGATAAGGGTTTCATGATTGTTGAGATTGAGATCGTTTCTTGTTTGCTTTCTGAAATAAAGCATACTAAGGGTTTTCCTTGCGTGATTATACGGAGTCATTCCGTTTTGTTGAGGTCAGAGATCAATGAGCTTGTACTTAACTCTATGATACTAATATACTTGTGTGTTATAACAAAGTGAATTAATTATTTCAAAAGGAATATTTAGAATTAACTAGATTTAATCATGAATTAATCCGATTCCAGCACAAAGTATTATACCATACTCCAAATCTCCTTTTCTCGTTCGGATTAGGGTACCTGAAACTCATAAATAGCAAGTATCGGGCTCCGTATTGATTTTATCAAGAAAATTGAATTGGGTTTTCTCCCAGAAATTTCAACATGATCGAGAAGGAAACTTTGGATTTTCAACTCTACAGATCACCAAAGTTAAAGCTTTACCAGATTAATGTTTCTCGAAGGCGGCGGTCGCCAATGCAAGTTGTCTTGACCATCGATTACAAAGCCAAACAAAGATTATTTCGTCGATCATTCAAAGGGAGAAAACTCCTTTTTCATGAATTCAGTGAAGAGTTGCGTACGTTCACGTTTACGGTAAATACAGCCATTAACTTTGAGAACATCACTGCACAGTACATTGGTCGACTTCGAAATCCAGAGGGGTCATTCAGTAAGAGTGATGCGCATGTGATTGAGAATGTTTTGGAAACGATTCGGGGAGTTGTCTTCGGGGTCTCCGAGAAGGGCCGAGAATACCTGAGACTATTTTTAGAGCTTGAGACAACTCAAGAGGTTGTGTTCGAGGAAAGAGACCTCTTAAACTGGTCTATATATCATGAGAAAGATCTAAGAGACCGCTGTGTAAGAGAGGCATGTTTGCAACTGGAAAGAAAAAATTCTAGGATGGTACGAACTAAAGGAGAGGAACTGAAGTTAGAGTCTGTGCAAGTGGACAAGAAAACTTGCGACGAGTGCGCGATTTGCTTGGAGAAGATGAAGGGGTCGGCGACAAGAATGTGTTCCAATGATCACTTGTTCCATGGGAAGTGCATTGTCATGTGGTTAGCGAAAAACAGCTCTTGTCCCGTTTGTCGTTCTGAATTGTCCACATCCAAGATCGACCAATGAAGATTTGCTTTTTTTTTTTATTACCTTTACAATTTCTTTCTGTTTTTCTAGTATTTCTTTGCAATGTCCAACCAACTTTGTGTTCATCAGGCAATCAGTCTTGAACTAATTAGGTCATCCATTGATTTATGTGATTTTCTTTTCTTTGGATGATTTTTTCAAATAACAACGACAACGACAACGACGCGGATAATCTTGCTAAATGTAAAGTTTTGAGAGGTCCTATTCTTATTCTTAACTAATAAAAAGGTTGTTTCGGAATAATCCATATTAAATGTCAAAATTTTAATGTATCATGTAATAGTAACAAACAACTCACTTCAGTATAGTACTTAATGTCACCATTCAACAAACTTCCTGAAAACAGATGTTGAATAACAGCTCAAGACACCCCATTGCTAAAGCTTGACAAGAACACTGCTGCTCGGATGGGAGAGAACTCCTTGGTGAAGAGCTACGTAAGTACAAGATTATATCATCATGGACAAGAAGAAATCAATAGAGAATTCATAGATCACGGAGATAAAAAAGCGGCGTCATATTTGCGGATTGGCTCCACGGTCTCCGAGAAGTGCCCACCATGAACACAACATCAGCATACACAACATCATATACTTGTAGAGAAAGGGAGAGTTTGGAAGAGGAAAAGGGAGGTCGAACAAGACGCTTCTGGGTATCCGGGCAGAGGATATATGAGACGTGTGTTTTAGGCTTTAGGGCTTTTCTTTTTAAGTGTCGTTCTCATTTTCGTTCCTGATTTTTTACATTTGGCGACAATTTCAAAATTATTCGCCAAAGAGTTAATAAGGGTGATTTTTTGGCACCAAATCATGGCTCTTTTGGTGACAATTTTTTAAAATCGTCACTAAAAGGTCCACATTTTGTGACATTTTTAAAAATCATCGCAAAATATAGATGCTTTAGCGATGTGGCGATGATTTTCAAAAATCATAGCCAAATGCTTACCCTTTTGTGACAATTTTTAAAATTGTCACCAAATACTTACTTTTAACTACGATTTAAAAAAAGTAGCGAAAAAAATGTAACTAAATGTCGAACTTATTATAGTACTTGCTGTTATTTGTATAGAGTGAAAGTTGGAATAATAAAAAAAGAGAATAAGAGATTGAAAAGGAGAACAAAGAAGATGGTCTAATGGTCCTGCGCAAGAGAAAAATTTCAGCATGCATGCGTAAAAGTTAATATCCTAATGTGATGCCCATCTAATTAGTTTGAAATATATTTTTGATATGTAAGGTGATTTTATTTATAATAAGATGGTAGGTGTTGTATAATATGGTGTTATACTTTGTGTAATATAATGATACTTTTTGAATATTTTTGTGTTATTTTCAATATATTTATTGGTGTAGTGGATTATGGAGATGGGTAATAAAATAAAGAACAAGAAGAGTTTTAGAGGTGTGATGATCTCATGTAATCGAGCAGAGATTGTGATAGAGGTAGTATTAGAAATGAGAATAAAGTTCGAAAAATATGAAATGATATTTAATTTATACTAAAAGTATGCAAAGAGTCATGAGTTTACAATTGCTATAAGGAAAGGAAGGAAAGATGGGAATAAAGAGTTTAAGAGAAGAAAATTTATTTTTCTTCAAGGTTAATTTAATAAATCACAAAGTTTAAGTAAAATGAAATTAAGATCAAGTGGAAGAATTAGTTTTAGTGATAAAGTTTGTTGTCGGTTGATTGAATGTATTTTATATCACAATCAAGGTTGATTGAATGTATTTTAGACAATAATCAATCTTAAAGATGCTCGTAATCATGATTTAATTCAAAGTTGTGCAAGGTTTATGAGGCAACATCAGGTAGTGGATAGCCAAGTAAGACTTAGATTAAAATTGAATGATAATTACAAAATTAGGTCGTAAACAAATGTATGGTTTGTTGTTACAAGTGTGGGGAGAATAAAAATATAACATGTTTATGAGGTAACTTTGCTAATCATATATACATGTTGAGATGAGTGGGATTGAAAGAAGGAGATATAAAAGTGGTATATAAGATGTTTAATAGCATGAAAGGAAAGGATAATAGTTTTTTTTTACGGAATTGACTGCAATGAGTGCGGAAGAATAATTTTTTTTGGGTTAGATGTAAGGAGTCACATATCTTATGTTGAATTTAATGATATAGTTATATTTGATACCACATTTCTTTTGAAAAAATACCATATTTTGTTTGCTCAAGTTATTAGTGTAAATCATCACATATAGTTTATATTGATTGGTTGTGCACTATTAGGTAATTAGATGACTAATAGTTTTTATTAGCTTTTTCTTACATAGTTAAGGTGTCTAAATGGTAAATCAATTGACTCTATTATTATAAATTAGTGGAAGAGTATAGATGAAACCATGAAGTTAGTATTCCTTACTGTAAGGTACATGGTTTATTTATGGCTAATTATGGCAAGTAAACTTGGGCTTGGTCCTGCTTGAAGTTAACATGCCTAATTGAGAAAATGACATTATTTTTTGAATTTTAATTTTCTGAAAAATAAATAATAGAGTTGGGTCAAACTTGATCGAGCTTTTAGGGTCAAGCTCGATTTGTGTTTTCTAAGCTCAATTGGGCTTAGACTGAGATTAAGGTCTGAGTTAAAATATTTTAGTCGGGCTCAAGCCTAGATAGGCTCAACCATCCCGACCCATTACCATCTATATTTATGGTATTTACTTAAATATTTGAGAAGTTGTACCTATAAGACCTATAAAAAGTTGAAAGATATAATTGTGAATGTTGTCTATAATGCTACCAATATAAATAATCAATGACAAAAATGGAAATAAATACTTTTCAAGTTTGACTTGGAAAATAATTAATGGTTTTAATCTCCATTTGATGACCATATGAGATCAACTCCAAAGTAATATTAGGAATCACTTTTGGATAGCAATATTAATGATATAAAGAAGTGCAAGTATGAATGCTTAATTTGATGGCTATATGCATGTCCGTAGCATATTTAGATTTTTTTTAGATATTACGAGAATGAAAAAGATTATGTATGAGATGAAGTTTGATTACTTATGTTTAGAGAGTAATGTATCCTTTGTTACATGATTGGATATTAAGAAGGCATATACCAATAGCCTATTTTGAATTGTACAAGAAAAACTAACAAATGTCATGTATTACAAGGTGAGCAAAACTTGAAATAAAGGGAATATTAATATCTACTCCTTAAAGGAGATGGGTAAAGATTGCAATGTTGTCGAATTATATACAATTAAATCAAGTGACTCTCCTTCACTAACAAAGTTTAGCTATAAAATTTAAAGGAATTGTGTATCAGCACGGTTAAATTTTTCAAAAGGATTAAGATTGAAAATATTTTAAAATATTTCTCTGTTTGGAAAGCACACAAGGATGTAGTTATATGATATATAAAGATAAATGTTAGGAACATTTAGGAGGATAATCATATTAGTATTAGTAGAATAAAGAAATCGAATCAATGTTTATAAGGCCCTTGATTACATAGTAGAATAATGAATAAAATATTGAGTGCTTGTATAATATGTTAGAAGACACTAATAAAAAAATTACAATTGCCATTAAAATTGAGTCATGAAATGATGGTTGTCATTTGGTATATAGAATCCCGTCCAAAAGATGTGAGATTGAACAACCGAACAGTCTCAAGGCCATGTTATAGGTTAATAATAAAAATTTTGAAATTTCAAGCAGAATAGGTCCAAAAGAAGAGATGTAGAAAAGGATGTTAGTTAATGAAGTTACATATTAGTTGTATTAATTTCATATGTTGAATGTGACATTTTCACGATATTACTTAATGATATATTGTACAATTTTATTTACCTATTTAAATATTGTTAGTTGGGAGTGATGATAGTTGAGGAGGAATTTTTGGATACATGTAAGAACATCATTAAACAAAGGATTATAACTATTTATGTCAATTATATTTTATTCAATTAGTAGGTAAATTATATTTTATGATTTAATCATGTTTATATTACATTGGCAATAATTGAGAATATATATGTGTATCAAGTTCAATATTAATATATTTGACAATACATTTATGTCTAGAAAAAAATTATTTTTAAAATTCAAACATTGGTAGGGATATTATGCGTCCTTAAATCGATAACCATCTTTCAACTAACCGATTTCTATCTCTTTATGCCCAAACTTAGTCTAATTTTAATAACTGCAAATTGCCTCATTTTATTTTGGATTATAATCTCTGATAAAAATATAGCTCCATGACTAAACAACAACAATAACAAAAATGACGACGACGACATCAACAACAATAACAAAGACAAGAATAATGATGATGATGATGGTGGTAATAAATAAATAAATAAATAAGATCGAGATAATTATGAATTCCATTGAGTTTCTTTTGCTTGATCAACCAATCAAAACTTCTTCCCAAATTGTACAAGCTTCTTTTATAGCAGAAAACTTTTTGAGTGTATATGATGGATATTGTATAATAAAGTTAAGTACTGCATGAGTGAATATATAATAAAGCTACATACTATATGAGTGAATATATTGGAATATAATTATGTTAAATCAATTATGTTATGCTCTTATACATCCTAGATCTTCTTATCCCAAATGATTTAATGCTCTTTACGCCATCTAATATTGGTGACCTTCTCTTATAATTTTTTTAACATATGTTTATTTAAAGGTGTCTTGATTAATATCACCTATGAAATTTAAGTAATTTTTTTTCATAATGTTACATATAGGTTTAATTCGTGAGATTTGATTAATTTAACAAAACTTTTGATGACAACTAAAACATAAAAGGTCTAAATCACACCTTAACTCTTCTCAAAATATCTAAGTCTCTGCCATTATTTATAGTATTGTGTTACACCTTAATATTTTTAGAAAGGTACTAGTAATGCCTCAAACTTTAATAGAGTTAAGTTATAGTTAGTTCCTAGTATTTATACTATCAATTTAACTTATATGGTTTCTCAAATGGAAATTTGGAGCTAGCAAAAATTAATGTAATATTAAGAATGGTTTATCTATATATTAATTAAAGATATGATTTTTATCTCAATGCTTTACAAAAGGTCTAAATAAGTTTATGCCATAATCTCTGTTGCCATTACAAGTACTATTTTAGTAACATTATGGTGTAAAGTAGTATTAGAGATAAAGATACTTAGATCTTTTATAAAATATTGAGGTGTCAATAATACATTTAACCTAAATTAAAATGAAATCATTGGATCAAACTAAAAATATTGTTCTCAATTTGAATCTTGAAAAGAAAAATATAACATTCACAAGAAAAAACAAATTATTTTTAGTTGTACACTATTATCATTTCTTCTAAACACTTAATTAGTTTCCTACCATTTTACATATGGTCTAAATCTTTTCAATTGTATATTTCATTCATCCTTATGTTGTCCATTATTCACACATATATATCACAAGGTTATATATTAAGGATCACAAACCCTATAGATCAATACTGCTAAAACATAATATATTTCCTTGATTATACTTATTCTATCATGATATTAGAGCCCACATCAAATAAATAATTTCTCATGTCTACATCATTGTCGAGAGCATCACCCAACCAATAAAACCAACCCACAAAAAGGCCAACAACAATTTCATAGAAACAAACTATGTTAATAAACAATCTGCCTACATTACCATTTAACCAAATTACAACATTTTTAACCACATCATTATATTCTACAAATTACCTTACATAGAGAAATTAAATTTAAGCCACCCTAATCTTCGTAGATCTTATTGGTTATGTTGATGATAATTTTTTACCACCAGATAACACCTTAAGTTTGGACTCCCTGTCTCATGAATACATCAAATGGAAGAAACTTGATCAGTTGGTTTATTGCTTCCTTATCACCTCACTTTCAAGCATAACTGCATGTATTGAACAATAATTTAAAGAGGATAAGGAGGAGAAAATGCAAACTAATTTATAGTGGCTTGACAAACAATCTTTATCTAAGTCCACTCCCAAAATTCTTCTTGGAATTATGTTATAATTATTTTTTTTTCAAGGGAAAGAATAACCTTTGTATAACCTTTTTACAATCTTTCTCAGTAAAGAGAAATCTCAATACCACTGGATCACCCCCAAATCATAACTCAAAAATACATCACTTACTTACTTGATGACTCCAAAATGCTTACTCACATAAATATGATACAATGATGCTCAAATGATTGAAAAACTCTTTGTAATGTGTGTATATAACACCAATGTATATAACACAAAAAACCTTCTTAATGCTAAATCCAATGAGAAAACACCTATTTATAGTGTTTTGGGACCCAAAATAGTCATTAGAGTTAAGAACTAGCCATTATAATGGCTATATACAGTATACTGATTGACCAATATTACATACAACACCATATTCACTAGCCATTGGACATTGGTCAACCAATAACCTATATTAGTAGATCAATATGACAAACTAGTCAATCATTACATCAACCAATATTACAACAAACTCTCAATACTTCAAATTTAATAGCTTTAATTTATATTGGTCGACCACTAACCTATATAGATCGACTGATTAACCCAAAAACATGATTTTAACAACTTTAAATGTTTTAAACCAATTTGTTTAACCCAAATATAATTAAGTACTTCTTAAATTTTTTCCAAATGATTATTTAAAAGATCAAGAGGTTTTAAATTAAAATCAAAAGCTTCAATACCTATTGATGAATATAATTATGTATGATGAGCCTTTTAGATCATTAAATTAATAAAGTAAGCTTACAAATATAAAACAAAATGTGAAGTGACCTTGATGAGCCTTTATCTTCTTTTGTTATTGTTTTGATTCTTCATTTCATCGTTTGCAAACTTCAACTTCTCTTTATCAACTTTTTATATTATCTTCTTAATTTTTTTGCTTCATTTTGTTCTAGTATTACTTTTCATCAAAATGGTAAAACACATTAGTCTTAATTATGTTATGTTATCATCAAAATATCAATTCGAATCTCTCTTGCTCAACAATCTCCCCCTTTTTGATGATAAATATTAGAAAACAATAATAATAAGTTAAGCAAACAAATAAATATCAAGATAATGATTAGCTCCCCCTTAATTCATGCACTAAATATAATTCAATATAAAGAGCATAATTCAATATTAAGAACACCAGAGATATTCAAAGTCAAAGAAATATCATTTACTCAAGTATATCATATAAAGTGCGAGAAATTAAAAACAATCATTTCCCTTAAATTTCATCACTTCCCCTGAATGTTATCTCTCCCTCTAAATCTAATATCACCAAACTTTCTCCCCTTATTGAAATCATAAAAAAGAGATATATTAACTAAAATTCATAATATAAAGTTTCATGCTTTAAACTAGGTTGTTAAAAAATCAAATTTTATTTAATTAAGATTGGTAAAATTTCTTCACTAAAAGTGCTATTAATATTTAAAGAGTAAAAATAAAGGTTAACTTTGATAGTTACATCCACAATTGTGTCTAATTTGAAAATTTCCAATTTTAGTAGTGTGACTAAGTTAAAAGATTCAAGTAAAGCTCAAAAGGCAAGTTTTAACAAAATTAAAGGCTGGAATTGTGACAAATAAAAACATAATTTCAATTTACAGAAACTAATTTTATAAAAGAATGTATAATTTTGAAAGCCCTAAAATTTCAAAATGGAAACATGAAAAAGTTCCTAAAAAACAACCTTCACTTTTTATTCAATTTAACTGTAAAGGCATCAATTTGAAAAAATAATTCATAATTAAGAAAATTTTTGAAAAGCATAAATATGAAATTTAAGAATGACAATTTTCAATTTGAAGTAATCTAATGAGATTTTTTATGTAACTAGGATGATATTTTTCAAAGAAAAGAGTTAATTGTTTAACGTTTTAGAGGATATAAATATAAAATATGATAATAAAAGAAAAGAGGCGAAGGACAATGGTTGACCACATGTCTTGACTGATCGGACAGTGCAAGTGAGTTGAAAAAATTGGTTTGGCTTTAAAACACGATCTACTAAGAGATTAGTAAAGTATATTGGTTGACCAGTATATTGTTGGTCGACCAAATGTGGCAACTAATGACCCCACAAACTCACTAGAATAAAAATTTCTTAAATAAAAGGGATATCAGTTAATCATATAGGATCTTGGTCAACCAATATGAATGTTTAAGCAACCAAACAAGTGACCAGAAAGCCAATAAACTCGCTAAAAAGAAAAGAAAAAAGGGTGAATTTTGAAGATTCTAGTTAACCACACTAATATATCGGTCGACTAATTAACTAGATAACTTAAGAAATTGTCTTTGAAACTCAAACTAAAGCATCAGAACTTCAATAAATTACAATTAAAACACATATCAACTAATTAAATTTCAATCAAAAAAGAATTTAATCATATAAAAGGCCTTATAAAAAAGAATTCATATCAAACAAAACTAATTTTTCTCTAATTGAGTAAGATTTATCCTTATTCAAAAGTTTAGAGAAATAATAAACAATTGATGTAAATTCTAACTTAGTGACCTTATCTTGCATATAGTTTCTAATTCTAGGCACTAAGGTTCAAACTCTAGATACACTTTATTCATGATTCAAACCTAAATAATCATCACCAAGTATTTATACTCAAATTGAGACATATATGCAAGTAATCACATATTTATAAGTTATAAACTAGTAATTAACTCATATTGAACATTACTTGTAAGGGACTTAAATGAAGATTCTTCTTAAATTCTCAATCCATTAGTGGCATCTCATACTTATTATCTTTCTCACGTGGTTCAACAATTTCAGAAGTTTTGATGGTTAATTTTAGGAGTTAAATTCTCTATATCTTACAACATCTTCAAAACTTTTTTTGGAGGTAAAAAGGATAAATTCATTAATAGATGCATATTGATCATATTTATATAGCCATATTTGATGCATTTTGCTTGATATTTTATACTTTTATTGTACATTTGGTACTTAATTTGCACAAAGTGCATTTATAGGTTATAATTGCCTTTATGAACCAAAATGAGAAGAATTCAGATGAAAACGAGGCATAAAACAAAGATTTAAAGTAAATAAGGGATACATGGCTATGTCTGACCCATGTACATCTCTCAACCTATGCAAATTTGCAAATTCTGGAACTTTTGAAGTATACATGGTCTAGTACACACTCATTTATCAAACTGTATATCTCTTAAAACCCAAAAGTTTACTATATAAAGTCATAAGCAGAGGCAAAATAAGAGAAAAGACTTGGAGAGGTGATTTTAGAAGTGGAGAATGTTCAGATAGGATGATATTGATTCAAAGAAATGGAAAATGTGAAGAAATCATCTACATATCCAATAGATTACAACATCAAACCTTTACCTTGCAAAATATTCATTAAAAGAGAAAGAGAGATTTACAATTATGAACTCTTCGTTTTCTATTTTTTTTTTCTTGTTTATGTTTGATTTTGTTTTCTATTATTGTAACTAAAAATCTTTTAATGTCTAGGTGTGATGAACCCTAAGTTATGTTAAAATATGTTTTGATTCTTTTCTTTAATGCAATTGTTTTGATTGATTTATTGTGATTCAATTATGTGTTTTATTAATGTTCTAATAGATCCTAAATATTAGTGCATATTCTGATTTCATAGTGTAAATAGTGTAAAGATTAAGAAATCTTGTATATGAATAGATATACTATAATTGAAATAAGTTGAATGCAAAGCTAAAGATAGATGGACATAAATCCTCTAAATTAGGGTCTAAATAATTTCAGTTGATAAACGTAAGATTAGTTGTTAGTGGTTTCAAGTGAGTAATTAGCATATGATAGAAATTTTCACAATCCAATAACAATTGCATAATAAAAGGTTAACTATTTTATGGTTTTAGGGGGATTCATTACCTAGACACTAATTCTTAATATTGATTGTTTTCTAAACGATTTCTTTGCTCTCTACTAATTATTGTTTCCTACTTTATTTTATCCGTTAAGTATTATTTTTAATTAAAAACCAAAACTCAATATGTAGGCTGGATAATAGAAGAAAGGCTATTACTAGTAATCATTTTCTTCATGGCATCAACTCATACTTGTTTGTGCTAGCTATAACTATATGGTGTACTTGTGGTTAATTCAATATTGATAAACTTAAAATTTAGTCAATCAAGTTTTTGGCATTGTTGCCAGGGATAGTGATATTAGGAACACCTGGATGCTATTACTCTAGCCATTATTTTTTTATTGTTTGTATTTGTATATTTATTTTATTTTATTTTATTTTTACTGTATCTTGTTGCATTCTTTGGCTTATTAATTTAGGTATCTTTGAACTTCTCTACATTAATAGTGTGTTTTTGGTTTATTTTAAGGATTAAGGTTTAACTTCATGACCATAACTCACAATGAAATGATGGACTAGACAGTACTTTTATGGGAGCAACAATTTGTATTCATAATATGTAACATCACCATGTTGGAAGGACCGATTTCCTCATATGATTTCAGAAGTTCAACTGATGTTCATACTATGTTAAGACATTTGTGGGAGCAATAATTACAATCGTGAATGTTAGGCATCAACCTATATGTGGGAGCAGCCAAGTATGTATAACCAACCTTAAGGTTCGTTATACAAGAATGTGTAAAATTTATAGTGGAGTAAACCTTACGCATATGGATGGAATGATTATGCTCCAATTGAATATGTACAATAAGAACAACAATACGAAAGTAATACAGATAAACTAATAGGATCCCTTGCTAAGAGTGTGGCTACCTGATGTGAATTTGAGAGAAAAAGAGATGGCATTTGATTTCATGAATGAGGATACATTTCAAGAAGGCGAGGAGGTAACTGTTGCTTTGAAAGATATGATGGTTAATTTTATTCAAGAATCAAACATGAGGCATCAGGAAACAGAGGCTCGTATATAAAATATGGTGATTCGGATATACCAGCTAGCAAAGATAATATCTAATGAGATGCAGGGGAGTTTTCCCAGTCTTACTGAAGCGAATACTAAAGAATTTGGAATGGAAATCACACTTAGGAGTGGAAACGAGCTTCCAGAAGAAGAAGCAAAAGAAGAAGAAGCCTTTATCCAAGAAGAGGAAGAAGAGAAGTGGCAAGAGGTAATTGAAGAAGAAGAGTTAGGGACCTTTCTTTAGGAAGAAGAAAAAGAAGAATGGACAAAGGTAGTTGAGAAAGAACTGGTGTGGAGGAACCCAATAAGGAAACTACTTATGCATAATTGGTAGCAACCTTATGTACGGTGGGTTCGTAATTCCTTTAAGACAAACAACTTGCATCAACAAAAGATTTGGGAGTTTCATTATTACTCATTTTATTAACAGTTTGTCATTAAAAAGAACATTAATGCAGTCGATAAGTGTAACATCCAGTATCTAGTTTACCCGGTACACCGAAATAAATCGGTATTTGAGACAAATGTTATTAAAACCGTAGAACAGTGAATAATAAATTTTTTTGGTGACATCAAATTAATGATGCATGACATTTTTTGGTGGTCACATGAAATTGTACGAGCGGATGTTTAAGAACCAGTACAAGAGTGGCATTTTTGTAATTAATGGACAATGAGGCTTATATA
>JAOQML010000001.1:2797234-2809532 GCA_027568935.1 Erythroxylum urbanii
ATATCAATCTTAACCTTAACCGAAAAGAAAAACTTACTCACACATATTCATCAATGTAACATAAATTATGGTCATAAAATATGTTTGCATTGATTAAATCACACAATTAAAATAAATACGAAAAATAAAAAAATAAATTAAGAACACCCAATGTTAAATTTCTCCCTCAGCTCACGCAAAAACTGTTGTGTCATGCACTAGCTGTCTTCTTCTCCTTTTGCCACAACTTCCTAGCTAACGTCTTTGTTTCTTCACCTCAACATGGCTGCTTTATTTTTTTTATGTCAACCATGCTTCAACGTTATGTGTGGAGTGGAGAGTCTCCTAGTTGCCAACGTGATTTGATCTTCACCCACAGCTACGTGTCTAGCTCAATCTGATGCTTCATTTGTTGCTTTTCCACTAGCTGCTTTGGTGTGTGTGGAGTGCCACCAGTTTCCACGTTGCTTTTCTTCACCTGCTGCTAGCGTCTCCTATCTCCACCAGCTACCTCAACATAAGTTTGCCACAACTATTTGCCTCAACGTGAGTGAGTGGAGAGTCTTTAGTGAGGGCTGTGCGTCAGTGAGGGATTGGCTCTCTCAACTCCTCTCCAACAGCTCACGTATAATCATCTCTCCCTCCACCTTCTTGCTCTTTTCATTTTTTCTTTTTTTAAGCCACCAGCTCACATTATTCTTTCTATCTTTTTCACGCCCCTCCCAATACTCATGCATCTCCACTCTTATTTTATCTTCATGTATTTGCTCACTCATTCACGCCTCTTTTTCCTCCTTTCTCTGCCATCTCCACGTAGTTGCTTCATGTTTTTTTTCTCTGCAGCTAGCTGCCAACGTTTCTTTTTATGGCACCAGCAGCTTCTCTTTTCACTCCTATAATCACGTTTAATCAGCCTTCACTTTCTGCGCCGCCAACTACTATCTTTATTGAGTGATTTTCTAAGAGTATTTGGTCTTTTAGTCCCACCAAACATCCTTCACATACATACTCAAGTCTAACTTTCGAATTTTTTTCAATCCTTCGCCGCAAGCCTCCTCTCTTCTTTTCTGTCACAGCTATCTTCTTTTGTTTTTATGTGCTGAATGTCTTTTTAATGGTTTTGGTCCACCCTTTCACGCACCTTCCTCTTATGTTGTCTAGCCACCAACTTTTCTTTTCTGCAGCCTTTTTATTCACACTATTCTTGTCCTTTTTCTCACGCAGCTACAACTCTTTTCTTCTGTCCAGATGTATTGATTGCCTTTTAGCTCACATTTTCCTCTTCTTTCAACATCACATCACACACTACTTTGTTTTTTCGGCCCCTCTTCATGTCACACACTACACTCATATTGCTTCATCCCACCTTTTAATATAGCCCACATTTAATTAAATTTCCATATCTTGCATGTGCATAAGAGTGTCTCATATCTAGTATGTACCTAAAATTAAAACAAATAACTCTTAATTAGTGCAATTCAAACATTAAATGGACAAGAGTTTAGCAAATTATGTATCTAAAATTAATATAAAATGCCCATTAACAACCATCCTAAGGGTATTATGCATTGGATCATCCATAAGGTCTCAGACTCATTCCACATATAGTCAATACTTATGTAATCATACATCTACTCATCAATGATTCAAATAAAACCCAAACATAAATACTTAGAATATAGATATTACTTATGTAATCATAAAGAAGAACATAAAAACTCATTAATGATTATAAGAATATTCTAAATAACAACACATAATCAAGACATACTTTGCATTCAAACAAAACCCAAAAACAAATGCTCGCACTATTAAAGTAACACATATGGTAGACATTAGTTAGACGACTTACCTGGATAGACGAACAACCACAGACTACAAAGAAGAAGGATGAGCGAAGCTCTTCAACACAAAATATGGCTTGCGAAAAGAATATTTTATATTTAATATAATAAACTTGTTCAATAGTTTTATATTTATATATGTTGCATACAATGTCAAATTTCACTACAAGAATTATCACTTCAAACTTTTACAATCAATTATTGGTATCATGTCTACCAATACTAGTAGAACACTTCTAACATGTGATATAAACATCAAGTCTTTAAAGGCAAAAATAACTATAATTCACATAAAAAGGCATGCAACAATCATAATATGGATCATGCTAGCCTAATCCAATTGAAAAATAATCAACATTATTCTTCATATGTAATAGGGCCAAGAAATTTGACGCTTAATAATATTATTTCATTCTATATATTCCATCAATTATGAACTGATATAGTAGAGAAACAATTACTTTTACTTATTGTTAAGTTAACCATCTTCTTGCCATTTTATTTTTATAGAATAACTTTAAAAAGTATTGATTTTATGTTGGGAAAGTAATAGGAACTCACTTCTAGTGTTTATGTTTTAGATCTTTTTGTCTTTATTTTGCATAGTTCTCACTTTTTTATCATTTTTATTACAAAAATGTGTTGCATTTTCCAACCACTACTTGCCTTTTACCTTTTATTGCAATCAAGACATATATGATTTATTTGAGTTCACAATTTATAAAAGCTATCCATGTTAGCAAAAGTTATATTAAAGGAAATATAAGTTTACATAACATGCAACCGATACATTATTTTTACTAACATAATTACCAATAAAATCTACAAGAGCAAAATCTTTTCCTAAAATATGAAATCGATAATCCATAAGTTCATTGGTGTGATTTTATCTGAATTTTGGTTATAAAAGATAGACATAGATGGTGCAAGTAATTAAATTCACTTAACATCACACGATTATATAAATGCTTTCGAATCTTGGTCAACTTCTTCCATTACAGGTCATATACGTTATCAATAATATAATGCATGTTACAAGGTGCATATGACATATAAATATGAGCTTACTATAAAAAATGATCTAGGATGCCATTCCTTATACCACAATTCGAACATATAACACATATAAATTCCATAATTGTTTTATTCATCAATAGGCATACATGCTCAAAGTGTTATCCAATCTCTATAATTCAACTCAATAACAATGTATAATAAGAAAACATTCAAAAAGAGATAACCATAATGATTTTGTTACTTCTTTTGATGCCTTGGGAATTCTCTTACATAAGTGATAGAATAAATGGATCACAAAACTTTATCATTGTATTCCATATTAAAATAAACCAAAACTTGCCATAGGACATATGCCTATAAGCTTTAACCAATATTTTGTTATATTAGGCATAATGTAATGAAATTTATATTACGACGTATAGTTCAAATAGCATGCTTCATTAGTGCTCCAAATAAGTTCTTCATTATACCATTTTCCTTATGATTAAAGTCGACTATAATAATCTCCCTTACTTCTATTGAAATTCAATAGTGTTCATCAAGCTTTACAATTATAGCCCTCAAATACCACAAGTGCACAGGACATGATTTGTAGTATGTAAAGGGTTGATCCCACAAGGAGTTGTGGACTAATCTAATCCTAAGTTATCTAAGGCTAGAAAATTAATAAAATGAAAATAAAATGGAACAGGAAAGTAACACGGATAATTGTCAAGATATTAATTTGCAAAATTAACTCAACAAAATTAAATATTAAGCACCAACAATTCAACAATAGGAAATCACACAAGAGAATTTACAAAATTATGAGAGAGGGATTTATCCCATCATCAACGCTAACCTAATCATTTTTGTGTTATTGGGATGTCAGTTCTAGACTATCGTAGGTTAGATTACTCTCTCTCGAGTTATAATCACTAACCCTAATTAATAAACCCTAATCAAGTCAAGGCACTAAATTGTTATCTCTAGATTAACTATCGGTCCTCAACCTAACTAGTTCTTAAGCTTTATAATAAACTACGGGTCTCACATGGGATCCCTCTCTGTACAATAACTAATAAGATTGATTGTGTGGTCTATTGGATCGCCTAACTCTCATTAACCCGACCTAATTATTTTGCACTTGACTTACCCTTAGTTTGTTACCGAAGCATGAAGATACAACAATCAATCACAACACCCAATCAAAATAACAAAAAAATAACTAGATTAACATTAGCTCAAAGTAAAATCCCGAAAGAAAGTTAGAACATCATAATCAAACCCATATCTATAAACGTATTTGTATTCATCTTAGCAATCAAGAAAATGAAAACAAGATGAAAGAAATACATGTGAAATGGGGATCGGGACGCCTTAGGAAAGTAGGATTCGTGACGGCCCACTTCTTTCTCGTCGCTTCTTCTTCTCTCCTCTTGGAATGTTTCCCAAATTGGTAAATTGGAGGCTCTCTTAGGGTTCCATCCTCATGCCTTTTATACTCTTTTCTATCTAGGGCAACCGTAGGGCTTCTTCTGGGTCTGAAAGGTCTGAAAAGTCCATCAGAAACTCAAGTTGGGACATATATCCATGTTTTTGTCACGCAGGCCATGATTGTGGCCCAGAGTTTTAGCTTCTGTCACAACTGTGGCATATTAGGCCACGATTGTGGCTCCTCCTGGTTGGTTCTGTCAAGATCATGGCCCTAGGTTCAGTTTTGAGCTTTCTCTGAATCTTTTTTGTTCTTCTATATTTTCCCTGAAACACTAGCAACCACATCAAGGTACCTCAAAAACATAAAATTGAAGCTTAAATGCGTGCTCTAACCCACAAAACACTTCAAACACAAATATCTAACTAACACATTCTAACCTAAAAACACGCTAAACAATCAAATTAACAACTAAACACTCACCAAACTACCTACTAAAACACGATGCAATCTACAACTATCAAGAAATAATAACACCACCAATGCTTATTTTAAATTAGAGGATTACAAAAAATGAAGAAAAAGATATTCAACTCCAAGTCATTATCTAAACTGTTATTTCATGCATCAATGCTAATATAAATAAATAAAATAAAATAAAAAGATATTAAAAATAAAAAAGACTTTATGAATGGTTAGTAATGTCATTTGAAATCACAAATACACCAAGCACTTTTATAAGATTAATTAATCATATTTTGTATGAACTCACTAGAATTTTGTTGTTTTGTATTTTGATGACATTTTGATGTATAATAGGGATTTTGATGAAATATGTGTCATTTATAACACACAAACTCAAATAACACATAAACCCAAACACACAATAGTCAAACTGACCTTCATATATAAGCATTTAAATGAAGACTTGAACTAATCACAATGGGTTGTCAACAATTAGGAATTTCACTTAGACAAGTAAAAGCACTAGGTACATATAACCATTTGATCAAAACTTCAAGAAGAGTTTGTTTTTATAATGGCATGTTGATCATATGGATTCTAAGTAATATAATTCATAACATGTTATACCCTAACCAATTAGTCTAAATACATATGAAGATCACCTTCCAATCTTGTCCAAACCCATATATATATATAAGAATATAGAAATAAGATAAGATTGAAGCACTCATAAGTAGTTAAATAGTATTAACTTAATAATAGAGAAATAACAATCATTAGAGTATCTCGCCTAAGGTAAAATTGTTATTATCTTAATATCGGTACAATTCAAGAAACACTTCAACTCCCTACATAAAAAAAGAGAGGTTAGACATATAAATAGGAAGGTGTAAAATCATTAAATAAAGAAATAAATTATGCACCTATAATAAAGATAAAAGGTAAATAGTAAATTTACATGCTAGATTACGTAAAACCTTATATTGTGAATCATCCAATAATGTATTTGATTCATTATGATCTCCATAGCTCCGTAGAAGATAAGAATTTGAATTTTTCATAACTTTTTCAATTCCTTCAAGAATAAGGGTTTTCACTTATTCTCCATATTGGTACTTTAAGATTGATCTTACATGGAAATAATAATCATGAAACATAAAGAGTGTGAAGTACATCAATTCAACACATGGGGACCATTGTGACATATATTATGATGGCAACATTATAGTTATAGACATTGAAAATTTTGGGGGTTTAATAACTTTAAAACTCATAGTAGTTGCAAGACTTGAATTATATTTGAATGTTCACTAATTTCGTACATAACCTCACCAATTGTGCATTTTTGCATTGAGTGATTGTAAATATTGTTTTTGGAAGGAGGAGGAGTATCAGGGTGATCATACTATACAATTTATTAGTAAGAGAATCATCAGATATAAGATTGATTAATTCACATTTTTTATTCAATGACAATAAACCTTGTTATTTTAACGTGTTGTTGGAAAATAGTGGGATTATGCCATATCATTCCATATGGATTAATAAAGTTAATGGGCCATATGGGAGATGTAGAGTTACAATACCCATGTTCCTTAAAGTGATTAAAACAAAGTGATAATTATCTTATTTTTTATGTCCAATACATCACATCCCTTAGTAGACAAATATCATTTTATCTTTTTAATTAGGATAGGTAATCAACTTGTTCAATAATTATAATGATGTTAGGCAAGATACTTGGTACACCAATAACTAATATAATTCATAACTGAGTTAATCTCATATAGAGGAATCAAAGAGTGATCTTTTTAAGTCAAGTGCATATGCAAAATATTGAAAGATTCAAGAACCAATTTTGTTAAATGATAAGCAATTCATATATAAGGTATGCAAGTTTGATTAAAATTGCATACAATTGATGTTTTCCATAATTAATAAAAAGTTAGGTTATTCAACGAATGCATTAACTCACTTAAATCTCTCATTTCAAAAGATAGTACCAAAATGTGTTTATTTTTATAAAAGATTAATGAAATTCACAAAATTTCCCAAATTCAACAAAAAGCGTAAAGCTAAAACTTTTTAAAGAAATATGAAATGATAAGACTAAATGAAACATGTTGTAAAACCTATATGTAATATGCAAAGTTTTCAAGAATTTATGAAATCCTAATTTTTTATTATACAATAAAATTTATAAATTTCATGATATCATTGACAAATTGGGTATTATAAACATTTATACTTTAACTTTAGAGAGAATGTTGATATGAGTCATCCGATAATTGATTTGGAATTATAATTTGTTTGTAATTATAGGGATTAATTTCATAATTATAAGATTATAGTTATTATTTGACTAATCTTGTATATTAGTATAGGAATATATAATTTCTTTATAATATGATTATTTCTTATTTTTAGATGTAATTGTGTATGGAAATTTACTGTATATATTGAAAAATTATTGTTGAAAAATCTATGATAAATGAAATTGCCCTAACTCCAAAACAAGGTTTAAATCTTGGTAATCATCTAACCTACACTTCTATATTATTAGGTTCCATACAAATCTTTCTCTATTTGGTTCAGGAAATAATCCTTTCTTTAAAAGAATTGAGGAAAAGGTGAGGTCTATTCCAAATTCTATTAAAATAAAATTATACTATTCTTTTAGAAGGTGCAATACCATGTTTTACCTAAAAGTTAAGGTTTCATCTTCTCAAAAGCAGAAAAGGCATGAAGAAGAGAAGAAAAACAATAGTCGAAACACACATTACTAGTTGAGTTTCGAGTTTAAAGGGGCCATTTGTAATCAATTTTAGCTCAAATTTGTCATTTATCATACATTAATGGTAAAATGTAGACAAAACATATATAATGCATGAACAACATTTCACAATAGAAAACTCATTCACACATATATAACAAGCATAAAACTTAAAGGAGGACAAAACCGACCTTAAACAGAGATGAGGACAGCAATAGCCACTAGGACGGCAGTGACAAGTAGGAAAACCATTGGAGGAGAAAATGACAGAGAGAAAAGGTAAATGATGATGGAGGGAGGGGGCCTTGGTAGCTTTTAGGTTAAACAAAAATGACGTCGTCTATTGTTAAATCAAACGATGTCATTTTTGTTTTATTAAAAACCTTGAAGATGAAGCAAACAACAATGTTTATCTTTCAATTTTACTTATGGAATAACAATTCCGTCGGTACACTCCGACGCTTATTTATGCAACCAAGCATTCCCGCCTATTTTACCAACGGAAATTTTCCATCCGCCACTTTATTCCGTCGAAAAAATTGTTAAGATAATTTCCCTCCATATTTACCGACGAATATTTTGTCCCTCACAAAATAGAATTTTTCTTGACAATTTACCGACAGAACATGATGTTCTGTTGGTAATTTAGTATAGTTTTTTCCATTGATAATTTTCCATCACTACTTAGTAATTTTCTTGTAGTGTAAAACTAAATAATACACAAATTGACAACATATTATTTTGTCATAGAAAACAAACATATGAAATAAGGTTTACTTTTCAAATATTATTTTTGCCAAGTATTCTTTAGTTAACTTTCATAAAAATTTACTAACCATAACTAGTTGATATTTCAAAAGGAGTCTTGCCTTGATTAAGAATTAATCTGCGTCCATAACAAGATATTCTCAAAAGCCTTGTCTTATTCAGATTAGGGTAGTCGAAAATTGTTCTAATTGTTCTAAACTCATAAATAATGAGTATAATACTTCATATTAATTGAAGGTGTCATGATTAATATCACTTCATGTGATTTGAGTTTGTTTTTAATTAGTGATATTTGACTAATTTAACAAAACTCTTGATGGAAAACTAAAAGGAAAAGGAAACATTGGATCATAAATGGGGAACCTATATAGGTTGACTAATATGACAAACTGGTCAACTAATGCATTAACCAATGTTACAACAAACTCTCAATATTTTAAATTTAACAGTTTTAACTTATATTAGATGACCACAAACTCATATAGGTATACCAATTAACCCAAAAACATAATTTTAACAACTTCAAATGCTCAGAACAATTTTTTTAATCCAAATATGATTAAAGCACTTCTCAAAATGTTCCCAAAGATTATTTGAAAGATCAAGAGACTTTTATATAAAAATCAAAAGTTTTAATGCCTTTTTGACGAATATAAAGACTAATGAAATAAAGTAAGATGAAATGATTGTGCATGATGAACCTCTTGGATCATTAAGTTAATAAACTGAGCTTACAAATAATAATGCAAAATGTGAAATGACCTTGATGAATCTTGATATTTTTTATTCTTATTTTGGTTATTCATTTCATCAGTTATAAACTTCATCTTCTCTTTATCAACTTCATACACTATCTTTATGAGTTTATGGTTTTATGTTGCTTTGATACTAATTTTCATCAAAATGATAAACACATTAATAGTAATTATATTTTGTTATCATTAAAACATCAAACCTCCCTTGGCTCAACATTCTCCACAACTACATATGAACTTGTAGTTAGCCCCACAATAGGGTTAGTTGCACGCTGTGCTACTACTTTAAGAGCGCTAACAACTCCAGCAGCTACACTAGCAACTGTTGTAGAACTGGTTGATAAAGCAACTGCCGAAAGTTTTGCACTCTCTAGAACACAGAGAACAATTGCTGCCTAATCTATGATGGCTAGGTACCTGTCTCTCCATTCGAAACAAGTTGTTACATCTAGATTTTTCGCAGGAGTAGCCATGATATTGGATTCAGATAAAATCTTAACAGTATCAGCAACAGATGTATCTGCCAGAATTTCAATGATTGCAAAAAACAATGTTGCGGATGTATAATTTCCAAATAAAAAATGTTGCAGAATGATGTTTACGATTCAAAAAATCAACTTAGGTTAACTACAGTTGTTAGAATCTAACTACAACTTTACTATAATCATCTTTTCCACCAGGAACTTTCATAAATGATGAAGCTAGAATCCTGGAAAATGCAGCGGTTAGAGTCTCTTGTAGTGACTGGTGTAACTTCTTCCTAGACTGAATTCTCACAAAATAAGTGTCAGGACTAAGGTCTGAACTTTCCTTCACCTCCTGTGCTTCTGCCTTACCTGCACTTCATACATTGCATAGAATTAATTATCGTCATCGCCAGAGTAATGCAATAGGTATTTGTTGATAAAACAAACACACGCAAGAGATACTTTTAATTTGAATGAAAGGACAGCGGCCTGTCGAAGTTTAAAACAACAATAGTAACCTGCAAAGCAAGAGAAGCCTGTTAAGCGATAGACTCCTGTTAAACAATAAGAGCCTACTAAAGGATAAATCCAATCAAGACAAATTAAAACTAAAGACGCTTGTCAAAGTAGAAGGAACTTTTAACAAGTTGAAAACAGAAGGAGTTTATTATAAAAGTAAATTAGCCTCTTAAAAACAACACACATACAATATAATGCGAAAATATAAAAGTTAAAAGAAGAGCGAGAAGGATGCAGTCGATTTATATTGATTCAGCTTACAACCCAAGCCTACATCCAGTCTCCAAATATCCAACTTGAATGTTTCACTATGAAAATCCAAGTAGTAATTTGACGAACCCCTTCAAGCTCACGAGTACAAATTTTTCAAAGTTCTCCAACTTTCCAACAAATATATATTTTTCAAGATTCTCCAACCTTCCAAACTAGTAGTATTTTGCTAACTTCTACAAGCTCTCAACGAATGAAGAAATAATTTTCTCCATATGTGCTTCAATGATCTCTCTAAAAAAGAGTTGTCACTTTCTAAGGCACAAGAGATTTGATAATGATATGACTTTCAAGAGTATTGATGTATCTCAATAATTTGGCTTTCTCTCTTCGTTCCTTTCATGCTTCTCTATTTCGCAACTTTAGTGGCTCTTGCTTAAATAGACATTTTCTTTAACTAGTCGTTGCTTCATTTCCGTTCTGAATTTGACTTTGAATCTTTAATATTATCTCTGCTAGAATCTTGCAATAATCAACTGTTAAGAGAAATCTGGAGCTGATTGACAAAATATGTTATTAGCATGATCCTTCCAGATTTTATAGAATAAATAAGGTAATTTCATAAAATAAGTTTCTGCAAGAAAAAAATCATTTATCATATAATTTTATTTCCTTTTAAGAATTAACACATTAACAATATAAAAAAAATAAATTTAATTTAAATTTTGAAATATTATAAGTTCATTATCAAAATCATTAATAAGTCTTGAGCTAGCACTTGTTGGGACATGCTCGGTTTCCTAGGAAGCTTAGAACAGAGATAAGGTCAAGACTCGGTTGCCACAAATGAAATTGGCACCGGAAAGTTCAATTCAGACGATTGTACTGAGTACGACCTAGGCATGTACGAAAAATCACTTTAGGAATTAAAATGTGATGGATATAACGGCTTAATTTCATTTGCCTGATCTGTGCATAATAGAGAGTATCTGTAATAAAATCTTCTTATACCTGGCAGTTTTATATCACTTGCTAATCAAAAAATCCTGGAAAGCAAGATGAGACAGAGTAGGATTGTTCATTCATACAGAGTTTGGATTTAAGAACTAATAAATCTCTCATTTCACTATACAATGCTAAAACAACAAAGATTATCTATAAAGAGAGAGAACATACCTGAGAACGTGATTCCCGATATTCAGTTTTTGGCAAAGTCTCCGTTGAATCGGTTATTGTGACCTTGTTTGTGCATGGCTCGCTGGAACCTGACATTGACACCCGTACAGTGGAAGAGTTGTAGGCAGACCGCAACGTGTATTGTTATAAATCTGAAGACCTCGTGTCTGTCGGTCCTCCTGCATTGCATGCATGGTCATACACTACAACAAACAAAATATTTAACGCTAAAAATAAACGTCATTAAATAATAACCAATCATCGCAAACACTTATTTGTGATGAAACAATATCATCGTCCAAATCGTCACTGAATTTTAGTAGTAAAATAACATTCGCGACATTTTTTTTAAAGTTATCGCCAAAACGTTCTTTTTAAATAAATAATTCGTCGGTAAAAATTATAACCGACGAGAATAATGAACGTCGTATATAGTTTTGTGCGACGTTTCTGTTTCATAGCTAAAAGTTTTTCCCAACTAAACTATATTCGTAAGTAATTATTTTTAGTGATGATTTCATTTTGGTAACATAATAGTTTTAGCTACTAATCATCTATTGTAGGGAAATGTTTTTAGAGATGTTTCTAGAAACGTAGGTAAAAACATTTTGTGACAATTTTGATTTTGGTAGCTAATAGTTTTTTGTGACGATTTTATTTTTGTAGCAAAATACTTTTAGCTACTAATATGTGGTTGTAGCATAATGTTTTTAACGACGTTCTTGTATACGTAGTTAAGGACTTTTTGTGACAATTTTATTTTGATAGCTAATAGTATTTAGTGACAAAATTTAATTTTGAATTTAAATATTATTATAATTGTTAAAAAATAATTTATTTTAATTTATTACAATTTTAAAGACAGTTTGAAATATTAAAACTATTTATTTTATAATTAATGTTAGTGACAT
>JAOQML010000001.1:2828492-2855740 GCA_027568935.1 Erythroxylum urbanii
TAAACTAAAATGGATAAGATATAAAAAAGCTAAATTAAATAAACTACAACTATACAATATGATAATAAACTATTTTGTAATTTTTAAAAATTTAGGGACTATTTTATAAATTTAAAAAATTACCCGAAATAGTACCCGATATTAATCGGTACCGGTATAGTACCATACCAGAACCTATTCTGGTACCAAGTTCGGTACGGTATTCATAACTTTGGACTTACCATTGCTTAAACTCTTTCTTCTATTGTTAATAATAAATTTCTTGTTTTTTCCTAATTAGAGGTAAAATAGTACTTATTATAATTTGCATAGTGCAAAATATTTTAACATAATTATTCATAAATAATGGTAACTTAGTCTTGCACAAAATATTTTTTATGGAAGGTGGATGTGAGAGAAGTTTTTGGATATATTAATGTTTTGAGATCACATTTTCAATATATTATAAGTAAGAAGGAGGATGATCTCATTCCTCCTTTTTACTTGATTATAATTATTCAGACATTACAACATTTTATAAGCAATTGAAAGTTAGTTACATGAAATTAAACCACTAGTTAATATAATTGTTACGCTTGATTTTTTCTTCTACATAATTGATTGATTAAGTTTAGATCATTTTCCTCATATTCTCAAGTAAAGGATAAAGCATGAGCATGCTAAATAGCTTTTTAGATGAGATGTTTTATATGATATATGTAATAAGTTGTTTTATGACAATGAAGGAAGATTCACATTCTAGTTCACCTTCCTTTGCTCACTATCAATTTTTATCAACAATCAAATAACACTCTCAACCTCGATAGACCTCCATAATAGATCGTCAAAATTATTAATTGGAGTACATGAACAAGCTATTACAATTTGACATATATTGGAGTAAGTCAATAATTCTAAGTTTCTTTGTTGTGGTATATTTTGTATAATATAATGGTAAATTTTATATGATGTAGTGGTAAATTTTCTATATTATAGTGGTGTACTTATTTTGAGGGTGTTAATAGGAATTGTTATGTGTATTAACTAGTTAATAATGTAAACTTATGAAAAGAATTATGGAAATTTATACATCTTAAATTTCATAGTCTTTTATTTACTGATGACTTATTGCTCCTTTATAGTGCAAATTCGAATTATATTAGTACTATGATGAATGACTTGAGGTGCTTTACGGAGTTGTCTAGATTGGAAATCAACAAGGAAAAATTTTTGGATTTTATATCTTCATCTATTGCAACTTATTCTCCTTATATTGTTAGAATTTTTCATATTTTGGTTTAATACCCATAAATGGTGGTTCAACGTTATGAATTTAGTAGATATTAATGTCTTGTTTTTGTGGTAATAACCAATGTGTTTGATGGAAGCACATTGATATAGCTTTCTAGTAGATATTTAGGGTCCCTAGGCTTCTTTTCTCTTATGAAAATATACACTATCAAATTGAGAATAAAGAGTTTAGGAGAATTCCAAAACGCAAACTCTTCAAGCAAAAACATCAATGGCTCGAGGTATTTCTTTTTCTTTTGCATTTAGTTGATATATTATTATAACGTATATTGCTGTTGAATATATATATTAGAATTGGCTTACATTTGGTATCAGAGTTGATAACTTCTGCCTTGTTTTCATTTCTGGAGAATTTTGAATTATGAAAAAAAATCAAATTTGCTTTTTAGAGTTATTTTGGATTTTTTTTTCTGATGGCATTCATGTTTCTTGTAACATCCTATTATTTAGGATAAAGTTAAAATAGTGTTTATAAGTGGTCATCGAGAAATTAGGAAGTATAATTCATACTTATGCGTAATGTGGCATACATATATACGAGAATATTGATTTTTGCACATTAATATGGTTGTACATGCATTCATTGACATTTTTCAGGTATAAGTAAATTTTAATGTGATTAAAAATGTGAATTGTGGATTATTTGTCTTAAAAATTGAATTGGTGTGTATTAGAATTAATTTTGCATTTTTGTGACATTTCGAACATTTCGAAAATTTCTGAAAATTTAGGGTATTTTTGGATTAGGAAAAATGCCTAGTGACAAGAATAATTGAGACATGGAAAATTAGGATGACTAAACTCAAAATTGAGTGACATTTAGCATAGTTAAATGAGTGACAATTGGATTAGGAATTAATTGACAAATGGACTAATTATGGAGTGACAAATGGACCAATTATTATGTGACATGTGGACCAATCTTGGAATGACATATGGACTGATTTAGTAGGGGACAAATGGCAACCTAATATGTGGACTAGTGGCAGTTGATTAATTAGGCAAATGTATTACATGCCTTAAGACACATGATGAGTTTAAAAGTTGACACCTAGCATAATGATGGAGCAAATTCCAACAGCAATGTTTCTGCTGTTTCCCTCACCTTTCTCCACCGAAATTGCTCCAAATTTTCTCTGTATTTTCTTCTTAACCCTAGCTCAAGTTCTGCATGAAAATCACACCTAAATCCTTTACTTAATTACCAAGAAAACTAGCTGATTATGATCTTCATATTGCTGTCCGAAAATCACCTTGCTTTCACCATAAGTTTGTGTTGATTTTGCTTGCATGAAGACTTGGTTTAATCTAAAGTTTTGTGTTGGATTGAAAGCCTAATAGGTAAGTAACAATCTGAGTTTTATGGCATGTCAAATGATATAAGAATGATGCTTGAATTGGAATGAAATGCATGTGATATTGGTGAAGATATGTGTTGGAAAATGTTACATGAACTTGGAAGTTTTTCTGTTTTGTTTTTGGTTTATGAAAACCATGGGATATAGATTGATTTATGGATGAATTAGGTCTGATTTGAAGTATAATGAAGGTGGATTTATGCCAAAGAAAGATGTTAATTTGATGTTCTTGAATTGGGAAAGAACTAGGACTATATGCATAATAATGTAAAAGTTTCTAGTTTGATACTTTGTGAGCTGTGAAGTGAATAATGCTGAACTGAAATAAGAGATGTTATTGATGAGGAATTAGAATATGATTCAGGCCTAATAGAGGTATAATTGATGAACTATAAAGAGGTTGTTTAACCTTGGTATAAAGTGTAAAACAATCTGGAAAAAAATGAAAGAAGAATTGCTGGAAAATGTTAGCTGTATTGCTTTCACCGAACATGCTTCAGTATTTTGATTATATCTTGATTTGTAGATTTCAAAATGAGTTGATTCTTAATTCAGATTAAGTTAGATACATATGGCTACAATGTTCTTGAAGAAGTCAAATTTTAGTTCTGCCTCTAAGAATTTCAAATTTTGGCATGAAAGTGAGTCTTTGCTTAGGCTGTAGCACTCCCAGGGACAGAAATCATGTCCTGTGGTTAATGAATAAACTGTATTGATTTAGGCTAAATCAGACAAAGGTGTCTACACAAAATTTGTAGCTTATTCTCTTATTTTTCAATTGGTGTAAAGTTTGTAATTTTTAGATATTGCAATTGAGAGATATGAGTTATACACCTGGACAACATGATCACGCACTAGCTAAATTTCAAATGTACTTAGTCTATAGTAGTTTGAGCATAAATCATACAATACTGAACCAAATTGAATGATCTTGGAGTCATTAGAAACTTAAGGCACAGGGGAACAATTGTCAAGAAGAAAGTGTTACAGAAATATACCATTTTCTTGATGATAATAATTATACAAAGTGGACCTGAAAATGTTTTTAGACAAATTTGGACTGATCAATTGGGTATTGATATATGAATGACAAATGTGACTAGAATAATCATAAGGAACCTGGAATTGTCATGAACATGCATTGTACATATTTCATATAGATAGACGTGCATAACTGAATACTTATACCAATGTGCAAAATTTGTGATATGTGTAAATGTGTTTTGCATGATATGGAGGAGCATTTAGAGCGCCATCATCTAGGCATTACCGAGACTTCAAGGCAATAGCTTTCTGGAGCAATTAGTGAGTAACCTAAGATGGTCTCACCTTGACTTGTTTTGTTTATTACTGAATTGAATTTGATATTGATGCATGCGTACTGAATTGTGTACTGAATTCTGAACATCAAATGTCCAAGGAGTTTTGATGCATGATTAAAACATTGGAAGTGCTAATTATATGTGAATGAGATTGGCTACGTGGTTCTCAATTTGAATGTTCATGCCGGACCTAGTCCGATGATTATTGTGAACAAGAACATGAATGAAAATGTAATTGATTAAATGTGATATTGAAGTGTTCCTTGAATGTGAATTTGGTAAAATATGTGTTACTCAACATGTTTTTTTTTAATGCTGGATTAAGGCCTGATGATATATGTATATGGGACTAAAAAATGGGATTGAATGGGAATGAGATTAAAAATGGGAATGATTGAAAATATAATTGATGGAATATGACTGAGATGCATTTCATATACGAATGCATGATCAGATAATGATAGTTGTGACATGAGTAGCCACCGAAAATGAGCTTAAAGCTCCGAAATTTGGTATAGAGCCAAAGGGCTCGATATATATAATGAGCCTTGTATCCGCAACGGGTAAGGGACAGTATCAATGAGCCTAGTATCTACAATAGATACGGGACAGTTTAGGTACTTAGCCACAACAATGTAATAATTGAATGTGGGTCACACGAACATTGCATATACACTTATTAAGAGTAATTGATTGATTGAATTATAATGTGAATATGTACTTAACTAAGATTGGAATATGTGCATTCTATGATATGTGGTGCTAAATGGAAAATTGTGAATTATGTGCTTATATGATTTAATATATGATATGAACTGGGTGAACCATCGAGGATGGTTACATTATTGAGTTCGCAAAACTCACCAAAATTGTAATGTTGATATTTCAGGTCCGAGAGAGGACATTAGAGACAGAAAGACTCTACAAGAAGACTAATTCTTGTATTTTTGTCAAGAAATGGCTCAAAGATCCGTCAGCTGAGACTGAAGGATTAGCTAGTAGTTTATGAGCTCAAAGGTCAGTCAGTTGAGACTGAAGGATTAGTTAGTAGTTTATGAGCAATTCCTCTTTCAAGCAATGTATTATGTATAGGGATTTTACATTGTATATGTTGGACTCGGGTCTCGATTTGGACAAAAACAAAAATTTTAATAAATCATTTACAGAAAAATAAAATAAAATTGATGAATTCATGAGGGGCCCTTTTTTTGCAGCAAACTAATAATAAGAATAAATAACACAAGGCCATGATAGCAATAATAATAAATCACAAAAGTCACAAGTGTGAGTTTTAAGTCTCAAACCCGTGAGACTACAACATAAAAATCACGGGTGTTAGTTTTCAGTCTCACACCCGTGAGACTTCAAAAACAAATGCACGGCTGTGAGAAAAATTTCTCACAGCCGTGAGAGTCAACAAAACCACGCACAGGCATAAGAGAAAATTCTCATACCCTTGAGAATCGAGCCCATTGCAATCACGACTCATCGCGATCGCGACTTTCCTGCAACTCCATAGTCGTGCATCCTCATTTCAAACTACCATAACTTTCAAACCACAAATCCAAAAATTACAAATTTTATGTCGTTGGAAAGCTAAGAAAAAGATCTATAACTTTCATGAATATATATATATATATAGACTGTATTTTAACCCTTATTTTTTGTTTTCTTTCATCTGTCTATATATATATATATATATGCAGAACCAGTAACTTCAACCACAAGACCAGAAATCTAACTTTCAATTTCATACATACAACTTCTATATAAACAATTTTACTTAAAGAAACTCCATCCCAAAAGTCATCACATAAACCATATTAACATTTGACAAAACATAACATTTTACACATACATATGAAAGTCTCTACAACTTTTCTCTCAACTTTCACTAATAGAGTTTTTGCACCACTCCAGGTTACAAATCCCAAAAACCACATCAGTAGCAAAATGTAAAACAAAATCATGAATGTTTATGCTTAACATGCTTCTAAATGCCAATAATTTCTGAACTACCTAGATAAGTTATAAATGACAAAAATCGTTAGAGTCTGCCGAAGTTTTACAAGTTAATGCTGTTCTGTTTTTTCTTCACCTGAAGAGTGGAAAAATAGTGGGGTGAGCTAGTAAGCTCAGTGGCTAATATGTTTATAACCAACAATAACGAACCACACACATTCAAGGATATATATATAACACATACTAAACTTAACAATCACATTCAAAATTTAAGACTTTCATATATATATATATCTGAACACATCATAATTCAGTACATATTTTTCATATCGTCACAAAATATCATTCAAATATCTTCCATATCCAACAATTTAGGATGCAATGCACAAATAAAATAGCTCGAGAGAATCCCATAAAATGAAATGGTGAAACTGAAGTTTACACTATAAAAAAAATGAGTCCATTTTTTTTGGAGCTCATATGCCACAAGCGGGCAGTCGGGAAAAGGTTTTCAGTCAATGTACACGTGACAAATGAAATGATATCTCTCTTACCCACATAAACAGATTTCAGATGCATACATATCAAATTTGTATTTTTCATGCTTCTTAAGTTTATGTTTTTCCTTAGCATAAAGCAACACAATCATATAAACAAACATGATATAAAATCAGAGAATGTTTTTCCCACATTCACAATAAGTCAAAGACAAACATCAATAGCATTCATACACAAAAATATGTTTACTCATCATCACAAAACTATAAACATATTACCCACCTATTTTACTCGATACTTCCCAAATCTAGCTTGCTCTTGACTTAGACTAGCTTGATTCCCTTCAAACACACATATATTTTTATTTAATCAACACACAAGAAAGAAGCTTTCCTTAAACCTAACTATCCATGAATGAGCTTAAGCTTGATCTATTCTTGATTTCTCTAACTCAAAGAACTAAGATCTAACTAAAGTCATAAAAATCCAAGAATATAAAGCTCTTGTTCTTTTTCTTTCTGTCTCTTCATTTTCATCACATAAAAGCTTAGTTTCTCAACTTTCTTCTTTTATCAAACCAAGAAAAGAAGATAGATAATTACCTAGAACTCAGGTGAACCTTTTTCTTCCTCTTCTTTCTCCTTTCTTTTTCTTTCCTTCTTCTCCTTTTATGTTTCAGTTTCTACTTCTCTTCTTCTATTTCTTTCTACATTTGTCTTCTCTCTTTCTTTCTTTCTCACTATACAAGACTCTCCTCTCTCCTTAACCTCTCAAACACGTCTCTCACTTTTTTCTCTTATTTTACACGACTCTCATCTTCTTCTCTCTCTAGTTTCTTCTAGGTTCTTCTATGCTTTCTCTCTTTCTTTTGTTTTCCTTAACTCTAACGACTCCTTCTCTTCTTTGTCTTATTAATTTAAGACAAAAGTTTTGATTTTTCAATTTTACCCTTCCTTATTAAATCAAATTCCTACTAACTCATTCACTTAATTTTACTTCTTTCTTTTTAATTCATGCCACCATATAAAATTCATAATATACTATATTAAACTCCAAAAATTTTCTAATTCATAAATTCTAATTTATTTTTATGCTTGATAATTTAATAAAAATAAATCCTAATAAAATCGGGCCCCAACAGTATATATTAGGATGGTTTTGTAAAACTACAATGTAAGTTTAGTTTTTATGAAATGAAATGATGAATGCAATTGTTTTTAAAATTTGGTGACTTTTCTGTATAATAGTTGGCGCCATGATTAATTTGGATATGTGATTGCTCTAACATGCCATTATAATAGATTATATACTGGAATGTCCATAGGGTATTCCAGTATGTGATTTATGGTAGTGAGGTGTTACATTTCTATAGAACAATATGACAATGTTCATGCTCTATTGAAGGCTATTAATGAGCAATTCGAAACTCCAGATGAAGAACTTACAAGGATCCTCATTATGAGTTTTTTATCTACAAGGCTCACCGATGTTCGAGGTGTGTGTGAGCATATCATGAAGATGAAGGACATTACAGCTCAGTAAAAGAAACTTGAGGTTGAGATATGTGATTATTTCCTTAGGCATTACATTTTGAACACTCTTCCACCACTATACGAGCCCTTTAAAATCTCTTATAATACACGTAAGGATAAGTGGTCAATAAATGAATTAATGACCATATGTGTTGAAGAGGAAAGGAGATTGTCGATGGAACAAGTAGAGAGTTTGTAGAGTGCAATTCTAGTTGTTCAAGGAAAAAAGAAAAATCAAGCCAACTTAAGGGAAAAGGTCAAATACCTGCCCTAGCTAACATTAAAAAGGAATCCAAGTGTTTCTTTGGCAAGAAAAAAGGACACATGAAGAAGGATTGTGTCAAAAATAAGGAATGGCTTGAAAAGAAAGGTAATCTATAATCTTGTTAGTTTATTTTGAATCTAATAAGGCTGAAGCTTCTCATGACACCTGGTGCATTAATTATGGTTGTACAATCCATATTACAAATGAGTTGTAGGATTTGCAAAACCCAAGGAAGCCAGTAGGAAGTGAGCAGTATATCTTATCTGGAAGCAAGATACGTTCATGTGTTGAGGTTGTTAGGGATTGCAATCTAAATTTATGTACTGGTTTTATTTTAAAATAAAAAAAACATTTTATATTCCCAATTTCTCTAAGAAATTGATTTCAGTTTCAAGACTTTTACTATTTAGATATTCCTTTCATTTTTTAGATGAATCTTTTAAGTTAAATTATAAATTTGAATTTTTTGGGAATGATATATTATTTGATGGTCTTTTTTGTTTTAATTTATAAGATAATACCAATTACAATACAACACATGTTCATGTTGGAATAAAACGTTGTGTCATGAATAAAAATCCTCTATGTTTTGGCACCAGAGATTAGGACATATCTTTATAAAAAGGATTACAAGACTGGTGAATGATGGAGTACTTAGTACTTTGGATTTTATTGATTTTGAAACTTTTATGGATTACGTAAAGGGAAAGTAGACCAACAAATCAAAGAAAGGTTCCAAAAGAAGTTTAGACACATTAGAGATTATACATACGGATATTTGTAGTCAAAATATAGACACAGAAATACTTTATCTCATTTATAGATGATTACTCACAATATATGTACCTATACTTACCTCATAACAAGAATGAAGCACTAAATGTTTTCAAAATATTCAAAGCTGAAATGGAGAAACAAGGTGGTAAGCAAATTAAGATCGTGAGATTTGATAGAAATGGGGAATATTATGGTAGATATACTGAAAGTGGACAAATACCTGGTCTATTTACGAGGTATCTTCAAGAAAATGGGATAGTAGCCCAATACACTATGCGTAGATCTCCGACCCAGAATGGAATGGCAGAAAGAAGAAATCGAACATTATTGGAATGGTACAGAGCATGTTGAGCAGCTCTAAACTTCTTAAATCCTTGTGAACTGGAACTCTTAAGACGATAGTGTATATATTAAACCGAGTATCAACCAAGGTTATTCCAAAGACATCATTTGAGTTATTTAAAGGTTGGAAATTGAGTTTGCGACACATACACATTTAGGAATGTCTGTATGAAAAAAGAATTTATAATCCATGAGACAAGAAATTGGACTTAAGGATTGTAATTGGGTATTTCATTGGATATGGGTCTAAAGGATATAGGTTTTATTGTTTATCATTTCACACTAAAATTGTGGAATCAAGAAATGCAAAATTTCTTGGGAATGACTTAATTAATAGGAGGGATCAATTTCAAGATATAGATTCTGATAATAATCATATGTATACTCAGCCTTCCACCTCGAGCAATAAGGTGATTGTCATTTATAATGCTCCTCAGGTTTAAATAGACATTGTACAACCAACTGTTAAAATTCAACATTCTATGATCAACATAAATGACAATCAAGGAATTCCACAAATTGTTGATAATTTAGTAGATCCAGTTATTCAAAAATTACCTTAAAGCATTCAGAAACTAATCGAACAACAAACTCTACAGGAGGATGTTGGTGCAACATTAAGGAGATCTACTAAAATAAAGAAATCAACTATTATTACTGATTATGTTGTATATCTATAAGAATTTGACTAAAATTTAAGAGCCAAGAGTGATTCTGAAACCTTTTCACAAGCTATAAGTTGCAAATAATCAAATTTATGGTACAATGCCATGAAGGAATAAATGAATTCCATAAAGAATAACGATGTTTGAGATCTTGTTGAGTTACCTAAAGGAGTAAAACCCATAGGCTACAAATGGGTATTTAAGACAAAGAAAGATTCATTAGGCAACATTGAAAGATACACGGCAAGACTCGTTGCTGAAGGATTCACTCAAAAAGAAGGCATCGATTACATTAATACATTTTCTCGTGTCTAGAAAAGATTCACTTCATATAATTTAGCATTAGTTGATAACTTTGACATGGAATTGCATCAATGGATGTGAAAATGGCTTTTTTAAATGGTGACCTAGAGGAAGAGGTTTACATGAAACAATTGGAAGGATTCTCCTCTAATAATGGTGAGCATTTGGTTTGCTAGCTTAAAAGAAACATTGAAATTTCATGATATTATTTCATCTTTTGATTTTGGATAAAATATCATGGATCAACGTATATACTAGAAGGTTAATGGGAGTAACATTTGCTTTCTTGTATTGTATATGGATGACATATTACTTGTAACCAATGATAGGGATTCGTTACATAATGTGAACAATTTCTCTCCAAGAATTTTGAAATGAAAGACATCGGTGATGCGTCTTATGTCATTGCTATTATGGTTCATCGAGATAGATTTTGTAGTATTTTGGGCTTGTCTCACGAAACCTATATTAATAAAATTTTAGAGAGATTTTGGATGAAAGATTGTTCACCAAGTGTAGCTCCCATTGTCAAAGGTGATAGGTTCGATTTAGACTAACGCCTAAAAAATGATTTTGAAAGGGAATGGATGCAAAAAAATTCCACATTGCATTTGCTGGTGCAATGTTAGGAAGATATTAGAGTGACCTAGGATTAGATCACTGGAGAGCTGCAAAGAAAGTATCAAGGGACCAAAGATTACATGTTTATATATAAACGAATCGAAAATCTGGAGGTAATAGGATACTCGAATTCAGATTTTGCTGGGTGTGTTAATTTATAGAAATTAACATCAAGTTATATCTTCATGTTTGCCCATGGAGCCATATCTTGGAGGAGTGCCAAGCAGTCTTTGACTGCTACTTCCACCATAAAGATTGAGTTTGTTTCTTGATTTGAGGCTACATCAAATGGTGTTTCATATATGGACTTAGACTAATGGATTCTATTTCTAGGCTATTGAGAATATATTGTGGCAATTAAGTTGTTGTTTTCCTAGCTAAAAAAAATAAGAGTGGTAGTCAGAGTAAACACATTGGCATTAAGTTTTTATCTATAAGGGAACGTGTTATGAACAAGCAAGTGGTTATTGAACACGTTAGCATTAAATTGATAATAGCTAATCCTTTAACAAAAAGCATAGCAGTAATGAAGTTTAAGGATCACGTTGTTAGAATGAGATTGGGTTCCATTATATAGTTTTTGTTGTATGGACAATGTTGTTTTCGTGAAACTCTTACAATATTTTCTCATATTATGGTGCTCATTATTAAATTTTAAGAAAATTGATTGTTTTAAACCTGGAATAAACGTAGGGTTTATTTATTAAGTAATGTTACCACATTCGGTTGATACAAAATATAATATATTGTATATTGTAATACATGGAAAATTATACTCAACTACTAGAGGAGCTATTGCCATAATTCATATATTATATTTGGATCGGATTGGGATTTTATACTAAGTTAAACGTATGGAACAAGTGGTAGAATGTGAAAATTTTTCATATTTTGGTTTAATACTCATAAATGATAGTCCATCTTTATGAATTTAGTGGATATTAATGTCCTGTTTTTGTGGTAACAGTCATTGTGTTTGATGGGAGCACATTGATATAGTTTTCTAACAGATATTTAGGGTCCCCAAGCTTCTTTTCTCTTCTGAAGGTATTCACCATAAACTTAGGAATTAAGAGCTTATAAGAATTCCAAAACACAAACTCTTCAAGCAAAAACATCAATGGCTAGAGGTATTTCGTTTCCTTTCGCATTTAGTTTATATGTTATTGTACCGTATATTACTATTGTACTTACATATGTCACTTATCTGTTAAAATTGAAAGAAAAATAACATCAGCTTACTTACCTAAGAGTTCTATTTCTCATAAAAAGCCATCTTATAGGGAGTTTTTATCATTAATAGGGAGTATTCAGAAGAGAATTAGTAATTAGTGTAATAAGAGGCCTACTTATCTTGGTAGGGTTTAATTAACTAATTCATGGTTGAACTTGATGCATTGGTCTTCACATATTGTTTTTCCTAAATGTCTTATAAAAATTATCTAAAGGTTACTTAGGATATATTTATGGACTAATCCAGCAGATGGAAGTAGACATACGGCTGAGTTGACTTTAGAGATGTCAATGGGTCAGGCTGGGCCTGGGTTGCCCCTGATCTGGCTTGGTCCGGCCCGACAGGTCAGGATGGGTCACCTATGGCCCGACCCAACTACAGACTGTCGGGCTTATAGCTTAGCCTATGGCCCGATGGGCCCGACCTGCCATTTTTTTAAGAAAAACTCCCAAAATATAGGCTGACTTATGGCCTGCCCGTGGCTCAGTCAAGTTGGGCCCTTTTTGACATCTCTAGTTGACTTAGTTTAGAAATAAGCTCAAATTTTTTAAAAAAATTTTAGGCTTCGAACTAATCTTAGGTCACGTGCTTCGGACCTAATTAGATTTTGAGCTAAGTTCTAGCCCAGACATTAATTTTAGCAGCCCGAGTTGGACCCAACCTAATGTCATCCTTAGATGGAAGCTACAAAGCTTAGGTAAGGGAATTTATATGTTTGCCTGAGGATGAAGATGGAGTTGATATAACTTTGATTAAATAAGCTTCAAATGGCTTTGAGATTATGGAGGATTCTTGTCGATAAAAAATTATTTTAGGTAAAGTGGTTGCATACACATTGTTTAAAATATGATAGCTTCTGGTTACCTTCTCCAAAAACTAACACATCTTGGACTATGATTGTCTTCAAGCTTAGGCAGTAGCTGAGTACTCGTATTGAAAACAAGGATAGATAATCGAGCTAATACCAACTTTTGGTATGATTATTTTTGGGCCATCTTGTCAACGATCCTTTACCAAATCTAGAGAGGTGTTGTTTGATAATTCGTAGAGTCTTCAACAAAGCATATAGAGGTGTTATTTGATAATTCATATAGTGCAAAGCATTATGAATAATCTATTGGAACTTAGTGTCTGCTGTTCACCATGCTTCTACAAATACATATAAGACTTCTTGGTTGGCGCACTATTCTAAGTCGATTCACCAGTAAGTCTTACTGGGATTTCTTCGAAATTAAGGTTCCTAAAGTCTGTTGGTATATACTTGTAAGAAGGAAGCACTATGTACCGCTTATTAATTAAATTTTCTTTCTTTAAAAAAAGAATTATGGAAATACCAATAACAACCAAAAATAATTGTTTAGTTGTTTTTTTAAAGAGAAAATGACAATAGCAAACAAGAAGAAAATATTTTATTAACTAAAAATACCATGAGGAAAATTTTGAATGAAAAGAGCAGAGGATGATAATAGGCCGGTCGAGACCAAATTTACCTTGACTTGATCGTCACTTCTAAAGCTCAAGCTCAAGTTGAGGTAAGGCTCTTAAGCTTGAGCTCGATCAGACTTGAGATAGCTTGGTCTGAGCTCGAACTCAACTCAGCCTAACCTGAACCACTTTAAAAAAAAGTGTAAAATTGCCACCATTTTTAATAAAATAATATCATTTTACTTATAAGTATCACGTTTCAGTAACGTAAATCCTAAATTTTACCAACTTAATCTTAGTATATTAACTTTGTCTAAGCCCGGGTGCTCGGGTGAGCCCAAGCCCAATTGCTATTTTGAAAAAGAAGACGAATTGGACGTGGAAAATGGCTTCTGCTAGAAGCTTTTGTGCCTATTGTTATTGTTACGTTACTGTTTTGTTCTTTATAATGTAAAATATTTATATTTTTTTAACAAATATAGGTTAAATAAATATGTCAATTTGGCATTTTGGAGCGTCGCCTAAAAGGCATCTAAGTGCATATCACGCTTAGCAAGCAAAGCTTATGATTACGGAAAAGAAAGAGAGCAGTAAACTCAAAGGGTGATGGAACCAAAAGTAAAAAAGAGTAAAGAGAAGATTCAATTATTCTAGATGAACGTGTCAGTCAGACAATTTATTACAAAAGCAACATTAATTATCTGGACAGCTGTCTCCTTAATCCCAAATCACTATTACTGAAAAAACAAAACAGAACAGTTGAGAAGTGATTAGTGAACCATCACCAACCACCACATGTGTTAACTCCAAATCTGCTTTTCCGTTGCCTTATCTTACAATATAATAAGCTATAAACCCCCAAATGACGTCTTATTTCAAAAATGCCATTTGCTGCTGCAGCCCAGCCAAAAGAACAAACGGTATGTTTTGGTTTTATTAGCATTAATCATCTCTTTTGTTATTTGTTTGTTGCTTTTAACTATCACTTTATGTTCTTTTCTTCCATCTCTTGAAAACACACTGTTGCTTAGCGATCTTTTGTTGGTTTTGATCAATAACAGGCCAGTTCTTGTTAGTTCAGGTAATGCTTAGTTTAGGTCCAAGCCGCTTTTCCTACTACATATTAAGCTTTACTTTACTGCATCTTCGCTCCTGTATAAATGTGTTTACTTTCTTTGTTTTTTTTTTTACTTTGTGTATTTTTGCTTGAACTCTCTTTCTTTCTTCTATAGGGGAGTGATTTCCAAAATGGATTTTGTTTCTTTGATATCAAAAGAGCCTGTTGCTTTTGTAAATGGGTAAAGATTGTTTTTTACCATCTTTTGCTAATGCATGTGGTGAAGCGATTTATGATCGGATGTTAATTTTGAGGTAATCGTTTTGTTGACCTTTTCTTGTTGTCTTAGAGAATGGATTAATCATAGTTTGTCATTGTTGAGAGTGATAAAATGATAAGAGAGGTTTCATTGTGGAATGTATTTTTTGCCAACTTGTGCTACAAACTTGAGCGGTAGTATTGAATATTGTGCTCTATTGTGCAGATTTTTGCATTTATTGGTTTTCGAGATATTGGGTTCGTAAATATGGGGAAGTCTCCAGCGAGGTGGTTCAAGTCCTTTATTCATGGGAAGAAATCATCAAAGTCTAATTTTTCGAAAGGAAATGATTTTCTGGTAAGATATTTTGTCCATTCATGTACGCGTGGTGCTTAATTTTTATCGGTTGTTCCCGCTTGTTGTATAGTCACCGCGAGAGGCATAGCACCCACACAGAATTTTAAAAAAAATAAATCAATAAAGGAATCAAAATGCAAATCCCAGTAGTAAACTAAATTCATCAAATGGGACATATGGAATTTTTAAATGAGTTGTACTTGAAATTGCATGGCTGGAATTTGGAAATCCAAATGATCAGTATTGCTTTACATTTTCCTTTATAGTAAACAATGTTTAGAGACGTTCCTTACGTTAGCCCATTTGACTGAATTTTCTGTATCTTTCTTTTCCATGAAATCCTCCAAAAGGAAGTTCTTACAATTTATCTGTTCCATGTGTAGAAACAGGCAAATAAAGAAATAGATTTTCCTTCTGAAGCACCTGTATCTGATATAACTATCAGTCATCCAAGAGTGGCACTGATGGATCCTGAGACTATTGCTGGAAATGAATTGAACCCAGACTATGGGGTATCTTCTAACTTGCCACATGAAGGGGTAACTGTTCCATGTGCAGAAGGAGAAGGGAAAGCAAAACATATCTGTTCTACAGATGATCCTGAGAAAATCAATCTTGATAAAGCTGCTAGAAAAGTTCAGGCAGCTTTTAGAAGTTATCTGGTAACTGATGTTATCTTCTTACCCTTGTGATTGACAACTAAAAAGCTACAAACCATGTTCTTTTCTTCTATTGTATTGAGATTCACTCGTATATACTGACATTTCCACTAAATTGCTGATCTAATTGCTTGATGTTGCTTCCTGTTATAGTTGTCTGTACAGTTGAGTTAGTTCAAATTGAGTAGCAGTGAGCAGACAATTTTGCTAGCTAAATCTACAACATTTGAACTGACTTCTTGTTCTCTCTATGAAATGGAAAACTTGGAATTCTGCAGTTAAAATCTGTCAATATTCTATTGATAGTGTGATTTTATTTCCTAAAGGCTCATCGTGCGCTTCGAAGACTCAAAGGCATAATTAGGCTGCAGGCACTTATTCGTGGTCATTTAGTTAGAAGGCAAGCTGCTGCTACCTTATGCTGTCTCCAGGCAATTGTTAGGATCCAGGCATTGGCTCGTGGACATAAAGTTAGACGTTCCACCATTGGGATTGATGTGCATAATAAATGCAATCTGGAAAGGCTTCAGGTGATTTACCATTGACTTGAAACCAAATATTGTCTTTTTTTTTCCACAATGGAGAAATAATGTGCCTGATATTGTACTTGTTCTTTTGTTTGTTCTGAGTGTCACTGTGACAAAAAGATGCTTGCTGGAGTCTTGAACAAGAGTACATTGTGCTGCGGAAGCACGTTTTTATCTGATCATCCTCATTTCCTCTATGTCAATAGTGCATCATTGAATTTGACATCCTATTTACTAATATATTGAATATTGTTGTTAATAGTACTGTCAAGAGTTCATTGTCTCTCTCATCTTTGGTTTTTTTTTTCCCCCTTCATCAGGGTGCTAAATGTACAGAATCTTCTGGAACCACAATGTCTACTCTGGCAGATCAGCTGAAGGAGAACACTTTTGGTTGGAAGGTGATTAATCATTGAGTAGTCTCGTGGTCTTGGTTCACTCTTGGTGGGCCTGAAATTGATCAGTCAATTGTATAAGCCAATACTGTACAGGTTGTGTTTGCTTGTTTGTGAACCTGATGTCTACCATCTCAGTTAATAAATTTGTAAATGCTGTCCTTCAACTTGTCTGAAATATCTTGTAAGTTGAAAGCTTGCTCTTTTACAAGTCTAAGATAAGTTCATTACTCCGTGAGCTGCAATGATACAATTTAAGGTGATGAAAATTACTTAGCGACATGGATGAAAGGTTGAAAGGAAAATGGGTAATAGTTTCAGTGGGCTTTTATAGAAGTTTGTATTGGCATATTGCAGCAGTTTGTCTTTGCATGTTCTTGGATTGAAAATGACTAAATCTATAATTTGAGTTAATATACAATGGTGCTATATGCTTATTGTCAGCTGAGATGTATCACTTGTTCGTAAGCCCTTTGGTTCATGTTATAATGTTGTCTTTCCTTTTTAACTGAGCATGCAACCAATTTTATTTTTTAATTTTTGTTAAGCTTCTGGCTTCAACATCTAGCAGAAGACCTTTATGCATGCATTATGATCCTGGGGATCCTAACTCAGCTGGGGAGTGGTTAGGGCGGTGGACAAGGTTACACATCTGGGAAGTCTGTTCACAGGTAAAGAATGTTAATTTGAAGTCTCAGAAGATGCATGACAATTTACAAGGTTTAAAGGCTAAACAAGGCAGGAGAAAACAAGGACAGCGGAAGCTATCAGGTGCCAAGATTGCAAACACCTCAGGTCCATCAATTTCTGAATCTGAAAGGCAGAAACAGAATCCAAGAAAACTCTCAAACCAACCAGCAGATTCAACTCCAGGACATTCACAAAATGCATCTGAGAAGGTAAAACTCACTTTAAGAAAAACTTCTAATTCCTTGAAGAAGTCTGGTGAAAGATTTGACATTGACAAGAAGAAATCAAAGCGCATTTTGACAAAGGCATCAAATGCTGCTACTTCCCTGGATTCGTTGCCTGACTCTGTTGAGAAGATAAAAGATACTGTTTTGGCAGTTCCTGAATTGATTGAGGTTAATACAAGTTTGACAGCACCTGATATTGGTGAGCTTGATGAAGTTTTGCATGAAAATCCAAATTTTGACTCCCAGACCAACGAGGAATATGATAAGGTGGGTGAAGTTCAAGAGACAAGTAGGCAGCAAAAGACTAGGGATGATAATTCCAGTATTGAGGCTCGTAACCACAGCCAGGGGGAAGTGAAGCTTGGTGAGCATGATGAAGTTTTGCATGAAAATCCAAATTTTGACTCCCAGCCCAAGGAGGAATATGATAAGGTGGGTGATGTTCAAGAGACAAGTAGGCAGCAAGAGACTAAAGATGATAATTCCAGTGTTGAGGTGCTTAACTGCAGCCAGAGAAAAGCTTCACTTCCTCCGCATATAGAACCTGAGGAGAATTGGGTGAACAGCACACCAAAACTGCCTAGCTATATGACACCAACTAAATCTGCAAAGTGTAAGCTGAGAGAACAAGGATCCCCAAGGTTTTCCCAAGATGGATTTGAGAAGAGCAGCACACCCAGACGGCATTCTCTGACATCTACCAGCAATGGCAAGCTAACTTCAAGGGCACAGAGTATGGTGCAGGCAGCTGGTAAAGGAGCCATCAGAAGTGACAAATCTCCACCTTCTACTAGAGGCGTTCATGGTAAGATCCTTTTTCCTTTTGTATGTTAGCCTTAAAACTCTTCTGGCTACGTTTTTTTGTTGTGTGTCCTCATGTATGAAAGGATTCTTTTAAAAGTGTCAAATATTTTGAGGTGCATATGCATCCGTATAGTTTCCTCTGATCTATAATTAGTTTTTTCTTTAATTTATTTACTACTTGGTCAAATTGTCTTTATTTGTGTGCTTTCAAAGCAGCGAGCATGCACCCTTTTCCCTTTTGGTTAAAGATTGAAAATTCATGTCTTTATTACTCTGTATATGTTTGAGAAAGATACCTGTGAACTTGGTGACGATTCCAGTACAATGGAAAACTCAAAGGCCTTGATATTGGAGGATCAGTTCTTCCAGTATTGGCAGGGGTCAATGAGTGTTATATTCCAAGATACTGAGCATATGCAATGCATGTTTCCACTTTTTCACTGACTGTTAATTCTGTCTTGCTGGCTTCAGATAAGGCAAGCAAAGTAGAGTGGAAGAGGTGATTTTGGTATACCAGTTCTTCATGCAACACCAGAGCGAAGAGGCGAGAAAAAAAAGAATGTTACGCGTTGACCTGCCATCATATTGTAACCACTGCTTTGTGTTGTTTTATTCTTCTTTTCTTTTTGGTGGGTGAATGCTCTGAACTTAATAGTTTTCTGGGTTTCCCTTTTGGACACTTGTATAGCGAGTAAAGGTTTACTGTATTTGTGAATATGATTTAACTGTCAAATTGACCTGTACTTTGACCTAAGAAACTGAAACCTGTTTAATGATGAGCGTGCATTACAAGTCTACTGCGCTGCCATTTTCAACCTTATATGATGAGCTTATTGTAGTAGGAAATTGCATATTTCTGCTCTGCGCACGCCTTCATTATATTCAAGGATTCAATGTATATTTGTTAATGATTGAATCATTGCAGGATTATAAATATTAATCATATCAATTTCAAGTCTATGATTTTCATTAGTACTGCATATTTAGGCTTTAAGCAGGATGTCTGTAATTAATCCGATCAAGGAGCATATTTAGGAAGTTAGAGGATCAATAGAGAAAATTCTTCCTCTCTTTTTCTTTTTGGTGGCTCGAATTTAAGACCTTCTATAAAGGAGAGTCTTAAGTAAAGAGTTGAAACTAATTAGGCCATTCCTTCTTGTCTCTAACTCTATTTTTGTTTCAAAACGATATCGTTTTATGTACAAATAATTTTAAAACGATATCATTTTGAAACAAAAATATGATTGAAACAGAATAATTGGAACAAAAGATTTGAACTTTTCATATCTTGTGTTTTTTAATTCTCTCTTATCATTAAAATTCAGTCATTCGTTAAGAATTAGTGGTTTAAGTATAGTGTCAAAAAAAAGAAGTTGATAAGACTATGAAATAAGCATTCAAAAATTGAAACTCAGGTCTTCCTTTGTTAAAAGTAACTATTTAAAAGTTCCAATAGATATAGCAACAATATTACCTCCATTCAATTTCTTCATAACTATCTCAGTCCAATCACAAATAAATTATATATAGTGATGAGTAACAGAGATTGATAATGCTTATTTACTTTAACAAATTAATCGAAACAAAGGAAAGATGAGATTTTTAAGATAGAAATTAATATAAAATTAAAATAAAAGAATAAGAATGCAATTTAATGAAATTAAATAATAACAAACATCTAGTCAAAGTGTAATTTCAGTATCAATTCTTTTAATTAACCATTGATGCAAATATAAACTTTATAAATTTGTTATAGTTGTTAACAAGTTCTAATCTTTACTTCCTTGTTAACCAAAATGAAATTTTTGATTAATTCTCTTATCAACAAAGAACCTTAAACAAGTTCTTAGAATTTAATCTATTGATAATATTAAAATTAGAAAGACCACCAATTCTTTCAATTTATTTAAACTAAATTATACATACATATGATGTAAGTATCATATATTGAACCTTGTTACTTGGCTAATAAAAATTAGAATATTCAGGCAATTATAAATTTAATAATTCCGATTGACAATATATTATTTTGATAATTGAACAATAACCCTTTTTATATCAATTAAACAAAACAATAATGAAATAATCTCGAAAGATATATAAATATCAAAGAAAAAAAAGTAAAAAACAATTAAATTTCACAACTTTTGAAAAATCAAACTTTAATTAACTTTTACCTAAAAAGAGAGAGTTTAGTTGTACTTGCTTTCAAAAACAGTGTAAAAGAAAAATAAACAACACCTACAACAACTACACTAAGTGAAAATTTCATTAACATGTGAGGTATGAAGAGGTCTAATAATACGTAGCTACATTTTTAACTAGTAGAAAAATTATTTTCCAAATGATCCACATAAAGAGAAAGAGAAGAAGAAGAAGAAGAAGAAGAAGAAGAAGAAGAATAAATAAATAAATATTATATTAATAAATATAATAATAACAACAACAACAATAACAACAACAACAATAATAATAATAATAGTAATAGTAGTAATAATAATAATAATAAAAAACTACCAAAACAAGCTAGTTAAAAAGCTTAGGCTAAAACTTTAAGATGTAGGTATTACTTATTTACAATTTTAGGCTAACTATAAGAGGAAAAAAAATAAAAAAAACTTATAGAAAATACAAGGATCTCTTTATGAGAATTCTTTTATCTGAGTCCTATAATGTCAAAATTTTCTATATGTAAATATAATTTTATTGTCAAACTGACGTGTTCCTTGACCTAAGAAATGAGGGTTGGAGCATTCTATTCTCGTTAGAGGGTTTCAATCTTATGTTACTTAATTTTATCCACATATTTGTGTAGACTTTAAATAAACGTGTGGATGAAATTTAATAAGAACTGATTAATCAAAACAGAAGATTAAACTTGATTAATCACGAGCACGCATTACAAATCTACTGAGCCTGCCATTTTAAACCTGATTTGATGAGCTTATTGTAGTGGGAGACTGCATATACCTGCTCTGCCCAGGCCCTTATTACATTCAAGGATTCAGTGTATATTTGTTAATAAATGAATCATTGCAAGATTATAAATATGAATCATATCAATTTCAAGTCTATGATTTTCATTAGTACTGCACATTGGGTTAAGCAAAAATAATAAAGAAGAATTTACTATAATGAAATTAAATAACAACTAACAGCTAGTCCAAAGTATAATTTCAGTTTCGATTCTTTTAATTAATCATTGATGCAAACATAAACTCTTGTTTTTTTAATAAACTCGTTACGGTTGTTAACAAGTTCATAGATTTGTATCCGCAACTGCATGTCATACAAATAAAATTTATATGTATGTTTGATTTTGTTCTCATTCTGACTTAACGTGGGTAGACTTCTGTAATTAACCCTTCATCAACAGATATTGGCGCTGACTGACTTGTTGGTTGATCGGACAGAAATCCTCTCAGCACAAAACTTCCTTCTGTTCCACTGCGGAAAAAAAATGCGGGCTGTGTAGGCATTGGAAGATCAGACACGGAGTAACTATTAAGCATCTGAATTATGTTTGCCATTGTGGGCCTATCAGCAGGATCTTCCTGAACACACAACAGCCCTATTTGTATGCATGTCATAACTTCATTCCTTCAATATGTCTCTATTAGATTTTTATCCAACGCCTGCAAAGGTGTCCCATTTTTCCAATGCTTCCACACCTGCAAAATTTCAAGCCATAATTATCATGAATCTTGGATCTTCTCCTTTCTTTTCTCCAAAATTCTTTGTGGAGCCAAAGTTGAGGTGATGTAATGACTTTAAATTCAATACTCACATAGCTCACAACATTGGCTGCTCCATCTGTTAGATAGAAAGAACTGTTCTTCCTGCCACTTATAATCTCAAGGACTAGTACACCAAAGCTATATGCATCAGATTTCACCGAGAACTGCCCATGCATTGCATACTCCGGAGACATATACCCACTTGACACAGACAAAAGATAGAGCAATATAAGAAGAAACTAACGACAATTAATGTTTCATATGCAGACAAGACTATTCGTATGGTTTCAAACTTTCAAGCTTACTACGTGCCAACAACTCTGTTTGTGCTTCCCTGAGTCTGGTCAACTCCGAAAATTCTGGCCATGCCAAAATCTGATATTTTGGGGTTCATCTCCCCATCTAGCAAGATATTGCTTGCTTTAAGGTCACGGTGTATGATTCTAAGGCGAGAGTCCTGGTGAAGGTAGAGAATTCCTCGAGCAATCCCACCTATTATCTCGTACCTTCTAGACCAATCTAGTAGTCCTTGCTTTTCAGGGTCTGCAAGTTGCAAAAAAAGCAACTTAAAGTTGGGATTCCTAATCAACTTTCACGAGTCTATCTTTAATACAACTGAAATTGGCATATATATGCAGAGGTGAAGGATGTCAGAATGCAAACCAAAAAGAAAATAGTCGAGACTCTTGTTGGGAACAAACTCATAAACGAGAATTTTCTCATCTCTTTCTAAACAGAAACCCAGAAGCCTCACTAAATTCCTGTGTTGCAGCTTCGCTACCAATATAATTTCATTCTTGAACTCTTCTACACCTTGTCCAGAGCTTCTTGACAGTCTTTTAACAGCTATTTCTTCTCTATTCGGCAGCCTACCCTGTTAAACACACAGTTCACATGTATTACGGTGTCCCATATAGACAATTCATAGATCCAATCAGTATAGTTAAACCAATTATCCAAAATGCTCACCTTGAAAACCTCACCAAAGCCACCTGCTCCTAATTTGTTATCGTCGGAGAAATTATCTGTAGCATCTTCTATGGTTTCAAAATCGAATTGCAGGGACTCCGCAGCTGTTATTTCGTTCCCAACTACATACCCCAAGGAGAAGTTGCAGTAAGTTATTTACAACGCCATTCAAAAGGTCTTGCAAATAGAAGCATCTGTTGAATAGATGTATCTTTTACCATTGTCTTGCTCCACAGACTCGTACTTTTTTCTTCTTTCGTACTTTTTTCTTCTTCGCCTTCTTAAGAATAAGTAACCCATGCAGAAAAGCACGGCAGAGACAGAAATTGGAGTCACAATGGCTACAATTGTGACAGCTGACACGCTGCTCCTCCCTGGCGAGGCAATCAATATGTTTCATTTAAAAGTCTATATATGAAATTCCAATGTTCGATTTGTAGTCTATGTGCATAAATATGACATGAATATGTTCCACTTGAAACCAAGCTATGTCATCGAAGGATCTCTGTTGCCTTTTTGAGATTTAATTACAGTAATCGATCCCTACTACAATCTTAATATATGCATGCAATTCTTGTAAAGCAATTAATGAATTATTTTGATAAAATAAATAAATCAAAATTTCATCACCTTCTGATGATATTGGCGTTGGAGGTGGAGGAGGAGGAGGAGGAACCTGAGGCGAAGTTGGTGGTGCCTGCACAAATGTTTGATTGTAAAATGGATTATTAAGTTCAAATCGAAAGTTACAGCTCGGTGTCAACACTCTCCCTCCTCTCTTCCCACTACAACAGTCTGGAATTTGGCTGATAATTATCAGAAGACAACGGTTACAGTCTCCCCCAGACAAGTCTGGCGTGCACTGGACGAGAGTGTAAAGATTTCCATAATCAGTGAAATTTTGTTTGACAACGTATCTTTTGGAACCTGAAGGAGCAGCAGTAACTTCATATGCTGAATGGAACAAAGTGTTGGTCACCAGAGCATTAAAAAGCCTTTCTTCAGAGACGTTATCCACAGTGACGTTTTTCGCATTCAGCATATATACACTACGCCCTGAGTCCATGGTGGTGAGGAAGTCATCATTTTCATAACGAAGGAGACAATAGTCGTACCACACAATGGCCACCTTTTGGGCAGGGCAAAGTTGGATTATTTCTCGAGTGGCCATAGCAACACAATGTCTACATTGCTCAGTGCTAGCATCACCACGGCAAAGGAAGAGGCCGTAGACCTCATCAGGGTTCCGCCCCGCCGAGGTGTTGTAGAAACCGTTAAGATAATACTGGGTGGAATTGGTGGAGTTAGAGGAAAGTGAAGAGAGGAGGCCATTTAGATTGGCTCTGAAGGTGCTGTTACTGGTGAAATTGCTCGAGTTATCACAAAAATGAGAGAGGGCGGGAGCTCCATGAATGAAATTGGTTGATATAAACAAGGACAGTAGCAGGAACAATAGGAATTTGATGAGACAATCCATTATTGAGAAGATGAATTAAAGATTGAGTGGTTTCCTCAGGTAGCAATTATTAAAGATCATCAACGGTCAACCTTAAGAATTCATCGATGTTTACGAACTAATTTTCTGGCCTATGTTTCTTTTTTCTGATGATGAAATTAATGAGATGCAAAGGCCAAAGGGGAGACGTTAATGGAGAAGGCTTTCTAAGTCAAGTCAACAAAATCATCCCGCGTTGCTGTTGGATAAGATGAAGATTCCACAAGGGCGACGTCCGAATTACCACACCAGCCCCTTTCTAAGATGACACCCAAGTCCCAACCCCTCGTTGTTCTCTGCAGAATCCACTGAGATTTTACCAAACTCAGCGAAAAACATACCAGTCTCCTCCGTGTCATTTCGTCTTGGTTTACTTTTCGTATGTTAGATTCCACATATATAACGTCAGATTTCTACATTTTCCACTTTATCAATTAAATCAAGGAAGGTCGTTGAGGTTTGGGAAGTGCCATATAGTTTCACCTGTTAGCATTGAAACAACAGCAGGCATGGCAGGCTTGTCAGAGGCATCTCAATAATCCAATGTTAATTACCACGAAAATCCCTCCAAAGCTAAAAAGGTCTGATTTGGTGGAGTACCAACCCTCCTTAACGTACTCGGGTGCCATATATCCACTATTATCAGAAATTTATGAATGAATAGAAATCATATATGCAAATTGCAAACTTTAGAGAATGAATTAATTACAATGCTTGTGGCCATCTGTCTGCGTGAGACTGCCCTGTGACTAATACTTTCATGCATGGAACATGCCGGCTAGGGCCGGGTTTTCCTTGATAATACGTCCAACTATATATATATATATAGATATATGTATATATAGATATAGATATAGCATGTCATCACCAAGGACTCTTATAAAATATATAATTCGAAATAATTTAATATTATATTTTTGTTAATAAAAAATTAAGAATGTGGTTAAAATTTTAATTTTATAAGAATTATATTTAATTACTCTATTATTCTCAATTTTAAAAGAAAAATCAAGAATATTTGTCTACTATATTTTCTTTTGGCAAGAAAATAAATGTTAAGATGCTTCTTTCATCATCATTTGTTGGTTATAAAACCAATCATCATATCTAAATGCGTGAGCTCAACCTAATAAAATTCAAGGGAGTTATATGTTGTATTCATGTTAATAAGATGTCATTAAAATTGTACTACTTTAAACATAAAGTTTTGCATTAATTGCCTAGTTTAATATCATAAACTGTGAAGTTAATTGCATAATCCAGAGTTTTCTTTTCATGTTATTAACATTTAAATGGTATTAATGTTGATAAGATTTTATTTATTTTTTTGTTTCGTTTCTTTTAGAAAAAAGAAAAATCAAGAGTCACCAGAACAAAGTTGCTATTTGGCTACAGAAAAAATTGTAGCTAAATGTACAAAAAATATCGTCCATAGCTTTTATCTATGTTTTTGTTTATTATCCAAAATGTCGCTAAATCCTCGTAGCTAAAAACTATTGTTGATGATTTGGCTACGAAAAAATCGTAGCTAAATGTGTAAAAAATTACCAACTATAATTTTTAGCTACGTTTTTGTATTATCGCCCAAAACATTTCTAGATCTCCATAGTTAAAAACTATAGGTGAAGTTTTCAAAAATCATCGCCAATAGTTTTTGACTACACTTTTTTCATAGCTAAATACTATTAGTTACGTTTTCAAAAATCATCACCAATAATTTTTGACTACACTTTTTTCATAGCTGAATATACTATTAGTTACGTTTTCATCATAGCTAAAAGTTTTTACCTATATTTTTAGAAACGTAACCAAATATTTTAGCTATGTTTTTGGAAATGTAACCAAAACTTTTTACCTACATTTTTTAAAATGCAACCAAATACATTTAGCTACGTTTTTGAAAATATAGTTAAAAATATTTATTTTGTGGAAGTACCAATCTAGCTTGCCAAATAATACTATGTTTTTAGATCTATCTAAATATAATTAATTTTTATCCTATAAGATAAAACGTTAATTTAATGTATTTATAAGCATTTGGACAACAACTAAATAAAATTTACATTTTCTTCGAGAGTATTTCTCAATAATCTAAATAAGTTTGTACTATAGGTTGACAAAGTTTTCATAGTCATTCTTCTGAAAGTTTCATGTTAGAAACTCAAGAGGAGTAACTAATTAATATTTCAAATAAAATGGTTGCACCGAATAATGCAATGTAACATCCCGTTTTCATATAACGGGTCGGACCAGAGAAACGGGTATACGAGAAAACCAATCAGAGAAATTAGGACAACGCATCTGATGCTCGTGCAATTGTGAAAATGTGATTTTTTGCACATGAAATATTTGTACATGCATGCATGACATTTTCCCAGTTTTTAATTGTGAATAATTGAGCTATATAGAAAAAGTGTCTTAAGTGATTGAGAATTGGAATTGGAGAGGTTCATTAGGATTTTCCTAATTTTAGAGAAT
>JAOQML010000001.1:2862015-2872741 GCA_027568935.1 Erythroxylum urbanii
TATGTGACTTATCTTTTTAAATAATTTAATTATGTTAAATTTCAGTAAAATTAAATATTTAAAATATAATTTCATTTTTTAAAATTTTAATTAATTTCGTAACATAACTTGTTTATTAGAAGAAATTTTTACAAACTAGAGAAATACTACGAGCCAATGGTGGCGAACTTACTTCTCAATTGGTTTCTTCGAACTAATTAGTTTCTTTCTCAAAAGAACGATAATAGATTTATGATGCAAAATTATAATAAGCACAAAGATTTATTTAGCTGTAATGAAATCCTAACATGGACCTTAAATCATTACAAGATTTTTTGGATCTTATATGCCATGAAACGGTTTCATTGTCATGTAATGCAGAAGGCATAGAGTGAAGTTCCAAGGGTCCATGTTGGATGGAAGCTTGCAAGCCCAACTGTATAACCATTTCCGAGATAAATGCAACCGTAACTCGCTGAAACACCACCGTATATGGTGGCTCCGGTGTCGTACGACCAGAGGATTTCCCCGTTTCTAGTATCAATTGCATATAGAGGACCATTGGAAGCCACTGAGCCCGCAAAGAGTACATCATTTACTACCGAGACAGGTCCCTGAGAAGTATCGTTGCTGGGGTTCGCTGTAGACCATAGGATTTGGCCTGAATTCGCATTCAGAGCCACCCAAGCTCCAGCGGTTGTTGTCAGGTTAGAAGGTGCAAGTGTGAATATTTGCCGGTTGCTATTGGCAATGTTTGTATACACATTCCGGCCGTCAGTGGCGGCACCCCATTGACCTCCTCCTTCCTCGCCGCCAGGTCCTGCAAGCTAAATGTAACCCAAACACTAGTCACCTCTATGATATGTTGGGAATTTTCTTTTTAACCTCAACTGTACCCAGTGTGCTTAGTTCATCAGTTCTCATCACTTACCTTGAACCAGACTGTAGCACCATTATCACGGTCCAGAGCCCAAGCGAAGCCGCTTTTTTGCACCGCCACCACAACATCACGCCTTGTTCCATTAACAACAATGCTGACCAATATCGGAGACTCTCCAAAGTCTGCATCTATATTGGGTCCTGGTGGGCAATCAGGATTGGTTGGAACGAGACATGCAAAGTAGAAAACATCATAGCCTCCCAGTTGTCTGGACCAGGCAATGTTCCCTGTATCAATATTTATAGCAAGGATTGAGTTGAAGTTGATGTCTGGTCCAAAACATTGATCAGGCTGGGTTGGTCTCGTTGTCTGGTTGTTTTGCCTAGCTTGACACGCTGTGACCTCCGCAGGTGCCGTGTAGAGGTTTCCAGTCGCCACATACACTTGTCGTCTAATTATATCAATTGAAGGGCTGCTTCCCCAAATGGCTGCTCCTGAATAGCCTCCTAATCTTCCGCCATTATCAGGAAGCATAAAGGTTCGCCACTGAACTGCACCAGTTCCAACATCTAGCCTGGCTAGGCTGCCTCTAAATGAGCAACATAGTTGTGCTGGTAATGCTTCTTCAAGGGACGACACACCAACATAGACTGACCTATAAATTTAACCAAGAGGCATGCGGAACTTATCAAGACAAACAATGTGATAATTAGCTCTAAGCCTGAATAAAGATCTTATACGAAATCAACAAAACCTTGCGAAATATGTTCCAGATTGCGTGATCAAAGCTCGAGGACGAGAGTCTAACTGAGTGGACCACGCAAGTTTGCCACATGATCGAGTCACACCAATTACAACGGCAGGACCATATATTCCTACAATGAGGAGATCATCGGCAATTGTCGGAGTTGATCTTGAAACAGTTGTGTTGACCGTAATTCCTGTGCCATTTAGTCCGGTTAATTGACTGAGGTTCTGCTTCCATATCAGGGAACCATCGAATGCGTTGAGCGCATAGAGGAATCCGTTCCATGAGGGGAAATAAACAACTCCGTCAGCTATTGCAGGAGTTGCAGATATGTCTTTACCCGCAAAAAACGTCCACTTCAACCGCAGATTTTTAACCGTGAATCGGTTGATGCTCACCTCTCCAATGGCGCTCCTTGTATTGCCTATGTCTGCCCCATGATTTAGCCACTAAAACAATCCGTATGTGAAGTTTTAGAGTCGACAGTTACAATCATCAGCTTGGGAATATAATTTTTTATATATTTATTCACCCCATTATTGTTACACAACATACACAATATATAATTGGAATTGCAAATCGAGCACTTACAGCTGCACTTGTATCGTTTATCAACGAGAATAGGCATAAAATCATTAGAAGGAAACTGATAAGGCACAGAACATTTTGAGTTTTGCAATAATAAGCCATCTTGGTTGGGATACGTCTTTTGAGACTCTATCAAGAGGTGACTCAAGAAGCCAATATATATATATGTATTGATATTTTACGTTACATGTGATTATAAGATGTGAAAGAATTTTGAACTGTGTACGTTATAAGATGGTACTATCAGTCTACTTGAGAAACGCCCTCTTTAGACTGGATAGCAACCAAGGGGTGTTCTAAACATGTGACTGTCCACCGCAAGAATTTAGCCTCAACAATACTCCTATATAGCGCAGAGTTCTAGGCACTTTATTTATTTTATCAAACATAAGCTTACCTCATTTCTAATCTTTTCAACTTCCTATTTCTGACCTTGGGATTTCATAGACAGGCAGAGTTTTAAGCTTTAAAGTAGCTCAAAATCTGCTGCATATCCGGAGTTGAAAACTGATAAAAGAAAGACGTCAGACAGACCCCTTTCTGCTACTAAGTTTATCAGACTCGTGATACTGATTGACCAGTTGAAACAATTCTTCATTTCTTAATACCACTTTTACAGTTGAAACGATTCCTTTCAACAATAAAAAAGAGGTAATAGCAGAAATATAATCAAACTCATCAGACCAATACAAAACAACGTATAGTTGAGTCCAGAAATTTTAAAAAGTTGTCCATACATGTGCAGAACTAAAATTCCACCACAAAGAATGGGCCATGGAAGCTCACACACAACACACAAACAAACAACAACAACCACTCTTCCTAAAACTGCTTTTGAAACAATTTCCTGAAGATATTTCTCTCTGGCTTAGTTTCTTGTCTCGATATTTCGATCCCATGCTGAATAATTCAACTCCTCAGGCAATCTTTTAAATGTAACCATGAAATGAATCAACTACCACGTTCTGAAAACTTTTGCTTCTGATCACAACTTAATGCATATTCATGGAGAATTGTTATATACTAAAGCATTCTTCCTGGAAGATACCTACTGCTTTCCTACTGTTTGTGATTAAAAAAAAAAAAAGAGCTGTACAATAATATGATACAATAATTGGTGCATAATCTTGAAAATAATTGCACGCATCACATATAGAACTGTAAAAATGAAAACATAAGGCATAGTTGGAATGACTTCAGTTGATTAGCATATACCAGGTAAGTCAAGCTTTGTTGCTAATGCTCATGATTAGACCAATCATTGTCAGATGGCACCCAGAGTTCCCCCAAACACTTCAGTAGGTTCTTAAAACAGCCCCAGTGAAGTGTTCAGGGGAACTCAAGGAGACAGCTGACTTCTCTGCCTCTTTTCTCTCTTACTTCTATGTATTTTCTAGGTTTTCATGGCTGAACAACTCAGAACCACTTCCGATATTTATAGTGAAGCCCCTAATAGGTCAACATCACTCTGGTTCCACCTTTCGGATTCCCTTAAACCGAATTTATTCTTCAAAGTTTCCTATGTGATGCAAGAGGGGACAGGAACTAAAGATGAGCGAAAATCACGAAGTTGCCAGAAAACTGAACCTGGTCTGAATGTTGGATGAAATCAATAAACACTGAAAAACAATGTTCAATTTCCTCATATACCTGTCACCCTTTTCTCGTACTCTCCATATCAATCTAGCCTAATTACCAGTTCTCCAAATACTTGTTTCTTTCTCAAAATTACATTTGATAGTGTTCCAGATCGTGTGAGAGAGTAAGAGAAATTAACTTGATGGCTACCTACAAGTTACCTTGCAAAACCATGAGTGTCGTGTCCAAATCTATGCAAAACTTTAACTCAACGTTTTATTACAGTGCATATATGATTAGTCTACTGTGGCTAATTTTCAAAGTTGAGTCAAAAGTGAAAGAACCTTAAAAGTTAAAAAGTGATTACAATTGATGTTTTCAATATTCTTTTAAGATTACTTTCGTAATTCAGAAGAGACCTGCTTCTGACATTGAAAGGAGATAGAATCATAACCAAGAATGAAGATTTTTCTTCACTCTATTTTATCTCCATGTGGCCAATGTTGCGTCCAGGTTCACCGTACGTGACCGTGTTCCTATTTCATCAACTTACGACCAGAGAGAATATATCCCTTGTCAGCTCGTTCTCTCCGAGAGTTTCGACATGCTTCCAGATATCACGTAGCAGTTATCCCCTGGATTAGATAGAACGCACGCATATCACTCTGAAGATAGGACGCCGCATCCTTGTTTCCATGTTGTATGAAACGAAATCCCCATTGATGTCTTCTAATTTAGCGCCTATCTGCATTATAATCTTGTACTTAAGTGGCCCTTCATGACTAAGGAGTTTTCTCCAGTCTAGGCCCATAGACGAAGGATTTTCTAGGAAAGTCTCCTAAGACGTTATGTATTACACTAAAATTTTTGTTTTGTTATTTTGATTTAAATTTTCTTAATAATATGTTTTCATAATTATCAAATAATAAAAACTGAAAACATTAACATTAACATTCATTCAAACTTATTGATGGCTGATCAGTTACAATTAATGACAGAAACATATTCTCTATAGTTCCAGTCTCATCGATTCATCGGCAATTTAGAACGGCAACACGGACAAGAATTTCTTTCGGACAACCACATGGCTAAGCACGCCCCATGAAACAGGTGTTTACAAATCATTCTTGTCGCTGACCCTCTCATCTCCTCCAAACAAATTGGACACAGCTCTCCACTTTTCTTGCCAACTTTCACCGACTCTAATCGCAGTCCCTTGCCATTAGTTAGTATCATCTTTGAATTGATTCTCTCAAGTTTCAGAACTGCCTCTCTAACAGTTTGGTCTATTAGATCCGTCTCATTATATATACAGCGGCAGAACAGGTCTGTTTCCTGGAAAACAACCTCCTGAACGTGTGCTACCTGACAACATAGGTGCAAGTACTTGTGTTTCTTGGAGACCCCGAAAACAAACTTGCGAGTCTCATTCAGGACAGCCTCAACCAAGTCAACATACGCATCCTCACTCTTAATTGTTGTTTTTGTTCCCTCTGGATTATCTCGAAGTTCATTAAGGTTGGAACCAATGTCGTTCGTGAAGTGGCATGAGTCTGTGTCAAACTCCAACTTACGTGATTCCACTTGTATTTCGTGAATAAGAATTCTCCTCCCGCGTGACGTTTGGCGATAGAACTTGTGTGTTGCCGAGTAATGGATGACGAAGGAAAGGTCCACCGGTAACAGCCTGGTTGGAAAATAAATCTCGTCCATAATCTCATGTATTCTGGGAAACGTCACTACTTTAACGTCGAATAAATCTTGACTTTCTATCATGATGAAGCTTTCAGAGATTCAGAAAAAAACAACCCGGAAATTTTCTTGCTTGATAGGTAATCAGAGAAGGTTTAGATTAACGACAATTCCTTGTTGCCTGTTCGTAATAAATTTATAATGGATCACTTAATCCTTTTCCGAGTGGGAAACTGAATTTAGAGTTATGCATAACTCGTGAAATTACGGCAGATCACTTGATCCTTTTTCAAGTGGAACACTGACAAATAGAGGATAAGAGAACTTTCGGTGATTTGGTTATAAGTTTTCAATTAAAAATTTTGATTTTTATATAATTTTATTAAATAATAATAATAATAATAATAATAATAAAAATTGTTTGAGTAATTAAGTTTATATTTTATTAAAATTATGTAAAATTAAAATCTAAAAGTTTTCAATACTAAATAAAAAGGATAGTGTTGGTAAAACATGTGAATAAAGGGCTCAACTACGACCAGGCCTGCAATGCAGGAGAAGGCCCAACACGACACGAGGTCTTCACTCTTCAGATTTATAACAATACACGTTGCTGTCTACCAACAACTCTTACACTGTACAGGTGTCAACGTCCGGCTCCACGAGCCATGCACATATAAGATCACAATAACCGAATCAACAGAGACTTTGGCCAAAAACTGAATCTGGTGAATCACGTTCTCAGGTATGCTCTCTTTCTCTTTATGGATAATCTTTGTTGTTGCAGCATTATATAGTTGAAATGAGAGATTTATTAGTTCTTAAGATTCAAACTCTGTATGAATGAACACTCCTGCACTGTCTCATCTCGCTTTCAAGGATTATTTGATTAGCAATAGATATAAAACTGCCACGTATAGAAGGATTTTAATATAGATACTCTATATTATGCACAGATCAGGCAAATGAAATTAAGCTGTTAGATCCAACACATTTTACTTCCTAAAGTGAATTTTCACAATCCTAGGTCGTCGTACTCAGTACAATAGTCTGAATTGAATTTTCCGGTGCCAATTTCATTTGTGGCAACCGAGTGTTGACCTTATCTCTGTTCTAAGCTTCTTAAGAAACCAAACAAGTCCCAGGAAGTACCCACTGCATTACTCTGGTAATGGCAATACTTAAATCCGTGCAATGTATGAAGTGCAGGTATGGCAGAAGCACAGGAGGTGAAGGAAATTTCAAACCTTAGCTCCGACGCTTATTTTGAGAGAATTCAGTCCAGGAAGAAGTTACCCCAGTCACTACAGGAGACTCTGACCGCTGCATTTGCCAGGATTCCAGCTTCATCCTTTCCGAAAGTTCCTGGTGGAAAAGGTGATTGCAGTAAAGTTGTAGTTAGATTCTAACAACTGTAGCTAGCCTAAGTTGATTTTCGAATGCTAAACATCATTCCGCAACATTTTTTATTTGGAAACTATAATTCCGGGACATTGTTTTTTGCAGTTATTGAAATTCTGGCAGACACATCTGTTGCTGATGCTGTTAAGATTTTATCTGAATCCAATATCATGGCTGCTCCTGTGAAGAATCCAGATGCAGCAACTAGTTTGGAATGGAGAGACAGGTACCTAGGAATCATAGATTACTCAGCAATTGTTCTCTGGGTTCTGGAGAGTGCAGAACTTGCGGCAGTTGCTTTATCGGCCAGTTCTGCAACAGTTGCTGGTGTAGGTGCTGGAGCTGTTGGTGCTCTTGGAGCAGTAGCACTGGGTGCAACTGGTCCTGCTGCAGTTGTGGGGCTAACTGCTGCTGCAGTCGGTGCTGCTGTGGCTGGTGGTCTGGCTGCAGATAAAGGAGTTGGGAACAATGCTCCTGCAGCAGCTGACAACTTGGGCGAGGATTTCTACAAAGTCATACTCCAAGATGAACCATTCAAATCTACCACTGTAAGTTAAGTCTCGGTCTTTTCTACCTTTATGGATAAATTACATGATTCAACATACCATGAAAAGGAATAATTAACTTGGGAGATGAATGGAGATGAGAGGTTGCCGCCTTATTGATTGAAACTGTATTCAAAGGACAGTTCCTGATCCTATTTTGGCCTGCTGTTTTTGTTATAGGTTAGGTCAATACTCAAATCATATCGATGGTCTCCTTTTGTTCATGTTGCAACAGACAGTTCAATGCTGAATGTTTTGCTTCTACTCTCAAAGCATCGGCTGCGAAATGTACCTGTGATTGAATCAGGACAACCTGAAATTAAGAACTTTATTACCCAATCAGCAGTTATTCAGGGTCTCGAGGGATGCAAGGGAAGGGATTGGTTCGACTGCATATCTTCCCGGCCTATTTCAGATTTGGGGCTCCCCTTTATGCCTTCCAACGCGGTTAGATTTCTTCTAGTCCGTTAGTAGTTTCAGATTACATCAAAACTTAATTTCTAGTTCTTATGCTGCCCAGGTTGTTAGTATCAACTCCGATGAACTGATTCTCGAAGCCTTTAAGCGCATGAGAGATAACAAAATTGGTGGTCTTCCAGTTGTGGATGGCTCATCCAAAAAGATTGTTGGGAATGTGAGCATAAGGGACATCAGATACTTGCTGCTTAAGCCTCAACTTTTTTCCAATTTCAGGTACTGTATATGAACCCCGTGTACCAAACTATACAGAGGAAAAACCAGGAATTTGTGAGATCTGGCATTGACGTTTCCAAGTAGTCTGATCATTACAAAGTACATTTTTCTGTACTTCAGGATCTAAAAACATCTATGCTGGGGATATAAATTATGTGAAGAACTTGTAGCAGGTTTTCGTATTTGACTGACATTCAATATTCCATTTCTCAGGCACCTCACGGTGATGAACTTCATGAAAACCGTCATCTCAACAACCCAGGAAACTGGAAAAGTCATGCCCCCAATAACCTGCACCCCAGACACTACTCTTGGCAACGTGATCCACTGTCTGGCTACCAAGTCAGTTCACCGGATCTATGTTGCTGGGAAAGAAAATGAAGTAATTGGTGTCATTACGCTCAGAGATGTGATTTCTTGTTTCATTTATGAGTCTCCCAGTCATTTTGATGCCTAGTTTTTGTTTTCAACAATCAAAAGCGTTGACTTAGTGATTCCTTTGTATCAGATCTCCTTCTCCTCAATAACTCCACGAGTTGCAGATATTCAATCAGAAATACTGGAATTGGAGCTGTTTTATTAATTACCTTGCATGTATTCGCTTATTACGCAACTCAAATTGAACCAAAAGCTGGGAATTTCCTCACCTCTTTATCACGCATCATTTTTTTTGTTCTTTCCTCATCATCCCGCCTTGCCTTCCCTGCACAGCATAAATGATTGTTGTTACAAAACTAGCAAGATCGTAAGGTTTAAATCTGAATGTTTGACAGCCGATATCGCTTCTCTTAGGTCAGCATATAAATAATGCATGCTTAGAAGCTCCAAACGATGAAGCAAAAGCAGATGCAGGATGCTCAGCCATCTCCTGAATTAGTTCTTTCTTTTGCTTAAGTCCTGCAGATCGCCCCCAAAGCTTGGACAGTATCTATCAATCAGTGAAGTAGCCATCCCATCGATCATCACTATAGTTCTAATATCGTCCCATCGGTCAATTTACTACGTCACAGCACAAATAAAGATGCATAAGCTTGTTATGTACTCGTACGTAACAAGACTTCGTGCTAGGGACCGAGTCCCACGACTAACTAAAGCTCATTTTTATCGATTCCATGTTGCTAAATCAGGTTCTGAAACTTTTCTCAATTTTTGGGCAACTCAACAGCATTTACCAGTGTAACTTATTTAGTCATTTAACATCGTTCCAGCTATTATCACGGTCCAAGTTATCAAGTTTCTACTGCCGTTGAGTTCCTTAAGAAGTTTATATTCCAGGTATCACACTTGGACTACATGCCTGCAAGTGCAATTTAACTAATTTATCAAAATCATTATGTGTTTTCATCATATACCCACGAGATTGTTCACATACTATATAACCAAAAATGTCGTCGTGCCTAGAATAACCAATTCATAAAATCATTCTTTTTGGTTGGTTATTGGTAACTCTATATTTTATATGGTTAATTAAAAAAAATCTCAAATTTTACTCAGTTTTGTAATTATAACTTAAACTTAAAAAAACAACAATTAGATATTCAATTTTTCAATTTTTTCAATTATAATCTGATGTTAGTATTTACATTGCTGATGTGGCTTGCCACATAAGACAAAAATCCTAAACATTTATACACATAAGACTTAATTAAGTTTAACTAAACTACGATATTTTAGGATTGAAATCCCTAAATTAAATTCTGTCATGCAAGTGTGGGATGACAATGTCTCTATCATTTTAGTGCGAGTCGATAATAACACGGTTTCTAACAATCTAAATAAAAACTTAATTTGTCATCATAGATGCTCCTTCTTTCTGTGTGAGAACAAACTGATTTAGGGTTTTTAATTCCAATGATTTAGACAGCAAGTTTGATTTAGGAATTTCAATCTCAAAATAATGTAGTTTAATTAAACTTAATTAAGTTTGACGTGTATAAGTATTTAAGGTTTTTGTCTCATGTGATAAACCACGTCAACAATGTTAACAAAAATACTAATATCGAGCTAGAATTGAAAAAAATAAAAATTTGAGTATTTAATTGTCACTTTTCAAAATTCGGGCTATAATTGTTAAATTAAGTAAAATTTGAGAATTTTTTGTAATTAACCCCACTTTATATTAGTAGTTAAATTAGATGTCATAGACAACTATTATAGCATGTTTTATATAGATTATATGATATTTTTCTCTATCTAGTTCATTGTTTTAGAGGTGATGATTTTAAAGGAAATCATAGGATTTGGGTGCCATTTTATTCATAATTGTCCAATCGAATTAGTTTTGGAGTTATTAGAAAGCTAATATGATGAATAAAAACTTTACAAAAAGCATTAGAGATCGATTCAAGCTCAAAGATACAAATAAATTGGAGATGTTGGTGGAAAAGTCTTGACAAATGCTTAACACACTAAAAGATATAAGCACCTATTTCTCATGAGGTTTAGAGGTTGAGACAAAATTGATGTTAGAGTGGTATATATGACCAACATCGAACATGTCATGGTCAGCCTGTTAGCTCCCGAAATATTTTGTCGACTTAAGCATATGATAGTTATAGAATAAGCATGGAATTTGAATTTTTGCCTTAGCATGAATTATAAGGTCATGATAGAATTATTATT
>JAOQML010000001.1:2877869-2899146 GCA_027568935.1 Erythroxylum urbanii
TATAGGATTTAATGATAATTTTTTTATGTGCACGTTATTCATTAAAAATATGGATACCTTCGTTAACAACTGTGTGATTGGTAATAGATTTAACAATTTAAAATTAGAGAATAAATTCTTATAAAGTAATCAATCCAAAACTTGGAACTCATAACGTCTAACAGCAAAGTCTATTTAATGAGTTCCCCTTTGATCACTCCCAAAGGGTACATGCGACGATTCATGTTGAATAGATTAATGGAAATCAAATTTTTAAATAAGAAAAACTCGTAGTGGTAGGGACCCCTTTGAGCCACCACCCAATTTATTCACTCGTTCTCTATGCAATCACACCCTCAATATTTTTATTCTCTAATGTTTCTTTTCCGAGAAAATTGAATTCTAAAAGCGAAAAGTTTTGGAGTATCACGAGTAAGTATTCTGATCTCGTTTTCATGGGTTTTAATTTGTTGTGATTTTGGTTAATTTTGATGGGAATAAAACCCTACCTTCGGTTGTTACTTATGGGTTTTATTCTTTTTATTGATGTATCTACTGGATTTCGAAGAACCTAAATGTGGATCTAAGGTTCTTCTTCCTGAGTGGGATTGTCAATTTGTGTACTTTATTATGATTCTTCAATATCAAGACTTGCTCTATCATTTGTGAGTTGAACGCTAATGGTGCAAGTTGGCTTTTAGATGTTGGCGTCAAACTTAAGACTGTCTGAATAAGTGAATTCGCTGCTAGTTTACTTGAACTTTTAACGTTATTGAGTCCTAGCAAATGATGCTGAGAAGCTGCTTTTCTCAGGGTTTGTTGAATATTTCTCTATTCTTGACCAATTTTGCGAATTGAGCAGGTCGGCACATGAAGGATTGATCAGTTTGTTGACATCTTATTTTGATTCAGAAGGTATTGGCGAGGATGTCAACTCCTGCAAGGAAGAGACTGATGAGGGATTTTAAGAGACTACAGCAAGATCCTCCTGCTGGCATTAGTGGTGCTCCTCAAGAGAACAACATTATGCTCTGGAATGCTGTTATATTTGGGTATGTGAAGGAAAAAGATCAGATTTGTTCTCACTCTTTTTCCTTCGTTTTCATCATCAATCTCTTCTTCTTATCTTTCCTCTTGTTTTTTATTTGCTTTTCTTAATGGCCTTAAATACCAATTGTACTTATATACTTTATTGGATGTCATACAGGCCTGATGACACCCCATGGGATGGAGGTAAGTCGAATCTTGTGTATGATCTAGTCAAGGAAGGATATCATAGGCATCCAGGAAGCATATCATAGGCATTTAATTATTTTACTTTCGCCACAACAATGCTGATTATTGTTGTTGGGTGCATTTATCGATATCATGTTGTTGCCTTTCTAATTGTTAACGTGTAACTTGTATTTTGCACCTACGTTTTTGACCGTTTTATGTGCTTTTGTTTATCAGTTTGTGTCTCCGTTCTTCATCCTTGTGCAAAAATTTTGTCTATCTGATGCGACAAAAATATCAGCTATATATGTTGTGATGAACATTATTCAAACAAGGTTTTGGAATTCTGCATTTGAATTCCCAGGCTTTGATTTTGCTGACCCCTTGAATGTTTTTGCTATTTTCTGCAATATGATGAACCGTTGCACACTATAATGAACGTTAGGCATGTCACATGCACAACTGGTTTATTGGCAGTTAGCCACTTTTCTTATTCCATTTTTTGCTTGTCATGCTTTGTACATACTTAACATCAAGCAACTGATCAGCTACCTTTACAATGTCTCACATGCTGCAAGCTGGTTTTAGAAATTTTTTTAATGGTTATGTTGCTTCGCTGGGAATGCTTTTTATCTTTAAACTTCACATCTAACACCATGGTTGTTTAACTTCTCTTACTTTTAGATTCCTGATAGTGTTTTATAATTATTGCAATACATTTATTAGCTTAAAGCTGAAGAAAATGACATTTTTATTCAGCTTATTGTTGTGTTTAGTATAGGTGGTTTTGCCAATTGCTTATGTTTATTCTCGTTCTTATGTTATAGTAACATCAGAAACCTAATATATATTATGTTCCACCCCTTGCAGGTACGTTCAAGTTGACACTTCAGTTTACAGAAGATTATCCCAATAAACCTCCTACCGTGCGTTTTGTCTCTCGAATGTTCCATCCAAACAGTAAGTTGGATACAACAATAGTTCTTCTTTCGGCATTGTTATTTTATTTCCATTCTTTGTTTCATACAACATTCTAGATATTCTCTTGGTTATTTCATTGTGCAATTAGTTATATAAGGTCCATCTCAAGTATAGGCTGGCCCCAATTCTTTCTCTTCAATGAAGGCCATAAAATTTTACCTAGCCAACACTTGTATTCGTAAATGAGTCATGTCTTTGGTACATGAGTTTAATGTGCTGTTGAACCTATATAGAAATCATGCTATTGATAGGGATCAAGTCATGGATTCTAGACTGTTGGAAGGCAAGTTGGTTCTGCAGTTTAAAGCACATAATTGTTAATGATTTTCAAGTTGTGTTTGCTTTTTTCCCTTGTTTCGTCTTGGTTCCTCATTCTCTATGTAATTGTACAAATCTGTGTGTGGAATAATGTTGTTGCTGCCATTTCAACCCTGAAATTCTGTATTTGTCTGCCTTCAGTTTATGCAGATGGAAGCATTTGTTTGGATATTCTACAAAATCAGTGGAGTCCTATTTATGATGTGGCAGCCATACTGACATCAATCCAGGTAACTAGTCTATGATTCAATACTTTATTTGCTATCCACTTGCGACATGTCACATATAAATCCAGATTTGATGTATATAATGTCTTCCTATTTATTGATTGTCTCCCTATTTGTTTTGTAGTCATTGCTATGCGACCCAAATCCAAACTCACCGGCAAACTCAGAAGCAGCAAGAATGTTTAGTGAGAACAAGCGCGAATATAACAGAAGAGTTCGTGAAATTGTTGAGCAGAGTTGGACAGCTGATTAACATCATGGTATGATATTTTGAAGATGGTCTGCGATCTCTGTCTAAATATCATTTGAAACAAAGACCTTGTGCTTGCCGGAACCAATTAACTGATAAATGTTTGCTTTACTTTTATGAAAGAACTCGTCCACTTGGTTGTGGCGTTTGTTGTGCCTTTCTATATCTGGCATTCTTATGAACCGACCTAGTTTCTACATTTTACATTTTACTTAAAGCCAGGATGGAATTCATGCAGACTAACCTAAGAACGCACAACGATTCAATTTCAGCGTTAGTAAATGTCCCAAAAAAGAATCGAATAAATCGATTGGGAATGAAACTCTGTTGTCACTAAACTGCTATCTGTGCAAGATGTAAACTGGACTGATTTTCTTTGGACTACTACTACTAGAAGATACTAACAGCTAAGTTTTTACGCTTTTAACTGCCTAGACTTAGTTGAAACTTCTTGACTTCTTTCTTTGTAAGCTCTTAGTCTTTACCATTGTAAGAGCATTAACCCATGTATGACCGATTGTACATTACTTCTACTTGAAAGGAAAATAGTATCATGACTCTTGCTCTTGGGTATTTTTTTGTTTATCATCATCCCTGCACGGCTTGGCAAATCAATGCAGCTATGTTCAAACGGACAACTCGAGCACAAATCTCAAACATTTCACCAAAAGTAAAATCTGAAGCTCTCAGCAATAAATACATCAAACTTCCTTCAGAACTCTTTATCAGAGAACTTGATACAATGAACTGTGTCGATGGTAACTACCTGCTCCATTCATAGTCTCCGCCATATCTTGAAGTGGCATTATTGGCACGGCTTGTATCTTCAGGTGCAATGGAATTAGCAAAAGCGTGCCAGCCTAGGAGGTATGGCAAAATATACTGCATTTGGAAAAAAGAAAAAAAGAGGGTCAAATATCAGGTCTGGACATGAACAAGATTAACACAGGGCAGGAAGAGCAGTATTTGTTTACGATGTATTTAACACACAAATCGACCCAAACTATGCTCACTCTTAACATACATTAAAAGCTGATATGAGGACGGTATACTCTGCTCTGGTAACCGGAATATAGATGCTTTCATCCATGTTCAGAAGTTTATTTTGAACGCCTTCATTAAAGTCATTGTGAAAAACCACGAAAGAAAAGGTTAGGATCACATCGGGGCTTAGATATCCAAGTATAAGCAGTAAAGGTAAAATAAACCTATTAATCCACCATTCTACACACGCAGAATTACTAATCAGTCCTTTCACGATTGAGGTCTTAACAAAGTGAAAAATGACGACATGTCATCTCATCTATGGAAAATAAATAGTTAGTATACCTAAAATTTGACAACTCAAAAGTAATAGAATATTTTAGTTACGTGAATTGCCATGTTATATACACAAACATATTACTAAAATATATTTGGAATTTAGCCTTGAAAACAAGAGAGAGGAGAATTACTGAGGTTAAAAAAGTGGCCAGAGCCATCTGGAAGTGGCTCTACCTTCAACACCTTCCTCACCTTACCTTCGTCACTGAAAGCATGAACAATTGCGTCATATTTCACGTAATAAAAAGGCCAGTGCATACCTGTTCTTGAATGCTATGTTAATTCCTTAAAAGACTGAATGACAGATCGTGCACTGCAGTTGCAATGTACACCAAGCTCTACTGACTCTCAATACAGAGGATAAAAAACATTGATAAATAGATGGCCCACCCAACCGCAAATATATGTAACAAGGTCCCAAATCCAGGAGAAAAATGCTTCATATCACACTGCAGTTCTAAGCAACGGCCAATAGTTTGGTAATCTGATCCATGTATGTCCCTACTTGTCAAGATATGATCAAATTAGTTGCATTTGCAAAAAGCAATAGTACCTTCTCCCCTTATTAGGATCATGGAAAAACTCAAATGAGTCCCTTGCACCAAGGCTTATCAGAGTTCCAATTTCTGTCACTGATAGTGAGAATACCTAGTGCAATTAAAAAACCAGAAGAATGTCATATCCACTATCAATCCATTCACCACAGTTTTTTCCATGCCAAACACAAGAGGACCAAGTTGTTCCACTAAATTTTACTAAAACTTTTTTAAGTTTTTCTTTTTTTCTTACGAAGATCTGAATATGATGCTTGAATGAGACATCAAACGTTCTCACTTTCAACAGAATACAGATCAATGTATACAAATTATTTCTTAATCACATATTTTCAGAAAAGGATGCATGAAGCATAATCTACCAAATAAGTTTAATTATACTTTAAAAGGTGTGAACCATGTATGACTAGCCATGTTTAACCAAGGACAGAGTTTGAGAATTTTTTAATACAGACCATAATCTCTGCACTACTGTTACAAGATGTTTATAAATTGAAAAGGTCATATTTCCATTTACTAAATCGACTTTCAGCTAACCTGTTTTCTGCTCCAATCATATTGACGGACCCCTGCTGCCGGTGCAAATTGCAACAGCACAAAACCTTCTTTGGATATTTTAAACGCTCCTGACTGCACACCACAAAACATATTTGCGGTCAATAACTTAAACCCCGAGCTAACAATTTCATTTCCATCAAATTATATCCTCAGAAGGAACATAGCAGAACTTACATCTAATGCCCCAAACTCTGGCGCTCTAGGCTCCACAGTTAAAGCGGCCTTTCCTTTGTATATTGAGTGACCAACGAAAACCTTAGGCGGCAATTCTCCAACTATACAATTAAACCTAAACAAGTAAACACCAGTTGCTGACTAAAAATACTAAAATCTAACAATCATAATCCTCTGTTGACAAGGTGGACTCGCTTTATATAGAATGTTCAGACATCACAGCCACTAAAATATGAATGTTCTGGTTTATAGACTTAGCATTATGTACACAAAGCCAAAAGCCTACTGCTTTTATATAGAATGTTCGGATTCTGGCAATACATTTTTTTCAGCAACCAAAAACCAATAATTCCTTATCCTACGTCAACTTTAACAAAATAAAACAGAGAATAATGAAGAAGTACCACCGCTCGACACCGTTCGTGGAGGTGCATAAGTCGCGTATGTAGAAGGAGAACGGTTACTGGAAAACCGCTGCTGGTCATAATTCTCCGATTGCCGGCACTTCACTGCGAGCCTGCTCTTCCCGGAGAAACCACCAAACAAGGAGAGACAAGAAGTTCTAGGGAGAAGTGAACAGTTTTTGATACAGTCTGCCGAGGAGAGAGATTGGTACAGACATGGATTAGGGTTTCCAGGTGAGAGGTTTAACTGCAACATTTTCTTTCCTCTCTCTCTCTCCCCCCCTTGGCAAAGGTCTTGTATAGGAAGTGCCAAAACGCGATGTCTGTTAGTCGTTTTGCTGGCTGACGGTGCAATTTGATTGATAGAAACGGTAAGGGGTAGGATGTGGCCACGGCCGCACGGCCCCTTGATCTGTCTCAGCTTGAATTTTATTCGATCCAAGTTCTAAGTTTAATAAGCTGTCGAGCAGTTCAAATAATTCGAAGTTCAATCGCATTACTGAAGTTATAACTTGAGTTAAGCAAAATAAAAGAAATAAAAAAAGATGTTGTAAATAAAAGTATGGGATAAAAGAGAAGCTTGATCAAACTTTGTTTCACCATTGTCATTCTATGTCATCTTTATACACCATCACTCACACACAGAAAAAGAAAATCACACACATAATTAGCATCCATAATATCAGGGCCGGTCCTGAGATTTTATAAGCCCTGGATAAAAGAGAAGATGTGGGCTCCCTGACTTTACCTCTATGTACAAGAAAACAGCTAATTCTTACAAGGAGTTAAAGGCTTGAAAGAATAGAACAAATCAGGGGGCCCTGGGCACAAGCCCAGCTCGCCCTGCCCAGGGCTGGGCTAGCATAATACATATCGGACACCAACAATCTCATATTTTGGTTCCGATTGTTCAATATCATTTATGTTCTATAATACACTATCTAAGCTTCGGGTATTAAACAAACAACTTCATGAAGACTGTCATGTAATAATAAAAGCAGGTCAAACTTAGCATCAATTCGAGTCATTCATTCATTCATTTATTTGACTCAATTGTTTAAGAGAGAAAGAGAGAGAATAAATTAGAAAACGAAATCCACAGCTTGAAAAGAGTGAAAGTGAAAGAGATTAAAGAGAGAAACAAGAGGATCGAACCATAAAAAAGAAACCCCAACTGTTGTGTTGAACGAGAAAGGAAAAGCAAATAATGTGAAATCCTACAATCAAATGAGCTCTTTATAAAGGGTCGCAGTGGCCACCTTCTTAACCATAGTTTAACTAACCGTAAAGTGAAGCTAGCAGCAAAAGAGGAAGTAAAATACCGATTGTTCTAACTTTAACAATTATATATTGTCAGACTTTTAGACTGGATAAGTCCAAGATCAAATTCAACTCAAAACTTGAAATTCAAAAAAAATAATTTGATTTCGATCTAAAGTTAAGACTAAGTCAGGCCAGATTGGTTCAGGTCGGACTTAGACTTATTTGCCAAACCTAGATAAGAGAGCTTAAGATTTATATCAATTCTCTATTTTGAATATCATCAAAAACCTAACTTCAAATAAATAAACAACTTTAAAATTTTCACAAACGAGAAATAAAACTATGAAAAGTAATAAAAGAATGATAATATGTAATGAAGCAAAGAAATAAAAAGGAAAAAGACGATAGAATAGTATGAACTTTGAAATTGAAAGATGAAGTCACATAAGAACTAGCATTTTATGCCTTATAATAGTCGAAGAAATGGAAATATGTGTTGGGAGACTAACAACACAACTTTGGAAAAGATCAATCAAATATTAACAACAAGAAAGAACTCTTCGAGTTGCAATTGCAAAAGAACATGAGGATGAAACAAACAACGAGATTTATATGAAAAATCCTCCAATGTAGAGAGATAAATCGAAAAATAAACTAAACTTTATAAGGATTTACATAAAAAGTTGATCTCTCAACCCCCAACAACAAGCTGTCTCTCAAAATTTCACGATTGAAACTAAAGTTGATATTATAATCAATAATCACTCAAACCAATTCCCAAAACAATCAAACAAGGATGAGAATCCAACCCTCTTTGCCCTTTCTTTGTTTTTCCTCACTTTTAGACATTGTGGCTATCCTCCTTAAAAAATCCTACGTCTTTTTCTCTTTTATATCATGAAATAAGATTTTTTGCAACTTATATGGTCATTTACATAGCCATGAAAGAAACCATATATCTTTTCAGCACCACCTCAGTCGCAAACATATACAGTTACAGAGAATTACATGGTCTCCACACACAATCGTGTATCTTCACATAGGTATTTACAAGATCATGTATGTCTTCTGTAAGCTTTTCGGACTATCAGCATGCAATAATATTGACCATCATTTGCAAATATGAAACAGCAAGACCCATATGAACATCGAAATCAAATCCATATCAGATATACCTTTTGCAGTGAAAATAGCAAAAAAGCCCGTAGTGTCAGAAGAGCACGTCAAAACTAGCATGAGAAGTACTCCACCTTTGGAACACAATGATTTTGGCAGAACTTTGGTTTCCTATTTTTACACTCCCAAAATCTCCGCTCTTATAGTATGAGAAGTACTCCACCTTTGGAACACAATGATAAGATACTTTTGTATTAATGAGTCGATCAAAACCAAAACTGCTAATATAGAAGCATTCACTGGTTGTATAAACTAGGGATACCTCATCATCTGTGTTTAAAGCAGTTGTAATTTTACTCTTATAATCACCATCATTTTGAGATCTTGCTTTTTTTTAATCCTTTTTTCACTTATAACAAAACCTATTAATATGTCATGGCTTATTGTAATAGTGGCATATCTTTACATCTTTATCACCTCTAAACTTTGAACGGTTCTTAAACTTGCCTTGACCTTTGGGACATGTACTCTTATTCCTTCCCTTGCTTCTTATCATAAAAGTCTGCTTGTTGAATTCAATCTCCTTTCTTCTGATTTCTTCATTAAGCATACTCTTTTTGATTACATCCAAAGAGAGCACCTTTTCAAGAGTTGAGTTGTTAATTGTTACCACCAGCGCTTCCCATCTATTTGGTAACAAACTTAATTGGAACAAAGCTTGAAGCTCATCCTCAAGAATGGTCTCCATTGTAGTAAGCTTGTTGATTATGTCTTGTAAATCACTTAAATGCTCTGACACTGATTTCCTATCTTTCAACTTCCAATTCATAAGCCTCTTAATCGTAAAGTCCTTGTTATGAGCAGTCTTCCTTTCATATAGACCTTTTAAATTCTTCCATAGCTCAAAAAGTATCCATTTCTTGAGGCATATTGTTGAATATGTTGATATCAAACCATTGTCTTATTGTGCCAAAATTTTTGTGTTCACCTTTTCCCATTTTCTATCTAACATCATTTTAGGTTTTAAAGGAACATCATTCTTCAGACCTCTGTCCACATCAATAAGATTAAAGAGTCCATCATAGACCTCCATATCGAGTAATTTGATGACATTAACTTGACCATAAAGTTGTTTCCACCTTTCATTACGATGGCTTTAATATCACTTATTGGGAAACTAATAACACAACTTTCTAAAAGATCAATCAAATATCAACGATAAGAAAGAACTCTTCAAGTTGTAGTAGCATAATAATATAAGAATAAGAAACTTTAAATGATGAAACAAATACCAAGATTTACTTGAAAAACCGTTCAGCATAGCGAGAAAAACCACAAGGTGAACTGACAAATAAATCCATTAAACTTAATAAGGATTTAGAAAAAAAGCAGAACTCTTACCCCCAATAACAAGTTGTCTCACAAAGTTTCAAGATTGAAACAAAAGTTAATGTTACAATTAAAAATCATTCAACACAATCCCACAAATAATTAAATAAAGATGAGAATCCAACACTCTTTGCCCTCTTTCTATTTTTCCTCACTTTTGGACGTTACAGCCACTGACAGCGCATCGTAACGCTAGTCAAAATAAAATAACTAAACTACTACTATAGCAGTGGTGAGTCTAGGTCGATCCTACAGAGAGTGTGTGTAAAGTTATTGAAATAAAATTAATCTGAGTTTAGGTTAAAGGGGGTTTTGAATTTTTTAAACAAGAAAATAAAATAAAATAAGACTAACAAAAAAATTAAAGAAAATATGCGAAAAATGATAAAAGTGGGGAATTTGGTAGGGACTCAGTTCTTTGGTTCAATTTCGGCTTACACCCTAATTAAACATATTTCATTGATTTATTGCTCTCTAACCTCTCCTAGCAACTATTAATTGTGGGTTAATAATTAACCCAAGCTTTCCCTTAGGTAGTGTTTAATCAAGATATAATCGTTAATTAAACCTAACCACCGAATAACCTAGGATACGATCTTTAGATTTTATTAAGAATTAGGAAAACTAATTAATCAAGGCAACAACCACATACAATGCATCATTCAATCTAGGTCATGTTTTCCCTAATGATTACAAATTGTTAGTCGCTACACATGATTTTCAACATAACAATTACGGATTATATCGAAATTCTAGCAATGAGTTTGCAAATAAATAATTCAATGAACATATTAAAATCATCTTTTCATAATACCCAATGGGTTCATACACAAATAACTGAACAATAACAAAAATCCAATTATCCATATACAAAACCTAAATCAATTAACAGAGGAAAACACTATCAATTTCTAGTGAGAGAAAGAAACAACAAAACTAGTGAAATATACTTAACCCAATCTTCAGCGTCGATGTCACCTCTAAGACAGCATCAGGATGTCTAGCCCTTCATAGGTCTCTTCTAAGAAAATGCTTCAGCCCCCACATTATAACCCTAACCGAAGACCCCCTTATCTACTCTTCCCTATTACACCTACTCTCTACGCTCCTATTCTCATAAGCTTCTATTTTGTGATGTGACAATTAAATTGTTGGTCCAAGCTACTATTTACACCCCTTCTTAAAAAACCTACGCTCCTCTTTTTAGCATGAAAACAACGTTTGCACTAAACGTAAACGCTGAAACAAAAATGTCTTCTGCGTTACGTAGGACGTCTGCGTAAAACACAGATGTTCCGCACTACGCTTCCTCCTTTGCTATAGTGTCTTTTTGTCCTCCTTCCAGCAACCACCTGAACATTGTCGTTTGCAACCCCAGCTGTTGTGTCTCTGCACTGTAGTTTCTTTTATACTTCTAACTTACTGCCTTGCATATTCTCCATTTTCTTATATCTTTTTGGTCTCAATTTGTTGCCATTTTGCTTGCATGAAATACATATTACTTTCATGGCATGCACAGTGCATATTTTCTCCTTCTTTGTGTTTTTGATTTATCTTCTTCTTATTTTTTAATTTTCTTCTTCTTGCTTCATAAAGACAAGTAAAAATTAATCTTCAAAAAATAGCCCAAATATCATTCTTTCAACTCACTTTAACTATTTGCCTAAAATCACATACGAGTTAAAGTGAGTATCTTAAGCAATTTTATGCTAATAATCACTAAATGTTAAGGAATAAATTCATGATAAATTAAGTACCTATAATCCACTCTCTCAAAAAAACCTACATCTTTTTCTCTTTTATATCACGAAATTAGGTTTTTTGTAACTTACACAGTTACTTACATGGTTGTGTAAGTGACCATGTATCTTTCCAGCACCACCTTAGTCGCAAACATACATGTTTACAAAGAGTTACATGATTTCCACACAAAGTTATGTATCTTCAAATGGGTTTGTACATGAGCATGTACAAGACTGTGTATGTCTTCACCTCTTCATACTTTCTTCACACGTTTATAGAGCCTTACACAGTTGATCCAAACGGTCATTTAAGTCAAGACATGGACGTGTAACATTCTACATGATTGTGTATCTCTTTAGAAGAGATTCTTCCATCTTGTCTTCAGTTATTTTTCATTCCCACAAACTATAAAAGCGTCTTCGACCACTGAAGGTCTCAAAGTAAGACTGGACACTCAATAATATGCTTGTAAAATTGATTTTAATTAAAGGTCAAAGGTACTATAATTAAAAAAAATGAAAGACAAGATTGTTTAAATAGGAAAATTAATTTGAACAAAGTACCAAATATATGGAGGGTGCATATATTGGAAATGGAAGTAATTAAGCAAACTAAAAATAAGCATATCAAACATCCAAATGCAAAAATAAAGAGATAAGTATGAATACCAATCGAAGAATGATGTTAATTTAGTCACCTTTAAACTGAGCCAAACTAAGAAGGGGAGAAATATAAAAAATTAAATATTTAGAAATTAAAAAATCACAGGTATAATGGAGGGAGGGAGGAAATGTAGCACTTGATTCCTAGATATCCTTACACCAATAGACCACGAATGACTTGCTCCCCTCTTAACAGACTAACTTCCCTCTTTATAATAACTCTCCAGTCGCCTCTTCAGCTCTCCTCTCCTTCTGCCTTATTCTAACACATCCCTTGTTATGAGTGTAGTCTCCAATAACTTCTTGCAATCAGAAGTAGTAACTCCTAAACCTAAACAAATCTTTGTCCTTGGACCCTGCTTAATTTGGTAACATTTATCATCCGGATTTGCCACAGTCTCTAATATATACTTAGACAAAGCTTCAAAGTGAGCCTTATAATCTAGCATAGACATCTCCTCTATCTAACCAAACTCATAAACTCAATCATCTTTCAATCTTTATATATTTTTGGAGAAAATCTCTCTAAAACTCCTACCAAGTCATCTTTCGTGACTCATAAGATCTCTTTACTAACTTCCACCAAGTCATTACGTTGCCCTGGTGTAATAAAATAATGTACTACAATCTTCTTACTAAGATACACTTTAAATGGTCTAAAACTAACTTTGTCTACTCCTTCTATGCCTTAGCCTCCTCAGGATCAATAGTTCTTTGAAACTCAACTGCACTTATCTTAAGGATTCGCTCATAGTTACGATCTGTCACACAATTACCTCATATTGGAGCCATAATAACAACCTGCTATAATATTTGAAAGAACTACATCATTTGAGGTGGCGTTGACATCTCTCCTCCTATTTGATCCACTTTGGCATCCCACCAATTAGCAAATCCAGAGCACAGGCCAAATTACTTAATTCTCCAGTCAACTCTGGGCTAGTAATATCATTTCCTAAAACCATCTTATATAGGACAAGAATATAATATCAATTTTTTCCTAATTCACTTAATTTATCCTTAAAAACGTAAACTCATTCTAATACTACCTAAATGTGATGATCCAAAATTCTTAAATCATAATCTTGCCCAATTTTCTCACAATTACAACATTAATTACCTAACTCTCATTAGTCTAAAAAATGATGATCATCAATTAAAAAAATTATCTGTATAAGCATAAACAACCCAAACTGTAACATTTAAAAGTATATATAATAAAACAGCAGTATTTTATTTGATCTCTAGGCCTCACCTAGACTCCACACTGTCATGCATGTGCGCTAGGGTAATTAACAATATCTCTATCTCTTAAAAAAATATAGCGACAATAGGTGAGCTGCCTACTCAGTAAGGGTAAGTTGAACACACCCTTAAAATCAAATATCTCTATATATGGTGAAAATAGTGAAATGATAAAATATGCATATATTACTAAAATACATAAGCAATACTCAGGTTATCCACTCAGAAAATATCCACAGTTTTATTATTAGAATCAATAATACTAATATTATTTTATTATTACCATTTATGTTTTACCTCTTTGTTTACTAAATTAGTTAAGTCATACTTAACCTAGTAGGTTTACATTTAATGGTATGTTGACTCATCCTTACTCATCATAATCACTCACGAAGTGGAAACATAATCAGATGTATATATATTAGCAAAGGGTACCTTAATCCCTCTATCTAATATGGTATTTCATTACTACTCTAGTATTTAGCCATCAACATAGGATATCTCCAAGACTTAGGATATCACAATACCACTCCGATACCTTGCCATTGGCATAGGGTATCTTAGGACTCAGGATGCTCTGGTATCTACTCTACAGATATGTACCTGGCCATAACTTGTGCATATCTTAACAACTTATCAATCTATGACCATTAAATATAGTCTATCTTAAGTAAACCACAATTCACAACTTTCATAGTCTATTCTTAAACCATTATAAACTAGTCTCTATCTAATTTTATGAACATGATTTATCTTAAACTAGTCTCTATCTAATTTTATGAACATGATTTATCTTAAACTAGTCTCTATCAAATTGATCAGTTCATGGAGAGGTGCCAATAGTGAGAACAAACACTTTCCTTGTAGCAATACTTGCCATATTTGAGGAAATCAACATTAGTGTATGATTTTTCAGCAAAGATTTTCCCTTATGCTCTGTGTTATTGATTAATTTAGTCCCTTCATCTTACTTATGACCACCTTCTCTATGTTTAACATTAAGAATGGAAAAATTAACCCAGCCGACCCGAATTAACTAGGCCACAGGTGACTGTGTTGATATCGTTTTGTACCTTCCCATCGGGCCACGGTCTAAGGGCCAGGTTAAGCCCATGGTCTGCTAGGCCAAAAGTGGCCCGAGCCTAACCCGGTCCAATGCCATCCCTATTTAACACCAAGCGCAGGTTGTTGGTTCACATAATTTGTGGGAGTTCTAACTTTTAGGAAATGTATGTCAAAGTTGTCTAGCCTCTCTAAAAATTGTTGAACATGTTATTCTTATGGGAGTTATTACATGTTAGTGTTTGGAGCACCTTGTGAATGAGGATCATCAATCCACAATTATTTTGCAATATTCAGCAGTATCTCATATTGCTCTAGGTTGCTGAATATTCTTCTATGCGCTCTTCCACTATGTGCTGCCATTATGAACCAAAGCTCTGATTCCAAATTGATTTAGGATAAATAAAAGAAATGTTAACTAATAGCTAAACTCACAAAATTTAAGAAATGTGGCTAATGGTAGATTGTTGGAATATCAAGTTTTAGGTCTAAATTTTAGCTTAGAATGCTAAAATTTTGGATTTTTTATAACTAAATTTGTAGGGTTTGATTACTAAAAATTTAGGTCAAGATTTTAAGGTTTAATATGTTATAAGTTTGATACGGTTAATATTTACGGTTTTGGTTGTTGGAACTCTAGGTTAGAATTGTTAAAATGTAGTGAAGAACACAAACAATAAAAGTTAGGAAACTAAGAACTTTAGGTTAGAATTGTTAAAATGTAGTGAAGAACACAAACAATAGAGGTTAGGAAACTAAGAATCAGTCTTAAGGTCTAAAAATCTCTCTTAGAAGAAAGCATTTCACCCTTTAATTAAAAACTCAAATTTGAAGAAAACATTCAGGATAGCTTGTTATTAAAAGGTCGAGTAAACACAATGGTTCTAAAATATTCAAAATTGAATCATATCATAATAAGGATTCTTTATTCTTAAATAAGCTTAAGTTTTAAACAGACTAGGTATATCTAACTTATTATTATTCGTTATCTAATAAGGAAACCTAGCGTAAAGTAAGTTGCTCTTGCTATCACTCTAATTCCAATTCTTCATTCCACCAAACTAAAGATGTGGTTGATTAATTTACCCTCTTTTATTTTGTTTATAAACTAAACTCTTTTACATCAGTATCACAAAGTCCTTGCACAATTTGGTACAAGGTACTGGAGTCCCCCACCTTCAATTTACCATCACCAACTCTTTTGCATGTATAGTTCCCTTTTATTTATCAATGCGACATCCATATAGTTGTGTTTTAGTCATTATTTGTAAGAATGTGTAGGGGTTTACCCTTATGAGTCCTTATTACTCTCATTTTTCTTAAATTCTTCCATTGAGACACATAACTTGTAAGGAGGTCACTAGTTGCTCCTCACTCTTTATTTCTATTGGATCTTCCCTAGTTTCCCCGATCAACTCAATCATCTTCATCCTCTAATATAAACAAGTTCCATTGTTTTCTTTTGTATTTATGTTTAGGAATATATTTTTCATCACACTAAAAGCAAATCTATTACCTTTTATCTTCGTACTCCTTAATTGCCTCTATTATTTTTTTTATATAGGTCTATTAGGAATGTTCCTTTGGTTTGATGCTAGGGAGCCCAATATGACTTGTTGTTTTAACTATTTGGTTTAATGGAAAAATGAGAGATTAATTAGGTTGCAGCTGTAATACGTAGAACAGACCTTATTACGTATCCAGGATCGGTCATGAAAGGATTAAAAACGAAGGAATGCAGAATACCTGATTTCGGTTCCATCTTTATTTTCGAAGCTAATTCTAGGCACCAAATGAGCTCCAATCTCTTGGGACCTTTACGGAAAGTATTCACCGGCACGTGGTTTAGGCCTTTCTACAATTTTCTCAAAACGCGAGCTTTTTTAACAGGTCAGAGATTCCTTATGCTTGCGATTGATATATGAGCAACTACAGGAGACCATAACCTATTTATATAGTTTCCATATCAGGCTTTCCCATCATAAGGTCGATATGGACCAGGTCCATACTAATCTGGATTCATTTTTTACCCGAACTTAGACCCATTAATTTAGATCATTTATTGGGCCACTTTATTATCTTTATCTGGATCAAATTATGTAACTTAATCGATAATTTATTTAAAACCAAATAATGCAATTAAATATTGTCCACTTAATGGGAAAAATGACAAAATTGCCCTTAGGGGCAAAAATGTCTAACATTCCCCCCTTGGACAATACTTAATTACAGTTTTGACTCAAGTTTAAAAACAGTTTAAAAACTAGGTTAAGCCACACTACTGTATTAGTCGACTAAGTTTAAAAACAAATATTTGATCCAAAGATAATGAAAGTCTTACATTCTATCCTGCAAGGCTTTCGATACCGAAAAATATCAAATGCATGTGTCATATGTGATACAGTTCCAATACAATCATGAATATATAATACCTTACTAAAATGAATGGGAAAATGGAGTGTGGCAGACTACGATGATACCTTTACAATCTAATATGTATCATCTTCGTCAATAGGTCTTGATTTCTCCAACTTTATGCCATACCACATTGCTAAACTACATCAGAGAAATCCCATTTTCTCTCATCGAATGCTAAATAGTATTAGAGAAAACTTGTTTCCTCTCACCATATGTTAAACAACATTAGAGAAAACCTTTATGTTCTCCAACCAAATGCTAAACAGTATTAGAGAACCTTTATGGGATTAAAAACTTATATCCCCCTATGTCATATCCAACTTTAAGGATATATCTGTATAAAACTATATGTGTCTAATGACATAGGCTCAAGGTCAATCTTTATATATGCCCAATGACCTTTAAAATGCTTAAGATCAACATAAATCTTAAGGCTTCTATACGTACTATGACAATGTATGATAACATGTATTACTGAGGATAACCGATGATCATCTTTATTGATGAATCATTATACTGTCATAATACATCAAAATGTGCAAATGTATATAGAGCAAACATAACGATCTTTAAACTAACAGTGTTTAAGGACTTCAAAACACCCATACTATATACTTGTGTCCAAACACAAGTGAGTAAAGTCCTTCAGTTAAAGAATCGACTTATAGTTCTTTAGTTTTTAAATGCTCCAAACCTTAACGTCACCTTTTTGTATCAACTACTTCATAATCAAGAATTTGATCTCAAAATGCTAAGACGCTGTGATGTTCAATGTGGTTATTAAATAAAACAAAACTTGATTATCACAATACAACTGAATGAGTTTAGCCACTAAATCAACCACAAACAACTCAGAAATCAAAATTTTGAGCTAAACCATTTGTGACACAACCCTATAGCATGCACTTTGCATGTATAGTCGAGGAAGCTACTCGTGTCTATTTGACACACTCTTCCATGACATTGTACCATCTGCAAACCATAAACTATAACCTTAAGTAGATTTTTGATCATCCGGACACATAGCTAAAATTGAATATGAATTCTTTATGAGGTTTAGTCTGTTGACTTTTCTATACGCCAACATATAATCCTTGATTCCCTTTAATTATCTTAACATTTGCTTGACTGCATCTTAATGGTCTACATTTGAGTTAACCAGATATTGACCAACCAGTCAAACAGTAGATGCAATGTCATCCCTATTACATAGCCGGGCATATATGAGGCTATCAATTGTACTAGAATACGGAACATTCCTCATAACCTCTCACTTTATTTTATTCTTTGGTCACTGTGCCAAAGATTATCTCTCACTATGAGAGACAAGTGCTACGACAGGTTTATTGTTAACCGTATTAAACCTTTGTAGCATATACTTAATGTATGCACTCTGTGAGAGGTATGATGAGTGTTAAGATCTGTCCTAGTGAATCCAAATACCTAGGACAAAAGATGCTACATCAAGGCCTTTATGTCAAAGTTATTAACCAAAAGTTGCTTAACCTTATATAACATGATCAAGTAATTTGACGTGAGCAATATATCATCCACATGCGATAATAGGAAGATAATTTTTCTCCCCCTGACCTCATAGTACAAGCATCTTTTTAACTTTATTTTCATGAAGCTGAAAGAGGTCATAACCTTATCAACTATAAGGTTTCACTTTTGGGAGATTTGATGTAAACCACATATTGATCTACATAATACGCAAACCATGTCAGTTTCATCTAGATCCTGAAATCCTTTAGGTTGTTATGAGCTACAATTGCCATAATTACTTAAAATGTATCATACGAGGATATGAGAGAAAATCATTTTCTCCCTCAGTGAATCATCAAGCAATTGAGCTAGCCCATTCACCGCTGAACCTTATCCTGAATTCCTTTAGGTCTTAAACTTTATTTATAACTGATGGTTTTGCAGTTCTGATGCAAAATCAATTAGCTTCTTAACTTTACTATGCTTCATGGCTTGCATCTCATAAGTCATTATAACCCACCACAATTCCGCTGCGAATACAGAAACAGCTTCTGTAAAGGTAACTGAATCCTTAATATGTCTAATATCATAATCTTATTAACCTAATAGATTATGATATCAGATAGGATAACAGGTCATCTCACTCCGATGGATTTTCATAACTTCATTAGATCTTGTACCCTCAAGAACCTTTGTGTGTATAGGTATGGGTTCTTGTTCCTATACAAGCACGGTACAAAGACTTAAATCCACTGGATCTAATTGTATGAGTAGCAGACACATAATAACTGTAGTATCCATCCTGTTATCATCTTAAGGGTCAAAGGGCCCACCATCCTTTCAGATATCGTATTCCAAAAACTTAACTGTTTATGATTCCACTATTATGTTCCCTCCTTCTCTACAATAAAATCTATAAGCTTTAGAGTGGTTAGGATATCTTACTAAATAGCAATGACCATCATGAGCATGCAATTTTTCTCTATAAGGATTATACCACCTCAGTAGGGTAGCCCTATACCCAAATTTGTGTAAGGCTAGGTTTTCATACTTCTAGATAATTGGGTATATTAGTCTTTTTCTGCCTTGACTTTTTTAAGTCCTTTAGGGTGAGATTATGCCTTTCGGCAACACACCATTTTGCTCAAGACTAAACGGTACAGTGAATCAAGTCACTATCCCAACCAATTCCATATATTTGACAAACGGACCTTTTTAAGTCCTGAAACACTATGTTAGCCATGATATTCTTCTCCACGGTCAGACCTGACATTCTGAATGAATTTTCCCAATTGGTTCTCAACCATCAGTCTTTAAGCAAGAACACATAACTGTAATGGGAATAACCATAACAAATGTCAGAATACTTTTAGAATTGCACAATGCAACTGTATAAGGTCTTCTGATATCTTTATCTATCAGACTCAATAAGTCAGAAGTATAAGTTGACTTTAATATCCTTATTAGTCAACTTACCCCTGCAATAGTCAACACATGTTTTTAGATCATCATAATCTAGAATTGAGAGAATGCTTTCCTTAATCAATCTCTCAACCCTAGCTCTGGAAATGTGGCTTAAACTTTTATGTCACACCATGTATGAATTTTCATTCATCAGGGTCCTTTATTTCATAACTTATTCAGTAAGATATGAAGAAGCATATATCTAATTCGGGGTAAGACACATTCTATACAAACTATATAACAAGAAAGTTGTATCTTTATGTTTTGCATTAAACATAACTGTATAACATAAGCATTAAATACAAAACTTTAACCTTCTTTGTCCAAAATTAATCTAAAGATCATATATAAAATGTGTCGTGTAAGAAACCAAAATGAATCTTGCAACAAGATTCAGTACATACATTCCCTATAGATATTACTTTTACTTCTTCATTGCTGTCAACCATAAGTTCCTCCTTTCCTTTATTTGGCTTTATCCTAGATATGAACCTATGCATTTTGGAAGCACGTTGATCAGATACTCCACAATATATTCACCAAAAACTTAATGCGACTATCGCAAATCAGATTTATAAATTGACAAGTCAAGAAGTTATTTGATGATCACAGTCTTTCTTTTTATGCCTTATATTGCTAGTTTCTTTATGTCCCTAAGACCTTCACCAGAACTGGATTGACTAGCATCAGCATATGGATAAGATTTAGTCTTTCTACCTTTAATCTTATTGTGCTTCATCTTTACCTTCCCTTTAGTTGCGTTGAGGGCTATAGGAGTAGCAAGCTTGAGTTTTCCTCTTCAGTAACATAATGGAAAATCAAAGCATTAAAGTTACATTCCTCATCCTACGAATAATATGTCATCACTAGATTGCTTAACTCTGAAGGGAGTGTATTCAGAATCTGATGAACTATGAAGACATTAGTAAAATAAATGTCTAACATCTTCGGTCTACTATGAAGATGAATCATTCTTGATATGTTCTCCTTACTCCCCCTTTTCCTGTACACCCTATGGAGAATAATTCTTTATTCAAGGCACTTATATCAATACTAGATGAGACTATATACCTCTAGGAGACATTTCCAAAAACATATTGTGCTATGTCTGTGTACGGAAGTTCACTAAGCAGATGGTTAGGTACGGATCTCTTAATGATTATCAGACATAATCTGTTAGACCTATCTTGGGCTTTAAAGGCTACTTTATGAGCTTTCGATGTAACACCCCACTCCGGCCGGATCCGAACCCGATATCGATGGTGATACCCGAGTCCGTGCCCTGCAAGGGTGGCGTGTCACATCACTTAACAATTAAAACCCGATACTCATTTCAAATACTCTTCTCAATCGCCATTAATTTGGGCCCATTTTTTTTTCTTTTTCCAAAACATTTTGTTTACTTAACTGAAAACGAAACAATTTACATTACAGCGATGAAACATAA
>JAOQML010000001.1:2917898-2933695 GCA_027568935.1 Erythroxylum urbanii
TTTCATGTGGTTTTACTAATTTACCCCTTTCTTATCAAAGACTTTCCTTAATTCTCCTCCTCTTTCTTTAATTCTTTTTTTAATTCCTACCACCATATAAAATTTATAAGATACCTTATTAGGCTCCAAAAATTCCTAATTCATAAATTCTAATTTATTTTCATGCTAGATAATTTAATAAATAATTAAAATAAAATAAAAAGATAAAAATCCTAAACGCGGGATCCAACATTAGGGACATATAAGAACATATAGGCATGATATATAGTGAGAGAATTGTATAGTAATCACCTTTATTGGTTGTTATAGGTCATCCATTATAGGAGATCGAGTCAGCTGACCTTGAGTCTATAAGAGCCAATAGAGAGTTTCTAGTACCTTAGTTTGAACAAATGTCTTTGAGCATTCTTGAGAGTAGAGAGAGAAGGTATGAAAAACTTAGGAAGCAGGGGGCTATAGACTTCTCTGGAAGTACAGACCTTGCGGAGCCAGAACATTGGTTGGAAAGAATGGAGAGGGTGTTTGATCAAATGGATTGCGAGTCTGACAAGAGGTTCGACTACACAGTCTCACTACTACAAGGTCCGACTTATCAGTAGTGGAAAAATGTTCCTGGTAATTCTGCCCGACTTTGTAGACTAATATGGGAAGACTTCCTGAGGGTTTTTTAAGGGGAACTATATGCCGAAGATCTACTTGGATAGGAAGATGAAAGAGTTTCTAGATCTAAAATAGGGAAGTCTTATTGTAGCTGAGTATGAGGTACGATTTAATGAGTTAATGGGGTATGTTAATGCCTTGATTCTAACTGAGGAAGATAAGTGTAGGCGATTTGAGGATGGACTGAATATGGGGATCAGAATGACGTTGGGCATTACTAATTTGAGTAGTTTTATTGAGCTGTGAGCTGCCTCAATCCGAATTGAACAATTATTGAAAGATGGAGAAGGAGAGTATAGGTAGGAGTTTCAAATGAAGAGACATGGTGAGTCTTAAGTTGATTATAGTAGGAGATTCAATAAATGCCAGAATAGATCATTCCGATCACAAACTAGATCAAGACAGTCGGGGTTTTGACCAATAAGTAGTTTTGTACAAACTGGTATTGGTAGAGGTCAAGTATCGGAAGGATAAACACAACAGATGCCTAGTTGTGAGCACTGTGGAAAGAAACATGGTGGGGAGTGTTGGAAGATATCGAGAGCTTGCTTTCGTTGTGGCTTTTTTGAGCTTCAAATTAGAGACTGCCCCACGACTTTGGTACCACAGTCTGGAGTGAGAGGGGGATCAGTGACTGAGACATTATCTAGCAAATTAGAGCTAGTGGAGCAGGACAGAGAGGCAGAGGTAGAGGTAGAACAAGTTCAGCAGGTCCTAGTGTCAGGACTGAGGTACAGAGTAATCAGTCGCAGTCTCAAGCCAGACTCTTTCCTATCACCAGACAGGAGGCACAAAACTCCGCAGATGTTGTTACAAGTGTGTTATATGTCTTTCAATTTAAGGCATTTGCATTGTTAGATCTAGGGTCTACACATTCATTTATCACACCATGTTTAGCATCTAAACTATATTGTGAGAGAGAGATGTTGAAATTTAGCCTAGAGGTGAGTACTTCAGTAGGTAGTACTACAGTGATTAAGGAAGTCTGTAAAAGGTGTATTATTCGAATTAATCAGGCAAAGTTGGAAGCTAATTTGATAGTATTGAAGTTAGAGGAGATAGATCCCAATTTGGATATGGATTGGCTTACTGTACATAGAGCTGTTATGAATTGTTACACTAAGGAAGTCATCCTTAAATCTCCTAATCAACCAAGAGTGATATTTCGAGGTGTTAGTCAAGCAATGCCAGCTAGGTTGATTTCCTCAATGAGAGATCTCAGACTGATTTGAAGTGGATGTAAGGCTTACTTAGCCTATGTAACTAATATCCAGAATGAACAAACAATTCAAAATATTCCTGTTGTTAAGGATTTTTTAGATGTGTTCCCTACTGAATTACCAGGTTTATCCCTAGATAGGGAGACAGAGTTCACTATGGACCTAGTTCCAGGTACTGCTCTTATATCTATTTTGCCATATAGGATGGCACCTGTGGAACTTAAGGAACTTAAGACCCAGTTGTAGGAATTGTGAGAAAATGTTTTATCAGACCTAGTGTGTCACCGTAGTGAGCTCCAGTTTTGTTTGTGAAGAAGAAGAAGGATGGGACTTTGAGATTGTGTATTCATTATAAGCAGTTAAATGGGGTGATAGTGAAGAACAAGTATCCTTTACTGAGGATAGATAATTTACTTGATCAGTTACAAGGAGCTCAGGTGTTTATTAAATTGGATTTGAGATCAAGGTACTATCAATTGAAAATAACAGAAGTTAATGTACCAAAGAGTGCATTTAGGACCAGGTATGGGCACTTTGGATTTTTGATGATGCCTTTTAGGTTGACAAATGCTCCAGCAGCTTTTATGGCGTTGATGAATAAAATGTTCCAACCTTACTTAGATCATTTTCTGATTATATTCATAGATGATATTTTGGTGCATTAGAAGAGTAAAGAGGAACATTCTGAGCATTTGAGGTTAGTCGTACAGATAATGAGAGAGAAGCAATTATATGCCAATTTCAATAAGTGTGAATTTTGGCTTGATCAAGTGGTATTCTTGAGTTATATAGAATCTGGACAGGATATACAAGTAGACCCAAAGAAAGTTAAAGCAGTAATAAAGTGGGAGGCACCTAGAAATGTGTCTGAGATTTAGAGTTTTCTTAGACTAGCAGGTTATTATAGGAGGTTTGTTGAGGGATTTTCATTGATCTCATCCCCTTTGACAAAGCTTCTGAGGAAGAATATACCTTTCAGGTGGACTGATGATTGCCAAAGGAGTTTAGAGGAATTAAAATATCGATTAACTATGGCACCGGTGTTAGCTATTCCATCTGGATTTGGAGGATATGTTGTATATAGTGATGCTTTACACCAGGGATTACGATGTGTTTTAATGCAATATGGTAGAGTGATTGCATATGCATCGAGACAATTAAGGTCTCATGAGTTCAACTATCCGGTTCATGATTTAAAACTTGCTGCAATGGTGTTTGCTTTGAAGATTTAGAGACATTATCTATATGGTGAAACATTTCAGATATACAGAACATAGAAGTTTGAGATATTTATTGAGTCAGAAGGAGCTGAATATAAGACAACGATGATGGATTGAATTGCTTAAAGATTATGATTGCACGATTGAATATCATCCTGGTAAAGCTAATGTTGTGGCTGATGCATTAAGCAGGAAAGCTAATAGCAGTGTGGCACAAATTCAGACATCAAGGTTACCAAACCTAGTACAACTGAGAGCATTGAATGTTGAGTTAAATTTGGGGCAGAATGAAGCATTATTGGCTACATTGAAGCTTAGACCGGTATTACATGAAAGGATAAAAAAAACTCAAAGTAAAGATCCAAAAGTAATGAAGCTTATTGAGAAATTGAAACAGAATCTGAATTCTGAGTTTGAATTGAGGGATGATGCATTGTGGTTGAAACAGAGATTATGTGTACCTGATACGGATGATTTAAGAAAAGAAATTTTAGAAAAAGCACATATAGCAGCCTATGCTATGCATCTTGGTACTACCAAGATGTACAGTACTCTGAAATAGCATTTTTGGTGGTTAGGGATGAAGAAACAAGTGACAGAATATGTTGCCAAATATTTAACTTGTCAATAAATTAAGGCAGAGCATCAGGCTCCAATTGGGAAGTTACAGTCAGTGCCTATTTCGGAATGAAAATAGGAGAGGATCGCTATGGATTTCATTATGGGTTTGCCGAGAACTCCGAACCAACATGATGCTATATGGGTCATTGATGACAGATTGACCAAATCAGCCTATTTTTTACCTATATGCGAGAATAATACACTGGATCAGTTAGCCCAAAATTATGTTAATAAGGTAGTCAAATTACATGGAGTTCTAGTGTCCATTGTATCAGATCGGAACCTCAAATTTACTTCTAGATTTTGGGGTAGTTTACAAACAGCTTTGGGTACAAGGTTAAACTTTAATATAGTCTTTCATCCTCAGACAGACGGATAGAGTGAGAGGACTATTAAGACTATTAAGGATATGCTCAGAGCTTATGTTTTGGAGTTCTAAGGAGCATGGGATCAATATGTAGCTTTTATTACATACAATAATCATTATCACAGTAGTATCGGTATAGCACCATATGAGGCATTATATGGCAGAAAATGTCGATTGTCGTTGTATTAGGATGAAGAGGGTCCAAGGGTTGTTGAAGGCCCAGAGTTGATTCAAGATATTGTTGATAAAGTTAAAATGATCCATAGTAGAGTTAAGGCGACTCAAGATAGGCAGAAAAGTTATGCAGATCAGCACCGGAGAGATATAGAGTACTAAGTGGGAGATAAGGTGTTTCTAAGGGTATCACCTTAGCGAGGAGTGCTAAGATTTGGTAAAAAAGGTAAGTTAAGTCCTAGATACATTAGTCCATATGAGATTACTAAGAAAATAGGACCATTGGCTTACAAGTTAGCATTACCAGCTGAGATGGCTCAGATTCATAATGTGTTTCATGTTAATATGCTCAGAAGATATTAGTCAGATCTGACATATGCGTTGCCAGCTCAGAAGGTTGAAGTTGTAACTAACTTGAGTTATGTTGAGGAACCGGTTAAGATAGTTGGTTATCAAGCTGAGCAATTAAGAAACTGAGTGATTCCATTAGTTAAAGCCCTTTGGAGGAATCATTCGAGAGAAGAAGCCACTTGGGAAACTGAGGACAACATGAGAAAATAATATCCCCATTTGTTTGATCAATCAAGTAAGAATTTTGAGGACAAAATTTCCTAAAGAGGGAGAATTGTAATAGCCCATTTTCTATACTAAGGGTTAGAGCCTTAGATTATTATGTATAAGTCAAATCATTTTAGCATTCATGAAATGCATTTCACTCAAATGAATATCATTAACATACAAAAATGAATTATGATTTCATAAGCATTACAAAAATAGTATATACACTTAATTGACATATTCCAAGGTATGAAAGGTTTAAAATGATCATGATGTGAATTGTGTATTATTTATGTCCTGAATCTCAGTTTGATTGGTTACAAGTAGTAAATTTAGAATTAATTGTTACCATTAGAAAAGTGATAAATTAAAATGTATATTTAGACTAGAAAAAATGCCAAGTGGCAAGACAAATTGACACATGAAAAATTAGGATGACTAAGCCTATGAAATAAGTGATAAATGGCATAAATAAATGAGTAACATCTGGCATGGGAAATTAATTGAAAAATGGCAGCAATGATTGAATGACAAATGGACTAGTAACTAGGTGACACTTGGTAACTTATGGAAGGGATAAGTGGCTTACGTGCTTAGGGACATATGTTAATGTAATATGGTGACATCTAGCATCTAAGGTGTAACGTTTCTACAGAAGTTGTTTCAGCCTTGTTCATTCTTCTTCTCTTCTCATCTCTTACCACCGAAACTTGCTTCTATCTCCCATCCCTATGTTTTTCTTGAAGTTATGCTAAACTATCACACCAAATACATGTTTTTACCCTTCACAAAATAGCTAAATAACCAGATTATTGTTGTCTTTTATCATAGCCGAAAACCATCCAATGTCTACCTTAAATTTGGGATGATTTTGCATGCATGGAGGGCTAGATAGACTTGATGAAATGAATTGGAATTGGAAGCTAAATAAGTAAGTAAAGAGTTGTTCTTTATGGCGTGTTATAATAGAAAGATTATGATGGTTGAATTGGGATGGATTGTATATGATGTTGATGTTGAAGATGTACTGGAAAATGGAAAAAGAATGAATACTTTTCTTGTTTCTGCATGTGCAAAAATAGAAGTTTACGGGCTATTGTAAGGATGATTTAAGTTGGTATTTGATGAATAATTGATGAGGAATTCATACTAAAGATAGGAGATATTAAGGTGTTTTCAAATACGGAAAATTAGAGTTGTTGTGTTTGTAAAAAAAATGAATGTTAATGACATAAGTGAGTAGAATTTTGGAAGACTTAGTGTAACCAATATGGAAGTTAAATTAACCTGAAATGAAGTAACCTTAATGGACATGAAATCTTGAAAATTTCAGGTGTTAATGATGTTTCTAAGCTTGTAAAATTCGTGAGGTATTGAAGGTAGAAAAGTTACACACATTAGGGATGTTGATGACAAATTCTAGAATTTTAATTTCAGCCTTGTATACATATTGAACCAGCTAAGAAATTTCACTCTAAATTGGTATATTTGGACTTGATTAAGGCTAGGAATGAGCCTAGATTGTTGCTTGATTAATAGGTTGAGAGTTTGATAAGTTTATGTAGTCAATTGGTGTCATAATCTAAAAAATGAACTGTTTTGATGTGGTTGAGTTCAAATCTAGAAAATTATGAGTTGTTAAAGAAATAAATGAATTCTTTTAATGAAAATATGATCCTAAGGACATGAGTAATGTGTATAAGGTATGGATGAATGAGCATTGAAGAATATGGGATATTTATGAATGAGAATTGGGTAAATGTATGAATATACATTACTGGAAAATTTTTGGTGAATTTATAAATTTAGCTTGCTAAAATTCCAGATTTAAAGTAACAATTGTGTGTGTATTATAAGAGGCTTTTGATCATGGAAATGTTCAAGGATAAGTGTAAAGTATGGTTGATTAATTTGGAGTAAATCAAGCTAACTTAAAGGTATAAACCTGATTGCAAAATGGTAGTAATCATAATATGATGTTTAAATGGTCAAAATTTACGAATAGTTAAATACCCAGAAAGGTCAATTGAGCATGCATTACACATGACACATATATATATGTATGATTAAATATTCATATGATTGATCAACTTAGTAATGTGTGGACTATATGTGTGTATTGCATGATAAAAGAAGCACAAATTAATTGTCAACATCCAAACATTGCCGGGTCATCAAGGCAATAACCTATCTGGAGTGTATTTTTAGTTAACCTAGATGTTTTCTCACTATGACTGAATTGTTTTCGATTAACTTTTAGATATTGAACTGTTATGATTGTAATAATTCCGAACATTGATGGTCTGAGGAGTTTGATATTTAGGATTGTATTAGAAGTGCTTTCTAATTGTATGTGAATATGAAAAATGTATACTCAACTGAATGTTGAATGCCAGACTTAGATTCGATAAATGTGATAAATGACTGTGCACGTTGAATGAAAGTTATTGATAGCATATTATGTGAATTGATGCATTCCATCATATTGCTATGCATAATCAAATAAAGAAATTGTGACCAGAGTGACTAGTGTGAAAAAGAGCTTAAAGCTCATAAATGTGCACAAAGAGCCACAGGCTCAGTTATTGATGAGCCCGTATTCATAATGAGTACAGGATAGAATATGAAATAAGCTTGATATCCTCAATGGATACGGGACAATAAATAGGCGCTCGGTCATAACAAAGTAAAAATGAAAGTGGAGTCATATATGGATTTGCATTTGCATTTTTATGTATATCTTTACATATATCATATGAATGATTACGAAGTATTACTGAATTATATTGATATAATGACATGCGATGTTTGTGTACATGTTGATGATATGAATGACTAAGATAAATGATTGGATTATTCTGAAATGATTATCTGAAATGTTTGTAGTTCATGATGTATTGTTAAGATAAGATGTATATTGTGATCTAGTATTCAATATGGAATGATGTGATACATCTGCTGAATTAGGAAATACACTTGTAAATTTGATTAATACTTGTGATAATTATGTTCTGACTTGAGTGGGCACATCGATAATGATTCACTCATTGAGTTTACAAACTCATCAAAATTACAACGTTGATTTTTAGGTACAAGGGAGACCTAGCTTCTAAAGTGATATAATAGAAGTTTAGTATTGTCAATTTTGAAAACAAGACTGGCTCAAAGGTCTAATCAGCTGATACCTATGGAGTTTAGATAGAATACTTTTGTTTAGCTTCTTCTTTCTTGTTGAACTTTTTGTATAAAACTTTAAACTCCCAAATGTTATGTTATGTATAAACATGGATTATGAAATGCAATGACAAAGTAAGTTTCATTTTGTGAATGAAATGAGGAGTTTTAATCTTTGGAAATATTTATGTTCTATATGATGCCATAATAAGTTGATGTAATTGCTCTAAAAAGCCATTTTCATAGGGTATGTTCTTGAATATCCTCTGGATATTGGGGTGTATGCTCTATGGTAATGGTATGTTACAAAAACGAGTTCCAATCTTTTGGGACCTTTATGGAAATCGTTCACCGACATGTGGTTGATGTCTTTCTACAGTTTTCTCAAAACGTAAGCGCTCTTAATGGGTAAAAGAATCCTTATACTTACGAATGATATGAGCAACAATAGGAAATCTTAACCTTTATATATAGTTTTCATATCGGGCTTCCACATCACAGGCCTGATATAGATCCGATCTATACTAATCGATATTCATTTTCTTCCTGGACTTCGACCTATTGATTTATATCATTTATTGGGTCATTTTATTACTTTTATCTAAATCAAATTACTCAATTTAACTGATAAGTTATCGAAAAATAAAATAAAAGCAATTAAATGTTGTCCTATGGAAAAAGTCTAAAATGTCCAACAGACTTCTTATGTTAAAAAGGAACAGGTTCCTTTAGCACAGCCGAAACATAATCTTTCAACGCCAAGGGATTGGTATAGCCGTCGTCGTTCTTGTATATAACATCCATTGCTCTCGTGAAATTTAGTATACGCTCAAGAAGAGCCATCGGAACTGGGGTTGGGTTCAGACACTCCTCATTTATATATTTCCATGCTTTTGCAATCTGTTGTCGGAAATATGATATTGCTTCAACCTCCGAAACATTGTATTGCTTTATGTAACATTCCATCCCCGAAGCCACATGGTCCCTTCCTCTCACGTACTGAAAGCGTTCGTGCACAAAAGAATCAGATTTCACGAATGAAAATACCAAAAAGTGTAATATTATGCTAGCTTAATGGTGTCAATATCTATCGAGCACTTGTTTAATTAAACGTTGACAACTTGCATTACCTTGAGGGATACCAAGTCGTCCATGAGTCTAGAAATGACAGATGAAGCGTCCATCATCTTAGGGTCACTGGAGACCCATTCCATGGCCTCTTTTGTGGCTTTTTCCATACCGATAAATGAAGAAACATTTAACATTGGATAGAATGTTGTCGGTTTGGAAATTTCCATGTACTTCTCAAATGATGGAACGAATCCTTCATCACGCCACTTGGCTTCTATGCTTTGGTATGCTGCAGCTTTTTGAAACTGTAGATGATGCAATGTGGAAGTGCATAAGTATTAGCTTGCTTGGCTTAATTAAAAGGACTAGCCACTTTGGTATGAATTTACTTACTGCTGCTTTAGAATACTCTACAGCAAAACCCCTTTCCACTTTTTCTAGCTCCTCTTCAATCTCTCTGTACACATTAAGTACCAGAGAGTAAGCCTTCTTAATGGTCTCTGGTAGTGTATCTGCAGGCTTAACGTCCCACCTGAAATTAAACAATCTAATGAAATTAACATTGGTTCACATAGTCAGATATTCATGAATTTTAACTGAGAGAAGAGTGTGTGTGTGTGTGTGTGTGTGTGTGTGTGTGTGTGTTATATCTAGACATCTAGTAGATTAACCTCTGGATAGCTTCTGTGAGTAGCTGGAGCTCATCAGATGTGCCATATGCATCATAAGTATCGTCAACTATTGTATCCATGCCTAAGATTTTGGTTAGAACTCTTCTTGCAAGGGCATATTTGGGTTCAAAGTAGACTCCCATAATCCAAAAGTAGCATTCCACGATCCTGTTTCTTGCATAAGGAAAGTCGGTTGTTGTGTTCAAGTTTTTCCACCACCTGATGATAGACAGGAACGAGTAAACTTCCCATGCATATCTACTTGGTTAGTATATAGCTGGATTTAGTGTATAAACAGACAGACACTCCAAGTTCGTTTTGAATTAACCTTACTACTGCAGTTTCTTTGTCTTTTCTTTTGTATACATCTGACCCATTTTGAGTTTCGCTTCACACCACCAAGATTTAAACCTTACATTGTTATTGAACAAGTTTTGAGAACCGGGAAAAAAATTCTGACATGTAGTAAGAAAAATGCTTGACTCACTCTTTTAGGCCACTTAGCTCCTTCTGATGCATACGTTGCAGGAGGTTAAAATCCAACTTTGCGAACTTCAACAAGGTAGTATCATGTGACTGATCAGCAGAGTAGAAAGAGATATAGTTCCTGGTATCCAATCTGGGCAGGCATCTCCGGATTGGTCGGTTTAGGGAATTGCGTACATGTTCCGCTAGATGATGAGACTTTATTCGAGGAAGAGCTAACTGAAGTTTTGCAGTAGTAAAAGCTATTGCGTCGTCCAATATATCCTCTCCATGAATCCCAAGATGTGCTGATTCATATAAACTTAGCATGCCCCCCACGTCTTCATCTAACGACTCCTTAAAGTTTCCTTCGCTATCTTTGAACTTCTGAAATTGATCTGCGTACACACTTCTTATGCTTTAAAGATTACATAAATACAGAAAATAAAACACACACACACACACACACAATCATTCCTTTCTTCGCTCATTTAACTTATTTACCAGAAGAAATTTTAACACCGTGTTGTCTAAGTAATCGAAAGCGGAGAGCAACAATGTGAAGATCATCATCCTCATCTTGGCAAGCAGCAGCTATTCCATCTAATAATTCTTCTATCTCGTTCTCAAAATGGTAAGAAACTCCTAATCTCTGCAACAATTCAATCAAACGCAATTTTTCGGAATGCTCTTTTGAAGCACCTACGAGCATTCTTCTAACTTCCTCTTTCAAAGTTTCATGTTCTTGTAATGTGGAAGTGTTCGTTGCCTATAATTCCAAATAATTGTGAATCATGTTACTATAAATCAAACAAATTAATTACAATACATATTCCAATGTACATATAACTCCATAAAACAAAGACATAAAATTGCATCACAAAATTAACTAAATTGCATCTTAGTCAATAGTATTACAAAAAATTCCAACCATATAATCATGTAAAATATATATTCTAAGAGCTTAATTTGAATAGTCTCTCAAATCTCAACACCAAATCAATAGACAACACAAAAGATTTAAGTCTAGGTGCCTCTCTAGTCAAGAGGTTGAGAATATTTTATTTAGTTTTGATCCTTCAAAAATACCCAAGTCTGATGGCCTTAATGTCCACTTCTTGAGGAATGCCTGACTACTAATTAGGAATCAACTTATCTCTATCATACAAGCTTCTTCACCTAAGGTAAATTTCTTAAAGAAATGAAAGCTACCTACATCCCCTTTATTTATGGACTATAAATCCTTCTAAAGTTAGAAATTTCATACATATATCTTGGTACCATATGTTCTATAAAGTAACTGCGCATAACTTATTGCAAATAGATTAAATACAGTTCTCAAACAAATTGTAAGCTTTAACCCAATTACCTTTATAAAAGAAAACATAATTGGGGATAACATTTTATTGTCCTAGGAAATATTTAGAGACTATTGTAGAAATACTAGGCCTTTAACACTATACATTAGGACTTTATTTTAAAATATCTTGAAATATTTGGCTATCTCCCGAAGTTTATCAACTAGATTACTTAATATATTACCACTACTCATTCTCTATTCTTATAAATAAAGAGCTTTCAGGATTCTTTAATAGTATAAGAGGTCTAAGATAGAGGCATTCCATATACCCTTTTATGTTTGTAATTGGTATGGAGATCTTATACTCTCTCATATCTCAAAACATCTCCCTTAATTCCTCCTTCAACTACCATTAGAGATACTCTAAGCCTAAACTCGCCTACTTTTTCTTTATGGATGATCTTTTCTTATTATGTTGAGTTGACGGTTTCTTATTAAAAGTATTCACCAATACCTTAAAGGAGTTTGAAAACTTATTAGGTCTTATGTTAATTCCTTCAAGAGTTATCTATTTGTTTCACTCAATAATTCCTCAACCAATAATCTCTCTACTAATAGTGGCATCCTTCTAGTCTAACTTCCAGTAAATTTCCTAGGCATCTATTTTATCACTACTAAACTCACCAATTTAAGTTATAAGTCTTTTCTACTCAAATTTTTAAAAAGAATAGCCTCCGAGACTACAAATTTTTTCTCTTTTAAGAGTAGATTAATTGTCAAGTCTATACTAAATAACATTTTAAATTTGTTGGTCCTTTTACCTTGTACTACTCTTAAGTGTCATGAAAGAAATAAAACAAAAATTTAGGAACTTCTTGCCACTTCCAACACCCCAGCGAAAGCCAAAGTTAGTTGGAATGTTCTATGTTAACCAAAGAAGGAAGGAGAACTTGGAATCAAACCTCTCAAAATACAAAAAGAAGGAAGGAGAACTTGGAATCAAACCTCTCAAAATATAAAATAAAGTTCTGCTAGTAAAGAGAATATGGATCCTCTTTAATGATAATGATTCCCTTTCGTGAAACAAATTCACAATGTTATCCCCAAATGAAAGAGCTTTTGGAAAATCAAATCTTATACAAGTTGCTCATATATTTAGGGGAAGATTCTTAAGTTGAGACTTGCCCTTAAAGATCACTTCCTTTATATATGATGAGGAATTGGGAATCCTATTAGGGAAGGCAATAGGTCAAGCTAGGTCAGTACACCACTGGCTTAAACAAGCCTAACACCATGGTTGTAGTCATAACTTAGCCTAGCTTAATGTCCATTGTCTACAGCTAGACTCAATACAAAACTCAGTGAAGTTTAGGATGCATGGCCAAAGTGTAGCTTAAGCTTACTCATATTATCCCAAAATGATATCATTTTGGTATAATTGACAAAAATAATGTTGTTTGGTCTTGAGTTTTCTAAACCTTTAAACTAAAACAATGCCATTTTAGGTAGTTAACTAAAGTAATATTGTTTTAGAGGAGAGGTTTATACTGTCAAGTCATATAACTTTGAACCCAATCAAGGTATGATCAAACTAGTCTTAATTTGTTGACTTCAAAGTAAGCTAGGTTGAAATTACCATCTTTAAATCCATTAGATTTTGCAATAAGAACTAACACCCGCTAAGGCCTCTCCTCCAAAACTACTCATAAAGAATCTCATATAACATGAGTCTATCTTCTCTACACTTCAAAGTCTTCAATCATTAATAATAACACTTGGGATCGGCCACCTGTCAACTCAAAAAGGCTCATAGAGATCAAAAACTTACCACCAATATACTTACCAAAATCCTCCAAACCCCGACAAAGTCATTTAGCTCCAACAACCTTTACACTCCTTCACAAAGTCTCTACATTCAAAGCTCTCACATAATCTTCCCATCTAATTAGCTAGTACCACCTAATTTGGTTAAAAAACTTCATACCTCACCATAACTTTATCCTCTAGCTACCTATCAACAAAAGATTAAGCACTATTGACGAACTTCACTTTCTAAATGACCAAACCAAGCTTTTTCACCTTTGCTCCTTATTCCCTAAAGCATATGACCACCTCTTTTTTCAATTGTCTATGTTCTTCCTATTTATGGCTTACTTCACTCAAAAAATGCAGCATTCTTTGAACAAAATCTACATTCTCAAACACCATCTTATAGCTTGTCCAAATTACTAATTCAAACAATGATAATGTTTTCATTAATAAAACTAACCTCAAGTCCTACGTTTTTTCTATTTGGAGTGAAAGAAATAAAAGGATATTCAATAATGTATGCTCCTCGGCTCAACATCCTCTCTCTAGCACTCTCTCCTCAATTAGAGAAATCCTTCATGCAAATGCTAGTAACATCTCCTTATATCTACAATTATATTATAGTTGGGACATATAATTGTTTTCTTTCACCACTCTATGTTTTATAGGAAAAAGGAATTTATTTTATGGACATGACGCATCATCACAACATAAGGATTTAACTTTAGCATGCCTGGAGAAATTGTAGACTTTTTATCAATATGAAAATTCTCAAAAACTACAACTTTGTCAAATCGATCAAGGATTCTCCTATAAAGCACACCTACTTAGAGCAATTCCTCGTAACTATATTCTATGTTCCTTCATCAATGAAACCAACTTTAAAGAAGCAAGCTACACTTTAAGTCTTACTAAAAAAACCAAGATTCTCAACCTATAACTGGAGAACCTATAGTAATTAAAGGAGGAGAGAATCCTCAACCTTAGTGATGGTGATCACAACTCTCTTAGCTTACCTCCATCCCTCATCAACATCACCTATTAATAGTCCATCCATCAAAAGAATGATGAGGTGACCAAACACAAGGTTAAGTAAAGAGAAGAAAAAGATATTACTGAGTTGAAACTTTTAATATAGCTGTGCTAAACATTTTTGGATTAACCTAGTTTTTGGTTGTAATAATCCCTAGTACTATTTTTTAGGATGATCTTTGCTTAAGTATCTCCTAAATAGTTAATTTGGGCTTCTTTCACTTATATGGGAAGGTTATGGACTTTTTAATAGACTATTCTAGCTTTCTTCTAGACTTATTATATCTAAAATGCTTATGAATTTGTTTTATTTATTAATTTTATTCTTACTTACTAATAAATAAATAAAATTGTTGGCATGCTTATAAATGACTAAATTAACATTATATGTGCAACTAAATTTGCAATAATGGACCTGCACTTAACATTACCTTTAACATGATACTAGTTGTCATTATGTTGAAATAATAAACTTTGCATCAAGTCAAAATTAAATTGCATATTAATTCATTGTCTCTACTACCAATAACATTCCATATGATCATAGTAAGATTACAAATTATAATGTATAGTTAAAATATAAATTAGTAATAATATAATCAATCGTCAATTTACTCAATCTAACATGGTGTAAGTTTTTATTCTTACAATACAAACTTGCATTTTATATAAATATATTACTTTATAAAGTATAAGATATGAACTTTTGAAATAAAATGTATAATTCTCTATATTATATTGGATCAAAAGTTTCAATATTATACTTGATAAGGGCAATTTGTATACGAATATGATATTCTTTTTCTTATCTACCAAAAGTATACGGTATCATTCTTTAAATCAAATTACATCATCTAATAAATATACTACATTATAAATCCCAAGAAGTGAACTCATGAATTTAGATTACAAGGGTACTTTTATAGAAATACATTGTTTGTTTCTTTATTTTTCGAAGGCATAAACAATTCCTTTTTAAGAAAGAAAAATCATACCTAACTTGTGTGTTCTATAACACATTTTGTTCTACCATTATAGAACTACTAGAAGATGAGTACTTATACTTTTATATTTCTAAATTAAAAATATTTAAGATAGAAGATAAATTTGATATGTATAAAACTTAATTTTCATCAAGATATGTAGCCATCATATTGAATACATGTAGATGGATTAAAAAAATCTCAAATTTCAAACAGCATTCAAATTAATGAATAAGGGATATATCCATGATTTTCAATTTCGTTCCATACCGGCCGGTATTGGGCGGTACACACTGTACCGGCCAGAGAATGGAACGAAATAAAGGTTTAATATACTGAGTGTAAATACCGGTCGGTAAATTTTAGAAAATACAGGAACTTATTAGCAAAATTTTCAAAAAAAACATTTCCTCTTCAATTTTTATTGTGATTTTTAATTTTTATTTTTAAAATAAAATAAATATTTTTATTA
>JAOQML010000001.1:2977633-2996383 GCA_027568935.1 Erythroxylum urbanii
TTGTTGTTAAAAATTGTTCTACGATATTTTAATGATTATTTGTTTATATTAGAAAAGTCCCACCACAAAATTTTCCTTGTCTAGACTGTAATTAAATTTAAATATTGAAATTTTATTTTATTGCAATGTGAAATATATTTATTATTATTTCAATAAATCCCAATGGTGACACATAGTCACCATAAAACTCATATGAAGACCCAGGGCCAACACTTAATGTTTCGGAGGAGATGTCTTAGTCTGTAACTGTCAATGTATCTCCCCTTTGATTTCCTTCTCTTGACACTGCATTTTGATTTCTAGATCTCAGGTAACTATTCCTCTTCCTCTTACGATTCTTTAGTGATTAGGGCTTTACAATTTCCTCCAATTCTACAGATTTTCTTTGGGATTTTTCGATCAAAGGTTTGATTTTCAGATCAGGTGAGCTTCTCGTGATATTTCTTCTCCTCTTCTCCTCTTCGTTAAATAGCATTCTTGTGTTGATTTTAGTGAAAAGAAGGATATAGTAGTGCGTCTCAGACCTGAAACTTGCTGAGAACCTCTGTTTTTTCCATCAGGCGAGTACCTGAAAATAGAAGTTCTCTAAAAAATGAGATGATTTTAGATGCTTGAAAATCTCTTGCCGATACTGTACTGAATTGATCCTTTGAATAATAAAGAGATTTTTATGAATAAAAGATCAGTAGTTTCAGAAAGTAGATGATGATTGCTTGGAACCTGACTTATTGAACTGTTCTAAAACTGGTCCCATGTGTTGTGAAATTGCTTGTGTGGTAAGGTTACGAAAACCCAATGAGGCTAAACTCTACATGCGAGGGCCAACCCTCTATAGCAGTGTAGGTTCAACTGATTAATAATTAGTTGTTCCCTTATACTAGCAATAGTAAGATTTATAAGGGAGGTTTGAGAGTTAGATTCCTCTCTGAATCTTCTGTTATTTCTCTCAGTCCAGACAACTTGGACGCATGTAGCAACTGAAACTAGTATGATATCCTTATCATATTTAGAGCTTTCTAGATGGGATAGTATCTGTAGGATCTCAGAGAGTCTGCAGTGGTTAGTCCCAGTATTACATAGGCTAAAGATTGTAGCCTAAATTCCTTTAGAATAATCACACTCAAAATAGTAAGATTCTCTAGTTTCATCTTTCAGATTACATAGAATACATGTCTTAGGGGAGGATAGGAACTTAGTCTATCCAATGTGTTGAGCCTGTTCAGCATAATTAGCTAGAGATGGAAACTAATATTAGGTCTAAGGACCTTGCTCCAAACCAGAGGTAACCATCCCACTATATTAGCTGACCCATCTCTCAACTTTTTTGCTTCCGTTATAGTAATTTCTAAAACAAGAACCCCATTCCATAAGTTGATGTCTGTCTCTCCTCAACTTCTATAATTAGGAATGGACAATAGTCTAATCTCATCTGAAGTTAACAACCAACTTCCATTACTAACTATTTCATAGAGCTTGGTTTTCTTTGGGAACCTCTCTGATAGGGATCTTGCTAGCTGATTATGAGTTAAAGGTCCTTGGCTTACCCAATTACCGTACCATAGGGAAAATTTTCTCCTGTCCCTAATTGACAAGTGATGTTTTGGTGCACCTCTTCTCTCATTCTCAATATTTGGTTAAAGAACCAGGAGTAATTGTCTTTAATATTTAGAGCCCAAAAACTCTCCCCTTTCAATATATAGGTGTGTATCCATTTGATCCACAGAGATTGTTTGTCACTTAGGATTCTCCAAATCCTCTCTGTCACTATGTTTTTCTTGCTAATTGACTCCAACCCCTAATCCACCTTCTTCCTTCAGTAGAGAAATAGCCTTCTAACTTACTTTTACCATTCCTTTCTCCCCATTTTCTTTCTCCCATAGAAACTATTTCATCAGCTTATCTAGAATTTTAATAAGCCCTTTTAAGAGGAAAAGATAGGAACACCAGTAAGTTTGCATAGACAGGATCACTGACTTTAGGAGCTAGATTTTCCCACCATAGGATAGAGCTCTATTAGTCTAAGATCCCAATCTTTTCTGGATTTTTTCTATCAAAGGAAAGCATTAACAAAATCTTAGGTTCCTGGAATGAATAGGAATTCCCAGATAATGAAGTGGAGGATCCTTCAAATCCATTCTTGTAGCTAGGGCTAAGGCATTAGACAAGTGAGAAGCACTTTTAAAGATAAAGAGATAACTCTTGTGGAGATTAATACCCAGACTAGAAACTCCTTAAAAGATTTGAGAGTATTCATCAGTAGAGAGACTGAGTGAACATCAGCCTTGCTTAGAAGAATAAGATCATCTGTAAAATATAAGCTAGTTAGTGAAATCTTCTTACATTTGGAATGGAATCTATATTTGGAGTCTCCTGAGATGTTGTGCTTCAGCATTTGAGTGAGGAGCTCCATACATATTAGAAAAGATAAGGGGACAGAGGATCCCCCTGCCTAAACCCTTTCTTGCCTTTAAAAATCTTAGTAGGACTCCCATTTATCAATAATCCGTAGGAAGCTGTGGCAATGCATTCTTTGATCCAGCCTATGAAGCGATAGGGGAAGTTCATGGCTTCCATGGTTCTGAGCAGAAAATTCCAGTTAACACAATCAAAGGCTTTCTGTAAATCTGCCTTAATAGCACAATTTTTAGGGCTTCTCCAGCTATTGTATCCTTCCAAAAGCTCTTACAATAGGAGAATATTGTCCCCAATGTCCCTGTTGTACATAAAAGCTCCTTAATTATCATTGATCAATAAATGTAAGATCTCCTTCAATCAATTCGCTAAGATCTTGGTAATGATCTTGTAGAGGAAGTTTGTGCAGGAAATAGGTCTGAAGTCACTCCATGATAATGGATTTGGGTTTTTAGGAATCAAACACAGAATAGTCTTATTTATTTCTTTTAGCAATACTCCTTATAGGAAGAATTCATACACAACCTCCTTGACTAAAACCCCTACACTGTTCTAAGATTTCTAGTACAAGACTCCATTCAGTCCATCAGGTCCAGGAGCTTTAGAGCCATTCATATCAAAAACAACTTTCTCGATTTCCTAATCTAAAACTGGTCTGATTAGCAAGGAAGCCTCATGTTGAGGGATTCTTACTAAAACAAACTGTCTAATATCTACTTCAATTCCAGGAGGGGAAACATCTGAACCTAGTAGGTTTTTAAAAAACTTCAAAGCATCCTTTGCTAATCCTTCTTGTCCATACACAGTCTCTCCTGATTCAAAAATTATGGAAGAAATTCTATTTCTGTTTTTTCTAGCTAAAATAGAATTGAAGAAGAATTTAGTACACCTATCCCCATCCTTAATCCAATTTACTCTCGATCTCTTCTTCAATAAAGAATATTGATTATCCACTAAGTGTAAGTAGTTCTTGAGAGCTTCCTTTTCAACTGAAGATAGAATAAGATCTGTAGGTTTTTCTGCCAACAATTTTTTAATAACATAGAGTTTATCCCTAGCTATTTTTACCTCCTTGGAGATATTTTGTCCTCCCAATGAGTTCAAGATCTTCAGTTCCTTTTTGATAGCCTTGAGTTTTTGGATGCTTATGAATTGTTTAGTCCTAAAGAAATCACACTCAAGGCCCTTCCTTATCGCTTCTTGAAAACCCTCCATGTTAACCAGAAAGTTATTGAACCTGAAAGGATAAAGAATTTTAGTCTTAGTAAACAAATTTTTGACCCCCTTTAGGAGTATGATCAGAGATTCTAGGGTCTAGGAATTGGGTTGTGCTTTTTGAAAACATATTGAGCCATTCCGCATTAACCATTACCCGATCCAATTTTTTCCTAATGTTCCAAATAGAGCTTTATTTATTTGACCAAGTGAATCTATGGCCCTTATATTTCAGATCAATAAGCTCCACATTGTGCATACAATCAAACATATCCGAAGAGTAGTTAAGTAAATTACAATTCCGTTCTGCTTCCGATCTGAATAAGGTAGTGCTAAAGTCTCCACTAACCTACCATGGATCATTAATGGTAGCCTTAATTCTTTGAAGAGAATTCTAGAGTTCAGTGCATTGAAACATAGTATTGAAACCGTAGACAAAAGTAGATGAAACACAACAATTTTCTATTTTGAATTTAATATCAGTGTGTATAAACTACTAGCTAGATTCAATTGCTTTCACCTCCAAGAACTCCCCATCATAAGTAATAATAATCCTACCATAGGCATGATTTTGATGGATTGTGAGAAACTGCCATTTGCTACCCAAACAACCAAGTTTATTCAAATTAACTTCTCTAATGTTGGTTTCCAAAAGACAAAAAAGAAGAGCCTTCTCCTTTAGGACAAAATCCCTTACCGCATTGAGCTTGGAAGGGTTATTTATTCCTCGAGCATTCCATATGATTAGGTTCATATGATATTATTTTTCCCTTAGGAGCTTTTCCTACTGCTCCTGTTACTTTTCCTAGAGATAACTGTCTCAAATTTCTCTTCTTGATTCACTCCATTCTACCTATCCTCCTCCATCTGACTTTGCTCATTCTCATTTTGTGCATATGTGGGGACTATAACTCCTTCACTGGACTGAACTCCACTAGACTAAATCAGGGAATTTTCTCCCTTATTCATTAGTGAGGTTTATGCGTAGGGTGGAGTATGAGACTTTCCTTCCAGCTGGGCTAAAGCTGGGGAATTCTCCTTCTGATTGCTCTCCCCTTTTGTAGGGGACATTTTTTCGGCCTGAACTTGCTCCTAGTTTGTAGAAACTACCTCTTCATTTACACTTTCTTTACTGTCGCCCGAGATAATCTCTTCCATACCCATCACCTCCCAATAATCACCCCTTGTAAAGACTTTCCCTGTTGGCTTCCATTCTTTGCCCTGGGCCTTCAGAGATGGCTTCCATTGGTAAGTTATCAGGACTTTATCCTCAGTAAGAGAGGATTCATTTGCCAACCTAAGGATAGGAATGTTGTCTGGCATTTCCTTAGTGATGTTCATGCTCACACATAACCGAGAAAAACCTACCCTTTTCTGCAATGTCATGTTTTCATCCATGCATATAGGTTTCCCTAAATAACTAGCTAGCATACTCAAACCCTTGGAAGTCTAATATTCTAATGGAATATTGTGGATATTCACCCAAAGAAGGATGTTCTTCATTCTAATTTTTTTCTAATACCATTCTCAGTTGCCAATTTTGGAGAAATAATGGGAGTTGAGAGATATGCCAAGGGCCCTCTTCTATCACCTTTTGAGCTTTTGATTTGGATGAAAAGGTGAAAATCAAATTCTCCTCCGCAGTTAACATGACCTCCATAAGACTTCTCCCTTTCCAATTTCGTTGAGCCCATGCCTGTATTACTGAAAATACAAGCTTTCTGTCCATAAAAAAACCAATTAAGGTGGCTTCTCATGTCCTAGCCCCTTCCTGTAGGATGTCTAGGCTGGGAGCTACGATTAACTTCCCTACAATCTCCACAAGAGGGCTGTAAGTCAAGGAGGAGCCCGAGTTATCTCCCACTACCTACTTCCATGTCTTTCTAATGCCAGCAGTTATGTCACCTACGGTATGAGCTGAGAGTTTGGGAGAGGAAACAGAGGTAGATGGAGGGGTGGAAGTCGAGTGGGAAGAGGAAGAGTGTTATGCTGGAGACGGTGGGGGTTGGGCATGGGAGGAGGGTTTGCGGAGTGGAATTGGTGAGTTTGTTTTGAGATTGGATGGTAAAGGTGGGAAATCAGTCTCCATTATAAGGTTAGAGACCCACAGAGTTGAAGATGGCTCAAATCTAGGGTTAAGGTTTGGGTGAGTGTGTAGGAAGTTAAAGAGAAGCTAGAGTTTCTCTCTCATTGATCAGCTTAAAGGTTGTCCCGAAGATAACTTTTAGAACGAGATATGGGCATTATGAATTTTTAATGATACCTTTTGGACTCACAAATGCTCCAGCAGCCTTTATGGATCTCTTAAATAATATTTTCCGTCCTTATTTGGATCAATTTATGGTAGCCTCCATTGATGATATCTTGGTTTATTTTAAGAACCGAGAAGAGCACAATGAGCATCTGAGAATTATTTTGTAGACTTTGAGGGATAAACAACTTTATGTCAAGTTCAGTAAATGTGAATTTTGGCTTGATGAAGTTTCTTTCCTTGGTCATGTCATTTCAGTAGATGGGATTAGAGTTGATCCTAAAAAGATGGAAGTCATTCTAGAATGGAAGCCACCCAGGAATGCTACAGAGATTAAAAGTTTCTTAGGCTTGGTAGGATACTATAGAAGATTTGTTAAGGGATTCACCATAATCACAACACCTTTGACCAAGTTACTTTAAAAGAATGCAAAATTCGTGTGGAGTGATAAATGTCAGGAAAACTTTGAGAAGCTAAAGGCCATATTAACTAAAGTGCCTATTCTTACACAATCTGTACTTGGTAGAGACTTCGTGATCTATAGTGATGCCTCATATAACGGGCTTGAATGTGTACTCATGCAAGAAGGAAAGGTAGTTGCTTATGCTTCTAGGCAACTTAAGCCTCATAAAAGGAACTACCCGATCCATGATTTAGAGTTAGCAATCATAGTCTTTGCTTTGAAGATTTAGAGGCATTACTTATTTGGAGAGAATGATATATTTACACATATCACAAAAGTCTTAAATATTTGCCCACACAGAAAGAGTTGAACTAAAGGCAAAGAACATGGATAAATTTGATTAAAGATTATGATTGCATCATTGACTATCATCCAGGCAAAGCAAATGTTGTAGTCGATGCTCTTATCAAGAAATCATTATTAGCTTTAAGAGCAATAAATGCTAGATTATTAGTATTGAGTGATGAAGCCATCGTAGCTTAATTGAGACTCAAACCAAACTTGTTACAACAAGTTCAGGAAGCACAAAAGCAAGATAAAAAGCTAGCTATCATTCTTAAACAAATTTAAGAGAGGAAGGATAGTGAATATGCAAGCAAAGAGGATGGCTACTTGTATTACAAAGATAGAATATGTCCCCTTAATGATGATGAGCTGAAAAATAACATCATGAAGGAAGCCCATAGCAGTTCATATGTTGTGCACCTAGGAAGTACTAAAATGTACCAAGATTTGAAGACACATTATTGGTGGTTAGGTATGAAAAGAGACATTGCAGAGTATGTTACCAAGTGTCTTACATGCCAACAAGTAAAAGTAGAACATCAAGTTCCATCGAGTTTACTTCAACTAATAATATAACTGAATAAAAATGAGATCAAATCACGATGAATTTTATGTCTGGTTCACCTCAAACTAGGAAGAAGCATAATGTCGTATGGGTGATTATAGATAGATTGACCAAGTCAGCTCACTTCTTACCTGTCAGAACTGACTACCATCTCTAAAACTGTGCAGAATTATACTTCAATGGAGTACCATCATCTTGTTAGAGTTATGTAAATGTAGTGCCCTAGAAAGCAAATGTATTTACATATAACTTAATTTTCTTCCAGTTACAAAATTGTAATGAAAATCTTTATTATTAATAAAATAAAAGAGTTTGGTTTTATTTGTATGAGCATGATATAACTAGTCATAAGGTACCAAGGTTCTTTTGCAAGTAATATACATATACATGGAGATGTATGGGAAACATTTGTATTATTATAATCTAAATTAATTGATTCACAGTCAAATAATCAAGTTGGTCGCTTGATTATAGTTTAGACTATAGTGTTGCGAGTTACCTCTATGTAAGTAAAGGAATTTACTTCAAAGGAATGATGAGTTTCAAATCATGATAGTAGTTGACTATCGGTAATGGCACTATTAAATGAATATGGAATCATGTATGTTTTTTTTAAGAATAAAGTAGGTCGTTACTTTAATCTTAAAACATACACCTTAGCATTCGTTCATTACGAACCACAATCTTGATGAGTGGTGAACTCATGTGCGTTTCATTATAATTCTTGATATGATCGAAATGGATTTTTACAGGGTATCAATCTAGTGTCCGTATGTTGGAATTATTAATTGACACATGCATCAGGAAACATTCACTCAAATAAAGAGTTTATAGTGATATTATCACTTCTAGATGTTTTACGGAGATTGGTGATTAAATTGGCGCTAGTAGTTTGATGGACTAGCCACCCATCAAGTCTAACACCAAGATTAGATCTTATGTGTTAATCACCATGTAGAGTAAAACGGGAGATCTAGATGGAAAAACCAATATAAGGGCAAAACGGTAATTTTATCCTTTATTTTGTAGATGGCTATAATATGGTTCATAATAGAGTTTGTGATTGGACATCAAATTAATATTTTTAAATCACAGTTTCTCATAATTTAAGTAATTCAAGAATTCAACCAATTGTCTTTAGTAGAATAATATTTGGTTAATAAGTCGGAATTAATGCTAATAAGATTACATTAATTTCGGGCTTATTGGAGCTTGAATTATTTAAATCTAATTAGATTTCCCACTTGACTTATGGGAAGGTTATCAAGGAAAGTAAGAAAAATCAATTGAGGTTATCGGAAAGAAAATGAGACAGTTTAGAGAGAGATGGACGAATTGGATTTAGACTGATACGACCGGAACAATTTAATTAAGAGTTAATTAAATTGGGTCTTAAGTCTAAAATTAATTATTGGGCTTACAATAATTAATTGTTAATTATAAGCTCAAAAGAAATATTTAATATTGGGCTGAATTTTGATTTAATTAATTAAATTAATTGAATTAAAATCTAATTCATCAATCATTAATGGATGGTCATTAAAGATGAATGGCAACGTAGCTTTGGAAGGATTTTTTTTTTTAAGTAGCTTTTACCAAATGCTCATTTGATGATGCATGTACCGAAGATGTGACTGGAGTTATAAAGAATAAGTTCTTTAGGAACATGTTATGATTATAAATAATCTTTAAGGATTGTAGTGGAGGGGTCTTCTTTTTGAAAAATGAGAAACATACGTCATTTTTGGCATTCTTTTTATTAAAGAATGAAATGAGTGCTTTGTAATTACTTTCTCCACTCACTTCCAAAGCAAACCATTAATTCCACTCTTTATTAAAAGGTGTAATGGTTGCTTTTTAAACAAAATGTTAGTAGTACGTTTTTATTTAAGGATAACTAACGTGCAAGTGTTGGACTTGGAATAATATAATGCTTTTGGCATGTTCTGATGCTATAAATGTACGTGAAGGGCTTTTAGCCTTAATTTTTTCTCTCTCAAAAATAAAAGGCTCAAATGAGACCATCGGCAATAGCAAAGAAGATGAGAAAGTCTTATGGTTCTTCTTTAAGCTAGTCGAATATTGAAAATGAGAAGGTCTCATTTTTGGGTTCTTGCTTAACTAGCCGAATATAGCAAAGGTTTGCTATTCATTTTTCTTCTCCTTTCTCACCAAAGGATCTTGATAACTAAGCTATACAAGGAGAACAAGTGGTAGATCGGATTGGTTGAGGGTACGACAATGAGGAGAGGAGTCAAAGCTGTAACAAGGAGTCGGTAAAAATTTCGATCGTGTTCTTATTATATCTATTTTCCTTATACGGTATCATGTATGGATTAAAGCATGTTGATTAGGTGTTTTCGCTTCCGCTATATTGTGATTTCAGAAAAAATTTTTGAAATCTATCGTTTAGCCAAACCAAGCATGTTTATTGTTTCCGATCCAACACTTCCATCATATCAGATCGAGATCTAAGATTCACCTTAAGATTTTGGAAGAAATTACATGAAGCATTGGGTACTAAGCTAAATTTTAGTATAACTTTTCATCCTCAAACGGATGGTCAATCAGAGAGAGTGATTCAGGTGTTAGAAGATATGCTTAGGAGTTATGTTATCAGTTTTAAAAGAAGCTATGATGAACACCTTCCATTGATTGAATTTGTATACAATAATAGCTATCAAGCAAGCATACAAATGGCATCGTATAAGGCTCTTTACAGTAGAAAGTGCAGAACAGCCTTATGCTGGATAGAACTCAATGAAAGCAAGTTCATGGGTCTATAATTGATAAAGGAAACCGAGGATAAAGTTACGATTATAAAAGAAAGGTTGAAAGCCACTTCTGATCGGCAAAAATCATATGCAAATTTGAAGAGAAAGGACATTGAATATGTTACTGGTGATAAGGTTTTCTTAAAAGCTTCACCATGGAAGAAACTGTTTCAATTTAGTAAGAAGGGTAAGTTAAGCCCTAGATTCATTAGTCCATATGAGATCATTAAGCGTGTGGGACTAGTAGCCTACAGATTACAATTACCACAAGATCTGGAAAAGATTCATGATGTCTTCCATGTATCTATGTTAAGAAGATATTGGTCTGATCCATCACATATTATAATACTGGAAGATATTGAAATACAATCAGATCTAACTTATGAAGAGAAGCTGGTGAAGATTTTAGCAAAAGATACAAAATAGTTAAGGGATAAGATGTTTCCACTAGTGAAAGTACTATGGACCAACCACGAGGTCGAGGAAGCTACATAGGAACCAGAAGAAACTATAAGAAAGTCTTATCCACGACTATTTGACACAGGTAAATTTTGAGGATGATATTTTATTTTAAAGGGGAAGAATTGTAACACCCCAAAATCTCGATTTCATGAATATTACTTTTTAGGCCATGAATAGTATATCCTGAGCTGAATAGTGACACCTGGGTCCCAAACTGCATTTTTATTTTATTTGGCATCGGATAATATTGTTCAAGGATAGCCTAAGGATCAAATTAGTACTCAAAACGAGTTTGTTTTGAGGGTTTGACTAAGAGATGACTAGTGGTCAAAGTTTGACCCGAGAAAGGATGAAAGTTAAACCCAAAACTATTAATGGAAATAAATGATATTAATTAAGGTTTTTATATAGGGTTGATATTTTTCTTATGGGTATTTTTATTGAGAAGAAAAGAATGGACTAAAAGTTAAAGTTAATTTTAGGTTTTTTCAAAAAAATAAAAAGAGTTATTAAGGGGCCACATGTCATTTTTTTGGCCACCTACCCTCTCTTCTTCACCGAGGAGTGCCGAGAACTACCTTTTCTTCTTTTTCCTCCATTTTCTTTCAACTTCTCCGACTTTCAAGCCATATTTCTTTATTTTTAACCCTCAAATCACCTATAAAACACTAAATCATTAACCTAGGGTCCCTAAATTTACCATATCAACAAAACAAAATTTGGGAAAAGATGAAGAAAAGGTATATAGGGGCTCTTGATGAATAGTACTCAAAAATTTATAAGGTAAGTTAACGGAGTTTTGATTATTTTTAGCACGTAATTTTGGTGTAGTTTCATGCATTGATAAATAAAATGCATGAAATTGAGTGTTTATGCAATATTATAAAGATAAAGAAGAGGAATTAAAGCAGAGAGAGAAAGAGAAAGAGAAGGAATAAAGAATTTTTGGTGAAATTGAAGTTGATGGAAGCTTAATTCGAAAATTTGGACATCAATTTGATATGTGTTCTTGCAATTCTGTTTTTCCTTAAAAATTGTGTATTAGGTAATTTAGGGTTCTTGAGATAAAATTGGGAGTTTATGAAATTGTTGTTAAAAATATTTAATTGGATTATAAATGAAGTAGTATATGTGATTAATTTAGATTTTGGACTTATAATTTGTATTTTTTTCCCAATTTGCATACATTATGTTTGAATTGGTAAACTTGATATACATGTTATTTTTGACTAATTCGTGAGATGAATTTGTCTTGAATATTGTATGAACTAAACTAAAACCAATAATGGAAGGGAAAAAAATGACATTAAGGAGTGACATTTGCTTTGGTCGAATATAGAATACCTTGAATTGGCTATTATAAGTGTTTATCATTAAATTTCAAAGGAATTTAATTAGATTTTTCCCTAATAAAATAGATAGGAATTGGAGGAATGTGATAAGGTTGGCATGTCAAATAGGAAGTTAGCAGTACTGCATCATGATATGTGTTATTGGACTATATGGCTTTGAGAGCTCAGTTCTAGAGTAAGACATTTGATTTATGTTATGAACTGCATGGCTCCGAGAGCTCAGTTCTAATATGAATGTATATAAAAAATAGACCGTATGGTTCCGAGAACCCAGTTTAAAATCCTGCTTATCCAATTTGGTGATGCAATTCTGTAACAGCTCAGACCATCCATCCACAGATATTGTCTGCTTTAGTTGCCCATCGGGCTAAGACCCTCATAGTTTTACTCTTCCTGTACCTAGGAAAATGCATCTATAGGAAAGAGGTATTCGTACCCTTATAAGGCATACTTCATTCTCCTCTCCAACCGATGTGGGATCTCAAAATTCACCCCCTTTTAGGGCCCAGCGTCCTCGCTGACACAACGAGTTGCGAACTGGCTTTGATACCATTCGTAACAATCCAGACCACCCGCTCACATATATTGTCCACTTTTGGTTGCCTATCGGGCCAAGCCCTCATGGTTTTGCTCTTCTCACACATTGAAAAATGCGTTTATAGGAAAGAGATATCCGTACCCCTATAAGGCGTATTTCGTTTTCCTCTCCAACTGATGTAGGATCTCACAATCCACCCCTTTAGGGTCTAGTGTCCTCGCTAGCACAATGGGTTGGGAACCGGCTCTGATACCATTTGTAATAGCCTAAACCACTCGCCCACAAATATTGTCCGCTTTGGATTGCCCATCAGGCCAAGGCCCTCACAGTTTTGCTCTTCCTACACCCAGGAAAATGCATCAATGGGGAAGAGGTATTCGTACCCTTATAAGGTGTACTTTGTTCTCCTCTCCAACCATCGTGAGATCTCATAATCCCCAAATTTTACAATCTCTAGATTTCTGTGGGCGGGTGGTCTGGGCTGTTACAAATTCCATTGGATTTTACTTTAGGGCAATTACATAAAATAGATAAATGCAAGATTAATAGTTAAAGAACTTCAAATGAAAGTAGTAATTGAATCTACAATTAATTGATCATTGTATAATTAGATATGAATTATTATAATAGATATATGCTTGTATTTCATAAATTGATTTTAAATGCCTATTTATACTTAGAAATAAATGAAGATATTTGTATTTGAAAAATATTATATGTTATGCATGTTATGGTGGAATGAATTAAATTGAATGAGAAATAGAATTGTTTGAACGCTACTAAGCCTATAACTTAGCGTGTGGTTTTTCTTTTCGCGCGTAGGATTTAAAGAGAATTAGAAGAAAGCTGTGGTGGATCTACTATAAGACAAGAGTCACATAGAGGATCTCAGAAGACTTGGAGGTGGATATACTACCAAATGTTATTTTTGTTTCTAGTTATGGCATGTACACATAAAGAAGTGAAGGATTACATAATTTTATTATGAATTATATATAAAAGTTATGTATAAAATTTGATTTAGATGAGTTGAAATGTATTAGAGGATGGGTAATTATTTTATCAAGGAGTTTGACATGGAGATGGATAAGAAGTATATTGAAGTTTCTTGTAGGAGGTTTTAAGCAAATATAGAGGAAAATTTGTCAAAATTTTTATAAAGTGAATAGTAATTGCTAGAATAATGAGGTTTTACGTAGAAAATGTTGTAGTTCGAAGTATTATGTATTTAAGAATATGGTATCACTCAGTATACCTATTCCATTATCGGGTATGAGGTGTTACAGTGTTAGAATAAGAAGGATTTTAGCACACTTTTAGGGATATGAAGAAACTATCTAAAGGAGCAACAACAATTACTCTAGGAGAGATTTGTTGCTCATTATATAAGACACACTTAAAGTTGTGTGGTGGTGGAGATGTATATAAGCCGAAGAGGAAACTTCTCCAAATTTGTGGCATCGATAATTTTGACGCATGATGAGAAGGGATTAAAGTTTTTGGTTCATAAATCCCATGTCCCAGTTAAGGGCACACTACCACATAATCCTTGTGATCATTGTTTAGCTGGAAAGCAGTATAGAGTCTTTTTCAAGAGAAGAACTACTAGGAAGTCAGAGATATTGGAGTTGATGCATTCAGTTACCTGTGGCCCTATTGAGGAGGAGTCATTAAGAGGTAAAAAATTTTACATTTATTAGGTGTACATATTGAACTCAAAGAGTTAAGTATTTGAAATTTTTCAGAAATTTCATGTCATGGTAGAAATAGAAGATGAGCGGATGATGAAGTGCCTACAAACATATAATGAAGGTGAGTATGCTTCCAAGGTGTTTAAAGATTAATATACATTGCATGGCACTAGACATGAAAAGACAAAAGCAGGGACTTTACAAGATAACGGTGTTGTTAAGAGGATGAGTAGAACAATTATAGAGAATGTTCATTGTATGCTTGGAATTTCTATATTACTAAGGAAATTTTGGGGTGAAACAGTCCGAACTATAGTCTACTTGATTAATATAGCTCCCTCAATTCCATTTAATTTTGAAATTCCTAAGAGAGCATGGACCGGTAAAGATATCACATATCATCATTTGAGAGTTTTTAACTACAAGGTATTTAGACATGTACCCAAGGGTCAGAAATAGAAGCTTAACTCAAAGGCTATACTTTAAATTTTTGTTGGATATAGTGGTGATCAGTTTGGCTTCATACTTTATGACCCAAAGAAGCAAAAGGTGGTCAGGAGCAAAGAATATTCTATGAGCATAAGAGACGTGTTGATCTTTTGAAAGGAGATAAGTCATCACACAGTAGCTCATCATATGATATGGTTAATTCTTCACCAATTTCTTCTACTATTGAGCAGTCTCCAGGTGAAGGAGATGAAGTATATGACCAAACACATATTGATGATGATCAAATATAGCTTGGTAATAATGAGCTACATGAACCACATTTGGGTAGTGCTAAAGATAAGAAGAATTTCTTGGGAATCCTACAAGATCCATTCGTTCTTTTTTCTCTGACAGATGGTCAGAACTTCATCTGGGTTTGAATCCCACTGAGAGGTCCACTAAAGATCAGAAATTGTTGAAGAAAGAACAAGATGTTTCTTTTATCCCTTAGATAAATGACTGGATTAGGACTTGATATTCCCATAAACTAATGGGAGTGGATATGTTAATCTCCATGCTTTCTTTCTTTTGAATCATAAAGAAAGTAGAGCCCTTGGGACCAAATTAGTTATTGGGCAGTAAAAATTGTAACAAGCGTACCAGAAGCTATTCCTGTAATAGGATCACCTCTAAATCACATCGATTCATTTTTGAATCTCTATATATGCAATTCCCTTAAGACCAGGAATGTCAGTGCATCTGGGAAAAAAACAATTGATCTCTATCAATAGACCCACTAAAGACCTGAACCATAAAGTACTTATTCCCACTGCTTAACTTTCAATTTGCCTCTGACCATCAATTTTTGAGGAAAATAGACAGGGGAAGCAACTGGATTCAACAACTAATGATATACATATACGCAGGTTGATAAAGAAGAAAAGGCCTTTTACAAGATATCTAAGTTCATAATACCTATTGGTTACTGTTGAGAAGCAGCCTGAGAATGTGCAAGAGGTTGCATCTTTTGTTGAAAAAGATCTCTGACTCACAGCTATGAAGGAAGAGATTATTTCTTTAAAGAAGAATGATATATATGAGCTTTGGAAGCTTTCAAAAGGCAAAAACGCACTAAAAATAAGTGGGTGTTTAAGATAAAGAAAGATGGTGACAAGCTGGTAAAGCACAAGGCAAGGCTAGTGGTGAAAGGGTTCAGTCAAAATAAGGGCATAGATTTTAATGAAATCTTCTCACCAGTAGTCAAGATGACCTCAATTCAAACAATTTTGAGTCTAACTGCCAGTTTAGAACTTGAACTCGAACAAATAGATGTTAAAACAACCTTCTTCTATGGAGATTTGGAAGAAGAGATATATATGGAGCAACTAGAAAGTTTCAAAACTAAAGGCAAGAAAAATCTGATCTATAAGTTAAAGAAAAGTCTATCTCTTCCAAGGCAGTAGTATCAATAGTTCAATTCTTTTATAATCAATCATGGTTACAAACAAACTTATGTTGATGCTTGTGTATATTTTAAGAAGTTCACATATGATAACTTCATCATTCTTCTTCTATATGTTGATTATGGGTAAAGATGTTGAGAGAATACAAAAGTTGCAGTATTTGTCTAAATCTTTTGATGTGAATGATTTATGATCTGCAAAGTAGATTTTAAGTATGGAAATAACTCAGGATAGGAAGAGTAGGAGATAGTGGTTCTCTCAGGAGAGATATATTAAATAGGTTCTAGAAAGGTTCAATCTAAGGCATGTCAAGCTAGTTAGCACGCCACTAGAACCTCACTTCAAGCTGAGTAAGCATGCATATCCCTCAACAAAAAAGGAGAAAGATGATATGTACTCATCTATATTAGGGTCTTTATTATATACAATAGTGTGCACAAGGTCAGATATTGCATAGGATATTGGGATAATGAGTAGATTCTTGTCTTCTTGACTGGGGGGAGACACGACAATTTAGGGTACTAGCACATTCGTATCATTAACTTACACAACTGTGTATATCGACTGTGTAAGCACGCATGCCTGTATTCTCCACTTACATGATCATGTGGATCAGCCGTGTAAGTCTCTAAAACCGTGTGAAGGAGTGAAGAGTGAAGACATACATGGTCATGCACACGCCCGTATTCATGACATACACAATGATGTGTGATGATCGCGTATCTTTTTATGACCGTGTACATCTGCTAGTGAGTCTATGTTGAACATACATGGTCACTTACACAACTGTGTATGTGACCATGTACAGTACAGAAAAACCTAATTCGTAATATAAAAGAGAAAAATACATAGGTTTTGCATGTGAGTGAGACTATAACATCTAAAAGTGAAGAAAAACAAAGAGACAACAAGTAGTGTAGTATTCTCATCCTTTTTTATTGTTTTTAGGATTAGTTTGAGAGTTTGTTGACTGTTACATCAACTTTCATTTCAATCATGAAACTTTGTGAGATAACTTATTGTTGTGGCGTCAAAGATTAAACTTTGTAAATCCTTATTTGAATTTAGTGGATTTGCTTATCGATTTAGCTTATGGTTTTTCCCTGTACACTAAAGGGTTTTCATGTAAACCTTGGTGTTTGTTTCATTATTAAGTTTCTTAATCCCATACCAATTTACTGGTTAAAGTTGAAGAGTATTTTAGTTGTTGATATTTGATTAATCTTTTAAAGAGTTGTATTATTATCTCCCAACACGAAGTCCCTTATAATTTGTACTTCAGATAAAAAAGAAAAAGATATTTCATGTTTTCCTTGAAAGCGAGTGATCAAATTCCTCCAATTCTAACCAAACACAACTAAAGAAAAATTTTTCAAGTTGAACTCCAACCCAACTATCGATTCCTTTAATAATATTGACAATCAAGTAAAGTGAAAAGAAAAAGAAGATAACGTGCATAAAGAAAATGAACTCTTCTAACCTTCTACTATGAAAAAATCATTTGTAAAGATTCCATTTTTTTAGATTTTTTCAACCTGATGTCAAAGCTTTAAAATTTTTAAATTGAGTGACCAATAGTTTAAAACTTTAACATTTAAATTGAAAACGTTAATTTTTTCTAATATGGCTGATGAGAGTTTATTAGTCAAGACATATAATTATCACCTAGGAAAAAAAAGAGTCGAACTAAGTATACAAGACATATCCTATTTTAGTATCCAAATACCCCTTATTCATCTTATTTTCAAAAAACTTAGAAACTACAAACCCTAGTTATCTAAGTGTTTCTGCAACCACCTTTGCTTCTTCAATTTCTCCCACTGTCGCCATAACCTACATCTATCGCCTTGTCAAACAAGGAACTTATCAAACAAAACTGGTTAACAAATTTCACTTACATGGACAGTTTTATCTGCAACCTTGAACTTTACACTTTCAACTTTAAGCAACCAAAGCCCTCAAAGGGTTCGACTTTAAGCCAACAAAATTCCACCATGAAAAAGATAGTTATACGTCCTCCCATCATCGCAATAGTTAATAACATAATCAAGATTGTGAACCAAAAGAAGTATGACAAAGGTGTTTGTCGATGACTATAGAACAAGTATATGATAAAGATTTATTACTTAAATTGAAAAGGTGCTCAGATTTAGCATGTTTGACACCTTCATAGAAACTGCTAAAGCTTATGGTATTGTAACTTTTAGGCTTCGTAGATGCAAAGCTATTTTGAATTTTCCTTTAGAAGCTGGGAATTCAAGTTCTAGTGTTTTGATTTCTATGGAATCTAGGATTTCATAGACTGATAACTATAAGAAAAATGAACATTAAAGACGCAGAGAGTGTGGAGAGTAACAAGTTGGTAAAAACAGAGAACTCTTTTTCAACCAATGTCAAGGAAGAGAAGATGGAAGCTTCTTTATCAGAAAGTGACGTCAAGGCTGTGGAAAATGCTAGAGAAGCAAAGATCGCAACGATAACACTAACAATTTTAGAATTTATGAAAAATAAGATGAATAAGATTTGACCTATATGCTTAGTTGAACAATTTTTATCATTTTTCACAATTAAGAAATATAAGTTTTGAATAACAAAACTCTCGTTAGCCACATTAGTAAATTAGTAATAGAATTAATGTTTTCAATTGTTAAATTTTTCAAAAATTAGTCACTCAATTGAAAATATTTTAAACTTTGACATTGAATTAAAACATATCAAAAGGTTAGACTTTGTTATGAATATATTGTTGGTTTATGCCCTACAACCAATCACATTGGTTGTATTTTAGTGACAAATTATTTAAAGGCATTATTTATCTTGTACATGTTTAGATGTATATGATAAAGTCCA
>JAOQML010000001.1:3004952-3017162 GCA_027568935.1 Erythroxylum urbanii
TTTTATAGCGGTTCATTACCGATTGAACCTTTAAACCTTAAACCTTTCTTTTGACCGATTCGATAACTGGTTCTATTTTTAAAACATTAATAATTGCATTTATCATTTATGGCTATATAATTGCTGTAATATTTTATACATAACAGGCAGGATATGTATGCTTCTTGAACAAACAAGATTCTTTGATACAATATTCAGTATAATGCTGCACAACGTAGTATCCTTATTTTTCCCGAATTTTGCAACAATGTTAAACTATTAGTATACAAATGAATCTATTGCGTATAATGACACATCTGTATCGAGGATAAATACCTTATCCCCACCCTTCTACTTCACCCACCAACAATTCTATCGTATGCCGGGTAAATATTTGCTATAATACCAAACAACTTTTCACTGAAGGCTCATGGCCAATCAGCCGTTTTGAACCTCTCTACTCCCAGTGTTCTTCGAGTTCCTTGCAGATTAACTATTGCCGGACACTTTCTGATCAGCTTTTATGTACTTAAAAATAGATGACACCTATACGAATGAATTATAAAAATAGGTGACACCTATATGAATGAATTATAATGATGCTTCCCAGACCCTGTAATCTCTTCCCTCGGAAGCCAAAGACCACCTTCTGGGTCCACTTGGTGGTTCGTAATAACCTGGTCCAATTTTCATCGCTACTTTCTCGTCGATGATAGCCGCATAGACATCCCTTTCTGCCTTGACTATTTTAACCTTTCAAAATAGCATATTAATATTAGCAAGTCCATGCTTGCGGTTCAAAAATTGGTCCATTCTTCTTGTGAATAGGATTTAAGTTGTCAAGGGTAGGAAGCAATTTCAGATCTGACTATTTAAAATAAAAACAAATAGATTGCTACTTACCTTGCTCCGACAGTGGATTTTGTTCCTTTTTCTAATAGCGATAAGAGCTGAAATCTCATATCGGTGATGAGAGAAAATGTGGTCAAAAAAGACAGCTGGTGTCCCTGGATGAGTCAAGATGTATGCATATCCTTGCATTTCCTTCCCAGCAGGGAATCTCCAATGGCCCTTTATGAAGAAAATCTTGGGTCAACTATCATCATAATACCAGTCTTATTGGCAACGCAGAAACAAGACTGTATTCCATTTAATCTCCTAAAGAGGCTAACGGTTTAGCTGAGGTCATTGCTCGAATATGTTTCCAACAAAGTAAGGCTTGAATGATGTACTCTAATTGTTTCCTCTATTGGTCTCCTTTTCTTATTCTAAGAATTCCTCAATTTTTGGATGATTCGCCTTACCTTTTCTCCTACTACATGATTTTTTTTCATTATTTTCTTTTGTTCTGCACCTAAGAACTAGAATATCTACTTTGTGTGCATGCAGCTTCCTTCTTAACCAATATTCTTCTCATTATAGAAACAACATATTCGGAATCTCATGTCTTTATGACTACTTTTAGTTTAAGTCTTTGATCAATTTCCTTCCTCTAGAAGAATCAAATTTAAAGCAGATAAAACCTGAGTAGAGCCAGTGTCATGATTCTCTATGAAGGTAATAGCACGAGATGGCCACCACCCAACAACCCCAGGAGGCTTTCCCTTTCGGTCTGATAATCGCCAGTACTCACATCTTTCCAGCACCTACACAAAGTTAATAGCATCCTATCAATGCAGTAACCTTATAACAAGTTGTTTTAATTATGTAATAACAGGAAGATAGGACAAGAAAATGGTTCATCAAGAGCAACACAGAAAGATCTATTTTCCCTGTCCTTATTCTTCGAGTTAAACAATTAGGCTTTCATAAAGATGCCTGATCAGATTAATGAAAGAACCAAGTTTTGGCATTACTCAATTTCATGAAGCCTTTCCAATTACGTTAAAATTGTTCATGATATTCTGATCATTACCGAATGAAGAATGCCCTTAGTGGTGACATCAAAAGCACCAGCAGTTCCACCAGTCGCATTGATCCAGTCAATAATTCTCTGCCGATGAGCATCTTGATTATAATTCATTTCACCATATGTGTAACTGAGAGAATCCCAATACTCGCCAACTGCAAAATAAGGTTCACTTGCATCCAGGTACTCTTTGACGTAGCCTCCCCAGAAACCTCGGGCAAAATCAAGCCTCCATCCATCATACCCAATTTCTTTTCTACAGATCAAACATGATCATAAATTAAGCAGATATAGAATAATCCCTTCATCTAAACATCGGCGCATGTTAAGCACAGAAAGCCTACCTGTGCAGTAGGAAGGGCTTCTAACTAATTCAAACAACTAAAGATATGAATAACAACAGAACATGGGGATAAAATGATTATCTACTCGCCTTAGCTTGGATCTTAAATGATAGAATCCAGAGCAAGGAAGCTTTACACGAGATGAATTTCAGGCATGTTTCAATTAATGATGTCAAGCACTATCAAATTCAAATTCAGTTTGTCCTCAAATCATCAACCAATGACATAACAAGAAAACAAGCACAGGCAAGCAACAAATAGAATCAATCAACAAGATTTTAAAGACAATACCGAGGGAAAACATGATTTATGACTAAGCTTTTTTTCAGATTTTTATCTTTTTAAGATATTTTGTACCCTTGTAACTAGGATGATAGTTTCCTATTTAGTTAGGATATCCCAAAATTATGGGATCTAATTATTTTTGTTTTCCTATTTAGTTAGGATATTTTATGATCGTCAAATCTAATTGTTTTTGTTTCTCTTTTTATTGATGGGTAACTTGTATATAATTGACCTTCTTCACACTTGTAAACAACTTAATGCAGAAAATATTCTCTCAATCTCAAGTACTCTCATGGTACTAGAGCTGTAAAGCTTTGAATTCCTAGAGAAAATCGATCTGAGTGTTAAGCCTTCATTGTCGATATTCTAGTGATTCTGACCAACTTTTATTGCTAGTGACTTTTTTTCCTTTAAGCAATCAACCTTCACTGTCTAAAGCTCCTTTTTTTGGTGTGTGTGTGAAGAAGTCAGAGGCAGTAGAGACAACTACTACAACACAATTGGAGGAGACAGCTCACTCTCAAGATCTCAATTAATTGCAAAATATCCAAATTGCATACATTTTCAACAAAAATTTTACCTTAATGGGCTTAACTCATTTGCACCTTACTAAAACGGAAACTAAAGATCAGTCATCTTACATATACAAGGCCAAAACCAAGGATCCTCAATTTGAAGCAGGAGATGAAGAAGATTCCGTAATTAAGGAATGACTATAGAACTCTATGCCACTTGAGATTATTGATACACTTTGTTCTTTGTCACTGCCAAGGATATTTGAGATGCACTCCAATAAATGTATTATAAGGCTAGCACAATCTAAATGTACTAAGTCAAGGTAAAGACCACGACTACAAAACAAGGGAATAGGACGATTACTGAATATGCCAATCAATTAAAATCCTTGTGGCAAGGGCATAACTATTATAGGAGTCAAAAACTAAATGTACTGAAGATGAAGCTATTTTAAAAGACTTTATTAAGGAAGATAGAGCCTATAATTCTTTTGTTATACTTAATTTGGAATTTGACCAAGTGAGAATCGGGATGCATGAAGTTCCATATTTTAATGAGGTTGTGAACTAGTTTGTCAAGAAGAAAGAAGAAGAAACCTAATGCTTGAACCAAAAAACACGGCCAACTCTGCTATGGTAGCTAAAGGTGGCAATAATTCAACTACAAATTTTGATGAAACTCCAAAGCAGTGCTAACCTGTGGCATACTTACTGTAAGAAGGTATGTCATACCTATAAAAAGTGCTGGAAGTTTCATGGAAAGTCTCCAACCCAAGAATGGGAAAAAGAGGAGATCAATCAAGAAAAGATGGTCAAGCTCACGTTGTTGCAATTCAACAAAATGAAGTAACACCTCAGGAGTTGGGTGGTCTCAACCAAGAAGAGGTCCAGAGGATAAGATCTCTTATTAATAACCTCGACAGACATTCAGGTACTTGTTCTTTGACATATTTAGGTGAGTTTCCAGTATCTGTTAGATTAAACGTTGGGAAAAACCTTTGCCAACTCCTAATGGATCAAGAGCTATTGACCACATCACCCACTCATCAACCCTTTTTTCACATATTTCCCATGTCCAAGCAATAGAAAATAGCCACACAAATCGTCCATTGACCACTGTAGCAGGCATAGGAAATGTAAAGATTAGTCCATTACTGATTACAAAAAAGTTCCATATCCTTAGGTTATCCACAAACCTGAACCTTATCAACAAAGTGACTCAATATTTGAACTTCTATGGGATTTTTTATCATAATTATTATGTATTTAGGACAAGGATTCAAGGAAGACAATTGAACATGATAGAGTATGGGATGATCTCTACTACCCTAAAGAACTGAACCTGTCAAGAAAGATTAAGGGCAATTTACCTCAATCCTTTCTTTTAGAATCTTTTTCATCCAAAAAAGACACCATCACCAACTTGGACATCCATTCTTTATATTCATTAAAATTCTATTTCCTTCTCTATTTAAAGGTCTACATATTGATGACATTCATTGTAAAGTTTGTGAACTTGCCAACCATAAATGTGCATCTTTTTCAAATATTAATCAAACAAATTCTATCCGTTTTTATCTCATTTATAGTGATATTTAGGGTCCTCCTATTTTTGATATTTTTGGGGAAAAATGTTTATTTCTTTCATTGATGATTGTACCCGTAGTAATTGGACACTTAAGTTTTTATTCCAGGATTAAAAATCAATATGGGGTCAATACCAAAAGGTTTAGATTTGATCATGCTCAAAATTATTTCAACTAAGTTCATCTTGTGTTAATACCCTATAACAAAATAGAGTGACAAAAAGAAAAAAAGTCACTTCCTTATTATCCCGAGCCTTCTTTTTTCAAAAGAAATGTACCTAAATCCTTTTAAGGGGAAGCAGCATTCTATCATACTCTACAAACTACATATAACCTTGTTCCTAAGGTATTTGGTTGTGTCATCTGTCCATGCTCATGGAGAAAATCATGAAGAGTTAGATCCAAAGGCACTAAAATGTGTCTTTGAGGCTACTCTTCAACCCAAAAAGGGTATAAGTATTATCATCTTCTATCAAAATATCTGAACGGATGTCACTTTTAGTGAATATGAGTCTTATTTCACCACTCCTTATCTTTATGGTAAGAATTAAACAATAGAAGATTGGGATAGGAGGGCGCTGAGGGATTTCTTCTTGTTTGACCTACCATCTTCATCTAAGTTTATGTCTAAATCTATACCTCATAATCAACAAGAAAAGACATTTTATCTTTAAGAATGTGAGATTTGGTAAAGTGCATTCAAAGAAAAAGATGATTACTCTTGGATCTACAAAAGCCCAAACCTCTAACCCAAATCTTGAGAATGATGTAACAATTTCTGAACCTTCTTTTCATAGTTAAATTGAATTTTAGACGAACAATAATGATCAGGATCTTCCCATTGCTATTAGAAAAGGGATTAAGGAATGCACCAAGCGGCTACTATATCCTCTTACTTATTTCCTTTCTTTCAAAAATTTTTCACCATCTCATAGAGCCTTTCTTTGTCAGCCTAAACACCATTGTCATCCCTAAAACCCTATCTAAGGCTTTAACCAATGAAAAATAAACAAGCTATGAATGCAAAATTGGAGGCATTGGGAAAAAATAAAACTTGGGAGTTGGTGAAGCTATCGATTGGGAAGAAACTTGTGGGCTATTAATGGCTTTACATAGTGAATTATAGGGCAGATGAATCAATTGAAAGATATAAAGCAAAATTAGTGGCTAAAGGTTATATCCAAACTTATGAAATCAACTACCTAGGGACTTTTTATCCAGCTGTAAAGATGAATGATGTTAAAGTACTCTTATCTTTGGCAGCTAATTATGGTTGAGAATTGCAGCAATTTGATGTCAACAATGCATTTTTGCATGGAGAACTCAAGAAAGAAAACTACATAAAAGTGCTACCAAATTGTAGGAATAATTTGGCTACTCAAACTGTATGTAAGAAGTAAGACCTTATATGGGCTGAAACAATCGTCATAAGAATGATTTGAGAGATTTGCAAGGGTAATGATGGCTATAAGGGTATAGATAAAATGAATCACATATTGTTCATCAAACACTCACCTTCAGGGAAGTCACAACATTTAGTGTATGTTGACGACATAACAGTGACAGGGGATGGACAAGGAAAGACAATCTATAAGTCAATTTTTTGCTAATGAATTCGAGATCAAGGAGTTAGGAAGGCTGAAGTATTTCCTCAGCATTAAAGTAGCTCACTCTAGTAAAGTTATTTTTATCTCCCAACAAAATTGTTATTGATCTCCTAAGAGAAACACGCAAGACAACTTGCAAACCAAGTACTATAATAAGCCTGAACTTTACACTTGAAAAGGTAAAGGAGGATGTTGCAATAAAGAACGCGACTAGATAGAGCACATGCAATAAGTGTGACAAGTCAATTCATGCATAGTCCAAAAAGAAGTTTATTTGCAAGCAACTCACCGAGTATTGTAATATTCCAAGAGGACACCACGACAAGGTATCTGGTTTAAGAGAAATGGAGGTCTAGTAATTAAGACATATGCGAATGATTATGTAAGATGGATTGTTAAAAGCAGATCAACTTCGAGAAATTTCACCTGTCTTGGTGAGAACCTGGTCATGTGAAGTGTGGATATTAGCTAATTCTCTATAATTAATTAGTTGATATTCTATTAATTAGTAGCTGAATTAATAGTATTTTATTGCTTAGAGAATAAATAGATTGTCCTTGATTTAAGGAGGTGATTATGACTGCATTGTCAAATATATTTCTTGTAATATTCATTAAAAAACTAAGGAAAATTTACTTTTCCCTCATTCTCCATGGTATCAGGGCCACGACTCTTTCACAATATTTTTTTCCTTCTTCATTCAAATCAGTCATAAATGGACTATCGTTGAACGATGACTCGCAAGCAGAGAATCCTCCAATGATGATTTCAAGAGTTCTTGTGTGACTAATCTGGGCATTGTAATGGAAAACGTACAATGTAGTTCTGATCTTCTTGGCTCAAACTTGCCTTTTCAATTGACGAATCACAAGTTGAATGGCCAGAATTACCCAGAATGGTCTAAACAATAAAGCTGTCCATTGATTATAGAGGAAAAGTCAGATATTTGAGTGGAGAGATAACAAGGCTGACTTCGGATGATCCAAATATGGCAATATAGAGGTTCAAAAATTCTTTGATCACAACTTGGTTGATTAATTCCATGGAACTTATAATCGGAAAACCCCCTATGTTTTTGCCAACAGCAAAAGATGTATAGGATGTGAATTGCGAGATGTATTTTGATATTGAGAACTCTTCTCAAATTTTTAAACTAAAAATCACAGAAGTGGGAAGTGGAAGGCCAAGCAAGAAGACCGTGACGTTACTTTGTTTTTAACGAACTTGTAACCTTGTGGCAGAGGCTGAACGTTTTGGAAATAGAGGCTGAAGGAGAGAGGAAAACAACAAAAAGTTGTGATCACTTTAAACACGATTCACACACACGCAAAACATGTTGGAAAATTCATAGGAAGCCAAAAATTTAGAAGAACAAACAATTCTGAGGCAATAGTACGTCCCAAGCCAACACTATTGAAATTGGGCCCAAAATATTTGCTGGCACACAGCCTTTCACAAAAGAATAGATAGAGGAGATCTGTAAAATTCTTCAGTCTCAAAATTTCTCCAGTTCAAATCCTACATGTTCTTTTGTTCAGAAAGGTAATTATTTAGCTGACTCTTATTTCAGTGTCAATTCAAATTCTTGGATAATTATTATGGGGCAACAGATTATATGACTGGGTCCTCTAAATTGTTTTCTTCCTATAGTCTTCTGCAGGAAATTAGAGTAAAAATAGCAAACGGTTCCTACTCAGCAATTGCTGGGAAAGGATCAGTTGTTCTTTCCCATGACCTTACACTCCAAAATGTTCTTCAAGTTCCTAAATTGTCCTAAAACTTGTTGTTAGTCAATAAAATAACTATTGATCAAAATTATCGAGCTAATTTTTCTTCATCTGATTGTAAATTTCAAGATTTGAACACGGAAAAGAAGATTGACAATGCTAAACAAGTTGGAGGTCTCTATTTCTTCTAAAATGGATATGACTCAAACAGGCAATCCCAGAGAACTTGTCGCAATTATATTTAAATACTCCGTGAGAATAAAATTATGTTATGGTATTTTAGATTTAAACATCCAAGTTTTCATTATCTGAAACATTTGTTTCTGAAGTTTTTTGCAAATAAGGATCTAACTTCATTTCAGAGTAAAATTTGACAAATTGCTAAACATCATCAAACATCTTTCCCAGCACAACCTTACAAAGCCACAAAACCCTTCACTATAATCCATAGTGATATTTGTGGACCTTCAAGAATACAAACAATAAATGGAAAAAGATGGTTCATAACTTTCAATGATGACCATACTAGAATTACTTGTTATTTTTACTCAATAAGAAGCCAGTGTATTACAAAACTTTTATAACATGATCTAAACAAAATTTCAAACTAGAAGTCAAGTTTTTAGAAGTGACAATGGAAAAGAATATTTCAACAACGTTTTAAGGAATTTTTGTGCTGAAAAAGGTATTGTTCATTGACGCTAATGTACTGATACCCCACAACAAAATAGAATAGCAGAAAGAAAAAATAAACATCTATTAGATATTGTAAGATCTCTAATATTTTCAACTAATACTCCTAAGTACTTATAGGGTGAGGCTATCCTAACAGTGACATATTCGATCAATAGGATGTCTTGAAAAGCTTTAAAATTTCGAACACCTCTTAACTGTTTTAATAAATGTTTTCCTTCATCTCGATTATCACATGATCTCCCTCTTAAGTTTGGGTGTATTGCATTTGTTCATATTCATGACAACAGTCGAGAAAAACTTAATCCTAAAGCACAAAAATGTGTTTTTGGTAGTTATCCTTCTACTCAAAAAAAGGTACAAGTGCTTTCAATAACCAAAAGATTTTTTATTTCCATGAATGTCACCTTTTTTGAAGATAGACCTTTTTTTTCTCTCACATCATCTTCAGGGGAGACACGTAGCAAAGATTCATTTTTTGATATTTGTAAGGAAAATGAGACTAAGGTCAACACTGACAATGATATAGATATTTTCTATAATCCCATTTCAAACAATGATGGTGTATCAAATAATGAAAATAAGGATTTAGCTTCGATGCCTTTACAAATTCAATCTCAAGAAAAGAATGAAATGTGTGCAAAGACGAGATAGAAATCGTTTTAAAGGAAATGTCTTTTTGAGAAAATATTCAAAATGACAAAAGAAACATAGACAACTTACAGCATAGTCAAGAGTCTAATTGCAAACAAATCTAGAAATTGGAGAACAATCAGGTAAATCTTAGTTTGAGTTTATTAATATTGATTCAATGTCAACTAAACCAATAACTATTTTAGAATCGGAGGAAACCTTAGATTTACCATTGCTCTTAGGAAAGGTTCTAGAACTTGGACCATATATCTTTTGTATAACTTATTATTATTATCAAAGTCTATCTCCATCATTTCAAGCATTAAATTCTAAATTTTTAAATGTTTCCATTCCTAAGAAATACAAGGGATTCTAAATATTCCTGAGTGGAGGGATGCAGTCCTAAAGGAGATGAGAGCTTTGGAGAAGAATAGAACATCGGAGGAAGTTGATCTTTTGAGAGGGAAAACACTGATCGGATGTAAGTGGGGTGTTCACTATCAAGTACAATTTTGATGGATCACTTGAAGAATATAAAATTCGTCTTGTTTCTAATGGGTTTACTCAAACCCATGGCATTGAATATTCATAAACCTTTTCAGCTGCTGCTAAGTTAAATATTGTGAGAGAGTTCAACTAATCCAGATTGGACTCTACGTCAGTTGGATGTAAAAAATGTCTTCCCAAATGGAGATTTAGATGAAGAGGTGTACATAGCGCTTCCAACAGGATTTAGTGAAAGCTTTAGAACAACGATATGCAAGCTTAAAAAAAATCTTAATATGGGTTAAAACAATCAGCAAGGGCCTAGTTTGACAGATTCGCAAGATTTGTGAATTCTCTTCTTACAGGGGCAATATGACCATACTCTATTCATCAAAACTTTTGCAAAAAGAAAGACTGCGGTTCCAATTGTGTATGTAAACAACATTATTCTCACTAGCAATAATTTTGAGGAAATTGAAAATATTAAAAAGAATCACTTAAAGGTGTTTGAAATCAAAGACTTAGAGTCTCTCAGATAGTTCCTAGGAATGGAAATTGTTGGATCTAAGGAAATAGTAGTCACCCCATGGACGTATATCCTGGACCTTTCCGAAGAAACTGAGATGAGTGGATATAGACCATCGGACACTGCAATGGAATTCAACTCAAAGCTGGGTAAAGTTAAGGAAGGAGTTCCAATAGATACAGGTCGATAACAACAACTGGTGGGAAAGCTAATCTATTTATCTCATACCAGAGCAAATATTTCCTTTGTCGTCAGTATACTAAGCCAGTTTATGCATAATTTCTATAAAGAACAGTAGGAAGTAGTCTACAAAATCTTGAGATATTTAAAAGGAGCTCCAAGTAAAGGATTATTCTTCAAGAAAAGTGATCAACAAAAAGTTGAAGTCTACATTGATGCAAACAGAGCAGGGTCTCTTACTGACAAAAGATCAACTTCTGAATATTGCACATATTTGTAGGGAAATCAAGTAAACTAGAAAGTAAAAAAACAAAATGTGATAGCTAGAAATAGTGCAGAAGCAAAACATAGGGCAATGGCTCATAGAATTTGTCAAATAATCTAGCTTAAAAGAGTAATGGAAGAACTTAAGAAATCAGTGGAGCACCCAATGAAGTTGTTTTGTGATAAAAAAGTAGCTATCGATATTGCCAACAAACCATTTCAATATGGACGAAGCATGTGGAGATTGACAGACATTTTATAAAAGAAAAACTTAAAAGTGGACTCAATTTCATAGCATTTGTACCTAAAATACAAGTTATTGATGTCTTCACCAAAGGGCTACTAAGAGAGAATTTTGAGTTCTTTGTAAGCAAGTTGGGAGTGATCAATATCTATGCACCAACTTGAGGGGGAGTGTTAATATTAGTTGATTCTCTATAGATAATTAGTTGATATTATATTAATTAGTAGTTGAATTAATGGGATTTTATTGCTTAGAGAATAATAGATTCTCCTTGATTTAAAGAGGTAATTAGGGGAGGAAGAAATATTTTCCCTCTTTCTTCAATGTAAGAAGCAAAATGTGGTAGCATGACCTGGAATAAAGACAGAATTTTGAGCAATGGTTCAAGGTGTTTGTGAACTACTTTCATCAAAAATTATACTAGAAGACTTGAAAATTAAGTGATCTGACCCAATAAGACTCTACTTTGATAATAAATTTGTCATCAATATAGCTCATAACTCGGTACAACATGATCAATGAAGCACATTAAATTTGACAAACACTTCATAAAAGGAAAACTAAAGAGTGATTTGATTTATACACCTTATGTGATTACAAAGAACCAACTTGTCGATGTGCTTACCAAGGGGTTAAGTAGTTTAAGTTTTAATTATATTATATCTAAGCTAAGAATGAAGAATACCAATTCATCAACTTGAGGAAGAATGTGGGAAAACAAGATTTGTGACTAAGTTAGCTATTTTAAGATTCTTGTATCTTTTAGGACATTTTGTATCGTTCTAATTAGGTTGGTAGTTTCTTATTTAATTAGGATATGTCATATCATCTTTTTTTTTTCAATCTCAAGTTCTGTCAAATGTCAAAGCTTATTAAAGAACACCACAAGAATTCATGCAACAATATGGTCAAGGATAGAAGCCTAGAACAACGTTATGGGTTTCGTACCGTACCGGCCAAAAAATAATGCGAAACCATGTTTAAAGGTATCAGTCGTCAGTACCATTCGATACCGGCAATTTCGCATGGTACCAGCCAGTATTTAAAATATCGGCCAAATACCGGCCAGTATCAACAATTTCGCATGGTACCGACCGGTATTTAAATAGGGGGTTACTTAGCAAAATTTTCAAATGTTTTTAAAAAATTTCCCCCCCTCCTTTCTCCCCCACCCCCCTTTTTCAAAAATTTTTTTTAATTAGCTATTTACTTATTCAGTTCAAATTTTATTT
>JAOQML010000001.1:3055001-3065711 GCA_027568935.1 Erythroxylum urbanii
AGCGACGTTGTCTATGCCATGTGGAAGGAGGAATCTTCTGGAGGGTGCTTAAACGACGCACGTTTAGTGCGTTGGCCAGATGAAGGAAACGATTTAGATATTTTTGTTCGGCTAGAACTGGGTTTAGACACAGCGTGGGAGTCGAGAATGGGAGCAGAGGCCGACCTTTGGGAGGGAGCGTTAGGGGATATGACGTCTCCAGTCCCGTCAAAGTAGAGAAGCGGGAACTGTGGGGGTTCACTGAGCCGGAGGGAGTGACCCTGGCTTGCCAGAATGACGCCATGGGTGGTGGGAGTCGACGCTGTCTTCTCGATACTTGCATCCACGGGCCAATGTCTTGCTAGCGGTTGTCCTCAGGAGGAGTTGCGTCGTGGCTTGCTTGAATTGTGGGTAGTGGGTGACTATCGGCGATGGAAGCTGGGTTGGGTGGAGCTGCAGGTCGGGATGGGCATGTCAGAGCTCCGTGTCCGACCCGACTGCAAGTAAAGCAAATTTGGGGTAACCCTTTATAGGCGACCTTTATTGGTTTCCCATCCAATTCAACGATAGCTTTGAGTGGAGCACTTAGGTCCAGATCGACTGCAACACGGGCAAACTTTCCGCGGTGAGTGTATTGCATGTTGCTGTCTATTTTTACAGTCCGACCCACTAAGTTGCCAAACGCTTTGAGGATTGCAGGATGATAACGTGCTACAGAGAGTTCCAGAAAGCAAACCCAGGCCACGACATGGGTAATTTTTCCGGTGGATGGGCGAAAGTCGGGATACCAAGGCTGCACAGATAGGGTGTGGCCGGCGATGATCCATGGGCCTTGGGTTAAAGTGCGGATGTAATCATCTTCTTCCATGAATTTAATCAGGAGATACTCATTCTCTAAGTCAACCATTTTGATAGGTCCCTTAGGTTTCCAAAGTGAGTGTAATCGAGTCTTGATCAAGTTAAATCCAATCGGTCTATCCAGCAATTTGATTACAACTGCTTGTGTCCAGGCTTGATCAAGTTTCTGTTTGAATGTGGGGGACAGTTCGAGACCCAGTCTATAGGTCTCTTTGATGATAAATATGTCTTCAGCTGTTAGTTCAATGTCGTCTTCCTCAGGCCAATCCAATTCTTTGCCTCCTGAACTCGGATCTGAATTCCCAAAGAACACGACACTGTAGCTTGGAGGATTAGGAGGGACAGTCGGTGTTGGAGGTGGGGGTCCTCTTCTCACTCTCAGATGCGAACTTTCTTCGCAGCATGGCCTTCGATTCCAGCACTTTGTTGGTTGATTATCATCATGTTACCCAGTTTCTTTGGTTCTAGATTCTTTGGATTGTATTGAGGACTTTTAACAAACAAGTAAAAGGTAAGGTGAATGTATGAAGGAAAGAGTTGTAGAGAGATATTAGAGCATCTCTCTAACGGCTAGTCTTCTTGATAACTTTAATGAATGGTGTGAACAAGTTCAGTTTAACAAGTTCGGTTCAGTCTCGGGAGGACAACGAGAGTAGGAGATTGGAGGGGTGATGAGAGAGGCGACCTTCTTTAAGTATTGCTACAGTGAGTGAGTTAACACATGATAGGGTTTTTGTCGTTGAAACAACGTCGTTTTTGTTGATAAACATTATGCTAGAAAACGACGTTATTTTGTTAATTAAAACTAACATTATCCGAATTTAGACTGAGCCCAATCAAAAGATCAGAGTTTGAACCCAACTTGAAATTAAAAAAAAACTTGAGCCCAAACCTTAGTTTCAAAGATAATCTTACAATTCAATTTGCCAAATTCCAAATTAATTGTAAAGTAATTTACTTTTCTGCCCTCACAAGCATCAATTAACACTATCTGATCGGGCGTAAGAAAGAAAGTGATAGAAACTCTCGTCTCTTTATGGAATAAAAAATATCAGAACGACCGCAGTGTTCAATCGGTGAAACTAAAGCAACTTCTTAATACGACTGTTCTCGATGATGTCTTCTCTTTTCTCATCAACGATCAAAACCGCCAATTCCAGCTCTTTAGCTTTCGCTCCTTACCGGCCTCATTTTCTGCAAACCACGTCAAGGAACTTTGTTTTCTTGAAGAAGTCGTGTTTTCCACCAAATTCAATCTGTACCCAGAAACGATCTCTTTCTATCTCATCGGCTTCTATGTCTGAATATGAATCTGGACCATCTTTTCAGGTTAAAGTCTGCATCTTTGATATATAGTGTCATACCTAAGGTGTTTGCGGTGATAATTTATTGTTTCGGTGTCATATTATGAATCAACGAACTGAGACGTGTATTCACAGGGAACTGATTCGTTTTTAAGGAATGTGTTGGCAAGTATGGAGAGGGTCTATTTGGACAGGAATCCCACTGCAAAAGCAATCCTGGAACTAGTACATTCAGCTGACGGTGGACAAATAGCCTATGATCATTTCGCCTTCAGGACATTTGGGGTATATCTTACCAAAGTTTATAACCTTATTGTCATTTCTTCAACAATTTACTGTACATACTGTGGAAAAGATTTCGTCTGAGTTTGTCGTTTTCCACATAATGATTCTATAGCTCCCTATCATTTATGTTGGTTTCGTTCCATTTAGATTGAGGAGTGTAATGCAGTGATGGTTAAGTGGTTCTTCTGATTGATGAATTGTAGGTGAGTGGCCACGGCATTGACTCCTTGGCTAGTTTTTTTATGGATTATGGCTACACGCAAAGGGAGGAGCTAAGATTTCCCGTTAAAAAGATTAAAGCTCTGTGGTTTTCACCTCCATCTACTCCTTTGGACCTTGCTGGAGGGGGTGTTAATGGTCCTTTGCCTCGAGTTTTTATATCCGAGCTTCTTGTCGATGAGTTGAGCCCAGAAGCTCAAGTTAGTACCAAAATCCACGACATAGTTATTTTCACACTTTACTCTTAAGGATGTTGTATTGATTGCATTTTTACTTGTTTGTTTTTGCTACTAAATGTTTGATGGCGACAGTTCAGGTTGTTAATCTTGTTCCGTTCATCTATCTTTTGTTACAATCCCTGGCACTCTTGTTTGTTTCGTGAAAGAACTTTCCTTGAATCTTTGATGTTGATGGAGAAGAAGAGCTACTTTATAACTCATAATCAATTGTACCATTTGACACGTCTTTTATTTTTCTATGACCATATTTTCTATTTCCCCTTGAATACCGTCGCATCATGGTTCAAATGTTACTTACAGGAAATTATTAAGAAGTACATAAATGTATCTGGTAGAGGATATAGACATGCAGCTCTTGCCAGTTCTGTGGGATCCTTAACATGGGAGAAGCCCCTATATTCTGAGTTTCAGCAATTGGCTAGGTAAATACTCCACCTTTGTGTGTGATCTCCGTTAAGTTATATTATTCTGTCTCTACGAATATTACATATATTTGCAATTTGTAATATATGCTAATATAGTAAATTATTGCTGTGCTTTCTGGAAGCAATACACTTGAATAATCTTTAAGATCCGAGAATTTTCACTTTTATTGAGTTACTCCAACTTGTCAATGCCCAGGGAGAGTGAATATGCTGCCTGGACCCTTGTCAATGGTTACGCACTGAACCATGTCACTATTTCCACGCACCAGCTCAAATCTCACTTGAGAAATATAAATGGCCTCAATCAGTTTGTTGAAGAAAAGGGGTTCAAGTTGAATTCTGAAGGAGGTGTTCTTAAAGGTTTGTTATCTCCTGCTAACTGTGTTGTCTTTTCACTTCTGAGTGTACTGATTATACTGGAAAATGATCGCGGCTGCTCCATTTTGATGGTAGCCATCTTTCTCAATTGATTAAGAGGTCTAGTTGTGGTGATGACTTGTAGATTCTCAATAGGATATATAGATGTGGAACTTGGATCCCTTGTCAAATTGATGCCAGATGTACAGGTCTGACTTAAATAGAAATATAGGTTGTTGCAAAGTCCCTTCAATCTGAATGTTCTTCCTACCTTTGGAATTCATCCTTGAATTACTTCATGAGCTAGGAGATGCTTTGTTTCAAATTCACTTCATGCATGAAAATGCATTACCGAAATTGAATACATTTTAGATTCCCACGGAGGCTATAGGATCGGCAATTCAACTTGGTCACATAGATATGGTAAAATGAAAACTACATTGTTCGTACAGATTTTTGCTTTATCTACTCTATAAAGCATCAATCATTGTGACTGGCTATTCAAAAATTGGACCTCGAGCTCTTATGACTTAGTGTACTCTGCTGTCAGTGAGTCCTGATGGCCTTCTTCTGCAAAGTTCAACAGTAGCGGATTCTATTTCCTTTAAATTTTCAGATGGCACCACTGAATCAGTTCCCTGTTCATACATTGAATTTGCTGAACGGCTTGTGTTGCCACAATACAAGGATGTACCAGCCGAAGAGGTATCTAGTTCTAGTGCTTGCAGATTAAATTTTATTTTTCTACGTTGATCTTTCTGTATTTATTCGAATGATAAAAAAATGTGACTATTTACATGATATTTACGTATTTGGTAGATTAAGGAGTTCCACAGGCGTGATGGATTTGAGGTTGGAAATGCTGATAAGATCTTTGAGAGCACATATAAAGAGCAGTTGACAAGGAGAGTTGCCTAAGATGCAGAAAGATTTGTGAACACAGTGGATACGTGCAGCCAGAAGCTCCCTGAAAAAGGTTCCTTAAATCTGAGATGCTGTTGTAAATAGTTCTATAAACATTATCCAAATGGTTTTATTTAATAAAAATAAAATGCTACAACTTTCATTCGAGTGAGAGGCCACTTGTGATCTGAATCATCTGTTATGTTGTCTTAACACCTTGAATGCCCTTTGCCATATCTTCTTTTACTGTTAACTACTGAGTAGCTGCTTTAACCAGTATTATAATTATTTGAGAGATTATTAACCAAGGGATTATAAGAGGTCGAAATCTGTTGTTAACTCCAATTCCTTGCTTATTAGGTTCTGATATCTGTCTCCACATGGAAAAGTCACATCTGGAAGACACGTCTAAAAGCCTTATGAAACTTCTCATTTTCTATCTCAAAACATTTTTCACAAATGACCGGACCTAATTATGAGAGAAACCTCAAACATATGAACTCATCAACAGCCGAAAAAAAAAAACCAAGTGGCTCAGGACAGGCAAATATTTCAAGATTATTGCAACTTTCAAGTACATTGACAAGTAATCTGTTTGCTTCTGTATGGCTGATTGAAGGGTGGTATGAACCTGCCATGATCTCGACCAAACTCTATGTCCGACAAAAGCTCTTACCAAACTTTCCTCCACATCCATCGAAAGGGCACTTTGTCTGGTTTTCACCAAGTGCCTCGAACTTTATCAAACATCAACTGATTCTAACCACTATATCATCTCTCCACAAAGTTGACTACGAAGGCCACCTTAGAAATATGATAAATGAACATGATGCAAGAAGCTAATAATCTTTTCATAACATACTGCACTAACACATAATTGTTGACAGACATTTTCCTCTGTAGCTTGACCTTCCCTGAGATGCTCTCCCCATCTGGGATCTTTCAGTTTAAACAAAAAAAAAAGTAGACAGTTCCTCTATTGCTTGTCAGCAGTCCAATAACAAGTGCTTTTACAGAAAATACAACTATACCATGAACTAGGGGTTGAAGAGGAGAGAAAAATCGAATGGAATAAAATAGATAATTACTGACACTCTGCTATGCTTTACCATTTGGCTTTGGTGATTGATGGGGATATTGATGATGGTAAGGAGAAGCGTAGGAGCCATGTGGTATTGACAGGCTTCTCTGTTGGCCATTCCTAGATAGTAATCCCATCTGTGTGCGAATACCATTTTTGCCATTAGGGCTGGAACCAACACGGTCAGCTTGCAAGGTCTGAAAATAGTACGCTGAGCTGGCCATGTCCTTAAGGTTAGGCAATGGTTTTAGTGCCTCGACAACTTCACTCATTAAGGGCCTGGCTTTTGGATCCCGGCTAAGGCAGTGAGCAGCCAGTTGTGCAGCTTTCTGGGCTCCTTTTATAGAAAAGTGACCTTCAAGCCGGGGGTCAATCAATCTGTAGAATCTTCTTTTCTCTCCTAGATGTGGCCGAGCCCATTCTACCAAGTTATGTTCTCCATTGGGTCGGTTCTTGTCCATGGATCTTCTGCCAGTAATCATCTCAAGCAAAACCACACCAAAACTGTATACATCACTCCTTGATGTAAGATGTCCTGACGCAACAAATTGTTCAACAGATGAGAATTGACATAACAACAATGATAATCCTTTTTACAGGTTTAGTGTTAATCATTGTCTCAACCAACTAATCTAAAGAAGCTTAGGACCAAGAATGGAGTAGGGTTAGTGAGAATCTGACCTTGTAAATTACCAAATTGACCTGCAACCCTCTTAAGCCTTTACCGAAACTAACAGTTCAGACCAATAATATGAATTATGAGGTTTTACACAAGGAGATATGCTCTTGGTTAAGTCGTGAGCACGTAATGGATAGAAAAATCTTAGTTCAACATCTTACATCTATAAGGCAGGATATAATTTATACAACTGCCATGAACCAGCATTACTCAGGACTCTAAAGGAGCCACATGAGTCAACGTAAAAAGATGCAAGTACAATAGCCCACAAGACAAATGTTTCAACCTTCCTATAACTAGAGGTAGAAGTATCAACATTATGTATCCACCAGGACATTCACTTGGAGAGTAAATGGCACGGGAAAACTTTTACATGAGAAACCCATTGTTAGTCATCAATTATGTTTAGGTTGTCAAAAATGGTATCCCAAAAGGAATGGAACTTTTACATGAGAGACCCATTGTTAAAGTACATATGTAAGGTATGTTGTCAAGTATGAACAGCAGGGAGTATTTACCGGTCATTACATATTCTGGTGCTGCATATCCATAGGTCCCCATCACACGGGTTGACACATGAGTCTTATCTCCCTCAGGACCATCCTTGGCAAGCCCAAAATCTGAAAGCTTGGCATTGTAGTCCTGAATAGCAAATTATTAGAATGCATAAAATAAAAAGGAAAAAACTTGATGAGTAAGCTACTCACTGCATCTAATAGGATATTTGAAGTTTTGAAATCACGATATATGACTGGCCTTTCTGCTTCTTCATGAAGAAAAGCAAGACCCTTTGCAGCACCTAGTGCAATTTTCATCCTTATGGACCATGGAAGTGGAAGTGACCCTATATAATAGTAGCGTTAAAAGGAACATCAGATTGTGAAACGAAAGAGAACATGCTGTATGAAGGAAAGCTACAAAGGAACTCAATTAAAGTTAGATGTCAAAACCTATTTTAAAGTCTGAGTGAAGACTTGGAACTCAGATTCTAATCTAGTTTACTAGACAGTTCCATCATACGAATAAGCAGAAGTCAGATAGAAAAACTTTCCAAAGTTATAACCTAACTCAGTCAAGAGAGAAACTAGATAAACAAACTGGAGAAAATTTTCTGTATAACAGTATGCTTATCCCTTTTCGATGAAGGGTATAAATTTTTGCTTGTAACAGTAGGCTGCATGCCTGCATCATATGAATATTGGTCGAGGGAAGCCATCTTAATCAAAATGAAAGACTCAAAATTCTAATTGTCTTCTTGCTCTTCTTACTGAAATCTCAACAATATTTAGATGAAAAAGAGCATCTACAAAGATAAAAAAGGCAGTTAAAATACTTCTAAACAGGTGATTCTCCAAGCTTCCTCGAGGCATGAATTCATAAACTAGAAGCCTTTGATCGTCTTCAATGCAATAACCTATCAGCTTAACCAAGTTTGGGTGAACAAGATCACCTAGAAAACTTACTTCAGCCTGCATGTAGAGGAGCCAACAATAAAAGAAACTCATCTGACTATTTGAAAACGACATCATTAAAAAGATAGCTAGAAAGGTAAAAAAATATTCATAAAAACTTGAGTAGTATAACATATTCATATAATTCTATACCAGCCATTCTTTATGACCTTGAAGCCCATCATGATTAAGAGTTTTAACAGCAACAGTAAGCCCTGTACCGGGTTTCACAGGAGCAGTTCCATTTTCTTCAATCCAACCCTTGAACACGCAACCAAAACCTCCTTCACCAAGAAGACTCTCAGGCCTAAAATTTCTTGTTGCAAACTTAAGGTCATTAAAAGAAAACTTCCGGAGTCGAGAAGCAACTTTGAGCTCCTCTTCAAGTTTGGAAGTAGATGAATTACTTTCTGCAATACTCGTGGCCGTAGATGAGTGTACTGGAGCAGCTGGTTGGTCTCTGCTTGTATCGTTTGTAGATTTACTTACTGTTGACATCAGATAATTTCCATGTTGAGGTGTCTGAAAGATTTAAAGGACATGTAGACATAGATTGCAAGTATTTGACAGAGCAACATTACAGTACAAGTACTTGCAAATGCAAATTAATCTGTGAGATTTCAATGCAATAAGATGGATCCCAATAATCCAAGTTCAAAGGAAAGAAATCATCTAAAAAAATCTATTCAAAGAAAGCTAAATTGAACAAATTGAACTTCAAATGGCTCCTCAATAACAACAGCACTCTAGTTATTTTACTATGTCTGGAGAGCAACTATCAAGACTAGTTTAGACAGCAATAATCAAGAGTAATCCACAAATAGTTTGCTCAGATGCAGTTAAAGTTACGTCCACCTAACATCTATTATGGGAATTCAGCATATTCAAGTTTATCTTCTACTTGGAAAGGTTTATTTCCATTCCATCGACTATTCAGATCGTTTGTGGAACCCAATTTAAGCTACATTCTGACCTTTCAACAATTGATATTTATATACAAATCTAGAAAAACAATAAAGAAGAAAGAAAAGGTCTTCAGGCATTAAATTCGAGGAAAAACTATTGTGAAGTTTAGACAGGTAAAAAAGGTTCCTATAGAAACAAATTGCTCAATGTTAAAAAGAAGTTGACTGGGAACACAGTCCAGCAGGTGTGTAGATAAGAAGTCAACCAATGAGGACAGGAAGTCTTATGGTGAATCTCAATATAACTTGATGAAATGAATGCTTGCCCAAAGTAAAGCATAAGCACGTACCAACTCGTCGTTTTACACATCCAATCTAAGCTAAAATTGACTGTTTAAGCACTTATGTAAATTCCAAAAGCAAAATTTGTTGAGTAGACATGATTTTCGGACAAGATATTAAGTGATCATAATGATATTGAGTTTTTTATGCTACTGAGGACAGCTTTATTTATTCTAAATGTCTGAATTTTGAAGACAGTATTGGTAAAGCGCAGCTTATTATGGGTATAGTGAAAGAAAACATTTCCTAATCTCGGTATCAATTGGCTTACTGCTAGTAACCGAGTAGTAACATACAAATTTCTTTCGCACTTTTGTCTTACACACAATTACTAACCATTTCCATAAAGTAGCCGACGCACGACGCCAGAAGAAAACAAAGTCTTAAGTAAAAATATCAACTTGTCAACAGAAAGATGTGAAACAGTGCCATGAAAGAGATGGAAGCTTACCGAAATGAGTACTGATCCCGCTAACAGAGCTATCAACTTTGGATCTTGAAGAAATGCAGCTTCCCATAAACCTCAACTTATACCAGCACCCTGTCTCCACTTCCTCCACACCATCACCATCGCTGTCGGAGCCGCCACCGCCAACTCTCTTTTTCTTCTTCCTCCCCTGTGATTTGCCCCCAGACAAAGAAGACCTAACTTTACCATCTTCACCACCTAATCCCATGTCAACCCAAAAACCCCTTCTCATCCACAAAGAAAAGGAAGCCCCAAAACCCACCTCTCAACCAAAAACTGCTCCAGACCCAGAACAGCAAACGAAACAAAGAACCCAAAAGGCACTAAAATATATCAATTTCTCCTCAACACCCACCAACCCAGTAGAGTAAATGAGCGGAAGGAGACCAAAAATGGCAAACCTTTGAAGTCATAAAACCAAACCAAGTTGAATAAACCGTCTGGAGGGACACCAAAAGTAAGTTTGGTTGTTGTTCACTTTTCCTTTTGTGTTTCCAATCTCTTTTGCTTTTTTCTATGTAACAAAGATAGAAACAACAAATCCCAGTTGAACCAGGAAATGTCTGTTCTATAGGGAGTAGAAAACCTCAAAAGGAACAAACTTCTTCACATACACTCAATGCTGACCAGTTTAGAACCAAAGAAATGGCACAAAATGGAAATTAAAAAAATAAATGATTTCCAAATAATCATTGAGTAAGACTCTCCCTTATCTTACTATTCTATTGTTGATTCCATTCCATCTTATTTTTGTCATATTGCTTTCTATTTTGTTTTATAATATGCTTGACACTGGAGAAAAGCCAAATCAAGCTGCCCGGGAAATCGGGGAACGCAAGTGCGGGCTGCCCGAGTCTGCCCCATAAAGTGCTGCAGTTCGGGCCTTCATGAGAAGGAGAAATTGGGAGGTTCGGTCAGGAGAGATATTAAAAGAAACGTGGGACCCGCTGTGGGCAGGAAGACAATGAACTTGACGTGTCCAGCAGTGCCGTTAATATTTATGGTTAAATTTATTTTGATATATTATCATTGTACTTTAAAATTTTTATCATTAATAATTTTTTATAATTAAAAATTTTCTTATAAGTAATTTTTGTTAAAAATTTTAAAATGACATCATATAATAATAATATGTGTGGTGTCACGTAACAAAAACAATCTAATTTTCAAGTTTGCAATTATATTTTTTAATGAAAATTATCCATATAAGAGAA
>JAOQML010000001.1:3083315-3096409 GCA_027568935.1 Erythroxylum urbanii
GAGGTCATGGCACACAGGTGGGTCAGCTGGGACTTCAGATTTGAGGATGATCTAGTTAGGAGTTGTTATATTTCTTCCTCTTTTATAGTATCTGTATTAGGTTTTTGTATGTACAGACTGTACATCTGTTGTATAAACTTCTGTTTTTAAGTAATGAAAAGAGGAAGGATTTTGGTTTTAAAAATCTTGTAATTTACAGTTACTGGTTTTATTATTTAAATATATGTGATGCCATGTGGAGTTCTGTAGTGATTACACGTAGCGCTCCCTTATCTTAGGATATGTGTCGGAATGACCTACGGGTGTCCCGGTACGTACCCTAGGGTAATGGGGTGTTACATGCTACATAATATACTTACCTCCTTCTTGTCTCTGAATGCTTAATCTAAGGTTGGGAACTCCTTCTTAAGTTATCAGAGTTCTCACCCGACCTTCCTTGTCAAAATCCAAAGGATTCCTCTTATTTGAAGAGAAAGGATATCTCTTCTGCTTTTGAAGCCTTGAGAATGTTGGATCTTTGTTGACTCTTTGAACCATCAAACCTACAGAAAAGATTAAGAGAATAATAACAAACATTTCAACAATTAGCTCCTCACAGTGTTTGAGCTAGGATGGTCCATAACTTTTTAAGATTATTTTGGAGTACATGCTCCCCAAATCCTTGGCTTCATCTTTGAATGCTCGGTTATTCCGCTCCTTCCAAATGTTATAGACAATAGTAGAAAGAAGGATAGGAAAAGGTTAATGTCAGTGGTATTTGGGGATTGGTTAAACCATATAGGGATGGATTGGAGGTTTGAGTTGTTAGGAAGGTGTATATGGAAATGGATGAGACAATGCTCCCACAAGGTTTTAGAGAAGGGACAATAAAAAAACAAGTGTTCAATGGTCTCATTGGCCGAGATATATAAAGAGCGTTGGTTAGGAGTATAGAGATAGAGAAGTTTGTCCTGCATTTGCAACTTATTTAGGAAAGTCAGCCATAGTATGAAGGAACACCTAGGGCTGTTGCTTTTGAACCAAACCAATTTATGCCAAGAGACTTTCTGTAGCGATGGTCTTAAGACATTGTAGGCTGAAACATTGGTGTACTGTTTTGAAGGGCTAGCTATCCATTCCAAGCAGTTTGGAATAAAATTATTTGGTTGAAACTATAGGGGCTCCAGCTTTCCAAAGATCTTTATATTAAACTCTTGCCATCACCACTCATTATTTTTGATTATTTTTGAGACTCTTACTGCCATTGGTAGCCCCGATCCATTGATCTCCCGCGGAGAAGCGAAGAGCTTCAGGAGTCTTCTAGGATCCTAAAGATCATGCCAAAAAAGAGTAGTAGTTTTATTCCCTATCCTAAATCTAAAATGGTTCCCCAATTTATCCCTCACGAATAAGATTTTCCTCTAACTCCATGAACTATTAGTGGTTGGTTGAGCACTCCAAAAGTTTTTCCTTCTCAAAATTATAGAGTGCACCCACTGAACCCACAAAGCTTCCTTATCATTAAACATATATCAGATCCTTTTTTCCTAGCAATTCATAATTCCATGTTTAATTATGTATTAACGGACTACTTTTAACAATAGGTAAAGTTACTCCTTTTTACCAAAGAAGTTACAGGTTCAAGTCACGGAAACAGTTTTTTTATAAAATATAAAGGAAATACTAGATATAATTGATGTCCTTCTCCAATTTTCGCTAAGCAGGGAGTCTTGTGCATTGATATTGTTATTGTTATTGTTGTTATTATTGTTATTGTTAGTCTAATCGCTAAATGATAGAATTTGTCTTTGAGCTTTCTAAAAAGGAGATGTTTATATAAAACAAAAAAGATATTATATTTCTTTTTAATTTTAAATAAAGTATTTGATATGTGAATTTACACTGGTATCATTTATTAATAGTTGTGCTAAAGTGGCGTATTACATTAGAAACTTTAATTATATATTAACGGACTACTTTTAACAACAGATAAAGTTACTCCTTTTTTGCCAAAAAAAGTTATAAATTCGAGTTCCGTAAACAATTTCTTTGTAAAATATGAAGGAAATACAAGATATAATTGATGTCCTTCCCCGATTTTCACTAAGCAGGAGTCTAGTGCATTGGTATTGTTATTGTTGTTTTTATTTTTGAAATTTTAAATATTTTATTGTTTTTAATAATTCAAATTATTATTATATAATATTAAATAAGGTTGAAGATTTTAATTTTAATTGTAATTCACCAAAACCAAACTGGAGTGGTCTACTGATTTAATTGTAATTCACCAAAACCAAACTGGAGTGGTCTACTGACCTACGAAGCAACGGGGAACACCCTTATTGTTTCTGATCCATTCTCCAACGAACTAAACCCCGAACCCTACCAAGAAAACTTCACTAATGGCGATCAAGAACCACTTTTTTCTCATATTTCCTTTTATTCTCTTTCTCTCGTTGCTCTGCTTGTCGAATCTAGCCCATGCAGGATCGTTTTTCTCTGCAGTAACAGGCGGAAACTGGGTTGTTCTCCAAGAAAGCATAGGCATCTCCGCCATGCACATGCAGCTCCTCAAAAACAGCAAGGTTATCATCTTTGATCGCACGGACTTCGGCCATTCCAACCTATCTCTCCCTGAAGGCAAATGCCGCTTTAACGACGATGCCGTGAAGCCAAAAGACTGCACGGCACATTCCATCCTCTACGACATTGTCTCCAACACATTCCGCCCCCTCACGCTTCACACCAACACTTTTTGCTCCTCCGGCACCGTAGACTCCTATGGCACCCTCGTCCAAACCGGCGGAGACCGCAGAGGGGAGCGAGTAATCCGCACGTTTACGACCTGCGACGACGATTCCTGCGACTGGGTGGAGCTCGTCAGCCCTCTCATGAATCGAAGATGGTACGCAACCGATCAGATATTACCCGATGGTCGCATCATTATAGTTGGAGGACGAAGAGTTTTCACCTACGAGTTCTTTCCCAGGAACTCATTGAAATGGAGCAACAAGACATTGCCTTTCTTGGTGCAAACAAGAGACAGTTCTCAAGAAGAGAACAATCTTTATCCTTTCTTGCACTTATTGCCTGATGGGAACCTCTTCATCTTCGCAAATAACCGATCAATCTTGCTCGACTACATGGCGAACAGACTCATCAAAGAATACCCAGTTATGCCCGGTGGTGACCGGAGAAACTACCCCTCCACCGGTTCTTCGGTTCTGCTTCCTCTCCAGCTAGGCAGAGGAGTGGAAGCGGAGGTGATGATATGCGGTGGTGCACCGGCCAGAGCACATATAAAGGCCGTTGAAGAGCGGGTGTTCGTCGAAGCTTCGAGGACTTGTGGAAGGCTAAAGGTGACAGACCCGAGACCCGAATGGGTCATGGAGCTCATGCCCATGCCTCGAGTCATGGGTGATATGCTACTGTTACCGAGCGGTGACGTTCTAATAATCAACGGGGCTGCGCATGGAACAGCCGGTTGGGACGATGCCCGAGTGCCGGTTTACAACCCTGTTCTCTACCTTCCGGATGAGGATCCAACCCGGAGATTCGTTGTTCTCAACCAGTCAAAGATTGCAAGGATGTACCACTCCACGGCCGTGCTTTTGCCAGATGGCAGGATCTTAGTGGGTGGAAGCAACCCTCACCCAGTGTACAACTTCACGGCGTATCCCTACCCGACTGAGCTGAGCTTGGAGGCGTTTCATCCACATTACTTGGACCCCTATTATAACGATCTGAGACCGTCCATTTTGACGGTGGAGACAATGGTAGGCAGGACGGTGTCGTTCAACGAGACGTTCTCTTTGACCTTTGTCTTGACGACCTATAGGCCGAGGTGGGGGGTTTCGGTGGTGTTGATAGCACCGTCATTCTCGACGCACTCGTTTGGCATGAACCAGAGGATGTTGGTTTTGAATAGGTTGAGTGTGATGCAGTTGTCCACGTACGCTTACAAGATTAGCGTTCTTGGGCCCACTAATGCTAACTTGGCACCACCTGGATATTACATGTTGTTTGTTGTCCACGTCGGAATTCCTAGTCAAGCTGTGTGGGTTCAAGTGCACTGAGTCACTTCTTATCCAAGTCATGTTTTTGGTTGCAACAACATCAGCTAAAGAAAACCGTCTTCGTCCTTTAATAACAAAAAGAAAATTTTAATTGTCTATGCTTGTTGGTAGCAACACGAAAGATTGTTTGGAGAGCAGAAAAGGATAATGTGGAGATGCGGGGTATCGATCCCCGTACCTCTCGCATGCTAAGCGAGCGCTCTACCATCTGAGCTACATCCCCGTATACAAATGGGTTTCTCAAATTGATAAAACTTTTATATGTGTGATTTGTCACTGTCACTTCGCCATGTTGATATCAGGGAAAGCTAAGCTACTTTGCTTAATGGTTATTTTAATGCTAACCTTTGTACAACGTAATTAAAAAACATGCTAACTCCGTCAACTTCATAAAAGATTGAACTAGCTTACTGTCTGGGCTATTCAATCTTCAAGACAACAGTTGTTTGCAAGCTTACTACTAAAAAACTCATAAGATACTTTGCTCTGCCAAAGGAACTGGGTTCATTTTCAAATCATAGATCTCGAAAATTTCCTTATAATAGTAGTGATTGGCCAACTAGGAGTTTATATACAGATGGAAAGTTGCTCTGTTTAAATACTTGATGTGACCATTTAATGATTTTATTAACGGCCAGTCTCTTATCCACAGGTTGGTTTGGGTAACAACTTTGGTCATTATGATCTGTACTTGTACCGATTGGCCCAGAAAAGGTAGTGCAAGAAATTCAAAGCACTCAGGACACAGAGCAGCCAGTAGAACCGTTCCAGGTGATAGTGATTGAAGTTGGATCCGGAGAGCCATGGTTTGTGCTTGGAATTACCTGTGACATGGTTAACTACTGATACAATTACCGTGCTCAGGTAATAGCCCATGGCTAAGGATGCCCAAGAGAGAGAAGTAGCCAAAGATCTCATGCTTGAAGGTGCCTGAGTGAAGAAAAATTCTAACAACCCTGCCAATGTGAAAAGATCTGCTGATCCCAGGAACAAGTACTGAAAAGCAATCCAGAAAAAGGTAATTGGCAATGGCTTGGCCGAATCGAGTAGTCCTGAATGCGTAGCGACTCTTTTCCGTTTAATCTCAACGAGAGCTGCCACTGCCATAGCTAGTATAGAAAGAAGTAATCCAATGCCAATTCTTTGCAGGTGCGTGATGCCCATTTCAGTTTTGGTTACTTTCCTAGAGAATGGAATGATAAAGTGGTCATAAACTGGTGCTAGGATCATAATGAAGACCACAGGGAAAATTGGTAGGGACGCTGGTGGTACCACCAATGAACCAAGCTTGGTGTCCATGGTTGAAGCTTGTTGAACAGAAAATGTTGTAAGTTGAGCTAGACAGCAATTGAGCATGATTGTGCAGGCAAATATTGGCAGGATTTTGAGCACAATTTTTACTTCCTCCACTTGCTGGGCTGTGCATTCCAAAGCTGAGTGCACCGGCTTATTAACTATTGCTCGATTAAGGCAGCCAAGGGTTTTTGTAAGGGTGTCAGTGGACTCCGTTGGTTTGGTCTGATCATTCACCGTCTTGTTAGTTTGGTTTGAATCAGAAGGGCTGGAAGACATGCTCACAATGGCATTGCTTGGACTTCTGCTAATACAAGTATTGATGAAAGCAGCAAGCAGAACCTGTTCAACAGAAAAAACCACTAGGTTGTCACCTCCATAATGTTAATGAAGCAATCCAATGTACAGGTGCATAACTAACTTACCTTGGAAATGGTGGTAAGAGGACTTCCAGATGGTATTTTGTTTCTGTAAGTGGCTGAGCCAGAGAGGAAGATAAGAAAAGAAAGAAAAATCGCAATCGTAGAGATCCCAAAGCCCCATTCCCACCCTTTGTTGTCTTCAATCCAGACAACGAAGGTGACAGCTATGAGGCCTCCACAGGAGAGGCAAAACACGAAGTAATTGAAGAAGGTTGATCTCAGTTTCCTTCCCTGAGGAGTGCTATGGTCAAACTGTTCTGCACCATGTGATGGTAGCGAGCCCTTGATACCTCCAACGCCAAGTGCCACCAGGTAAAGACCTATGAACAGCATTGCGGATTTTGCACCATGGACTTCCTGGCATGGAAGGCTGGGATTGGCAGGATCACATTGTGGTGGCTTTAGCGAATCAGACCGAGCTTGCACGGTCAGTACGACCAACCCCTGTTACCAATATAACTCACATGAGACAGGTGTACTTCCATTTTTGTTAGGATCTTTGTTTTGGGGAGGCTGTTGACAATATAATTGAGCTTAAACAAGGACAAAAGGAGCGTTGAGCAGTAGGGCCATATTCACATGTTTGATAACCACATCGACTCTTGCCCTTGGACACAACATATAGAGATGGAGACTGGTTTTGAAACGTCAACTACAAAAATGCTAAGCTCTCAATTGTCATGTACAATAACGGCTATATCCTTACTCTGGCTGTAACAACCAACTTAATCCACAGTTCAACTTATCATGTACGGTTAAAAATAGAAACAAACAGTAACATAGACAATGTCTAGGCCAAAGACCACCTGGTGACACCATTAGGAGTTGAGATACAGATACACGTGGTCTTATGACAGGGACATATGGGTATGGCATATTTCTCACGTCTTAGTGGGTGACACGGGAGACAAGGTACTCGATGCCTAAGACAAAAATCACCCAGAGAAAAGACAAATTAGATACTGCTCCTGAACTGAAGTTGATTCAAGGAAGTTCATCATCTTGGTCCCACCAACATACTGTGGGCCCTATTCATCAAAGTAATTGCTAACGTTGCATGTATAAAATACGAGGGCACCCCGTCAACTATAATGACAACAATCGAAAACAAATGTAGCTTTAACTACCTTAATTATGTCCTATACATATAAAAGCATGACATAAATGTGATTTAAAAGCACAGCCATGCTCAAACTAACAAGGAAAAATTGAAAATAAATGAGAAAAGAAAGGACCTTTTTATAAATACAATTAAAAGCAGTGTTATTTTCATAAAAGTAGCAATGCTCCCCATTTTTAATTGTTTGTTGAAGATATTTTAAACTTGCGCCTATCTTAAATAATGAATTCGAAAAGCAACCAAATTGCAAGTTTTAGAAGAAAAAAAAATCTAAACTTGGTGAGAGCAAGGATTGTTCCAATCATGACTTTGCCTTGTAGCTAAAGATCCTTTCATGGGCAAGTCTCTCGAGTTGAGCTGCGTTTCCATTGGCTACAATCCACTGTAATCTTCACATAAAGACCTACCTTTCCCTTTTCAGTTCTTTTTCGATGTCCGTGTTAAACAGAAAAAGCGTGTAAAGCAAAGAAAAAAGAAGAAGAAAAGATGTATAAACGAAATACACTTTCTTGCTGCAAAGTCAATGCAGCTGAAGGATACACACGTCATTCACACTTCAATGCTGGAGTGAGAGAGAGAGAGAGAGAGAGGGTTTAGTTTGTTTTTTCTTTTGTTCCTCCGTAGAACCAGTGAAGTGAGCGTGACGCAATACTTTCAGTTTCATTGGAATTGATGTATCAGGAAGCGTTAAGACAGAACACGAGTTTTATTACTGATCATTTCCAACTTTTCCCTGGGAGAAGTAACTTGTTGAGACTCTGATCCTATGACGGGTTCAGGGTTTTACTTGGAAGGATTTGGTTTTGTAATCAGAATCTAAAGATTTCTTGTTTCAGGTCTCATCCAGCTCCCCAATTTAGTAGTGGCTAAAGAAACCAGGAAAAAAAATATGTATCCAGATAAGATAGAAACTGGGAAATGAAAATTACCAGAAATTCAACAGCTGCACTTATCAGGTAGATTTGATAAGTTGTACAGAAAGCATCTGATAAGAAACCACCAAGAAGAGCCAAAAGAAAAGCAGTTCCCATGAAATTAGTGACATTGTTGGCAGATTTTGATGGAGATAGGTTCATGTACTCTGATAAATATATCACCAAATTGCTTGCATTTGCCAAGAAAGCCAAGTTCTCCAGTATCTCCACAACTACACCAAATTCACCAAACCATGTTACAGACACAAAATCTCAGAAATCCCACTTTCAAATCAAGATTTCGATACGAAAAATCAAAGAATTTGTCAAAAAGATTCAAACTTTGCACGCACCCAGGACAAAGGAAGCTGCATACATCCCTCCATGTTTTCCTTGAAGTGCAGGCCTGTTTCTCCAATCAACATAACCATCCCATCGCGTGAGTTGCTGTTCTTGATCCTACAGAAGAAGTTCATGATCATAAGGACTTAATCGCATACAGAAAGCAAACACAAAGATGCACCAATGAAGTCAACAACCAAAGAAAGACAGCTTGAAGAATGAAAAGGAGGGAAAAGAGAAATGAAAAGAGATAGAGGAAGCCATACCATTTGTAATCTGCTCTTTTCTTTTCTTTTCTTTTTTTCCTCAACTTGTTTAAGGCGGGGTTTGGATCTTCGGCTTATAGAGGCGATTTATAGGTGGAGAGGGCTTCAAAGAGTTTGGAGAGCTAAAGGGCCAACTTGGGACAGAACGGTCTAGACCTAAGACAATGACTTCTAATCCTCTGTTCCTCACTACGTTACTAAGATTCTTCTTTTATTAACCAATTTCTCTTTTTGATCTTTATTTGGATTGTAGTGTTTCTTTCTTTACGTGCCAATAACAAAATGTCTTAGTCCCAATGGTAGGTTCTTTGTCCTTGATGCACTAAGACAACTATCTTAACAAAATAAAATTTATGAAAACCTGAAAAGGCCCAAAGAGAGGTAATAAAATGGTCATTTGACAAATTTCAAGACTGCTCCAATTAACGGAAGTTTACTCCCATCTATGTATCATACATCAGTTTTCATTTTCGCAATGTGAACACTATAAATGAATCCCAGCAACCAAAGAATTACAACACTCAGGATTTAAAACGCACTGGTTGCTGGTTTGCTCCAAATTGCATTTATTAGTTTTGTTTACAAGAGTAATAAAAAACCAAATTGCATTTATCGTCACCAAAGGCTTAAATAACTACACCCTCTTTCTGCCTTGATCCCTACATCTCAAAGAAACAATATAAACGATCTTAAGAGATCACACAAGTTTGAATCTAAAGAGAGTGAATACTTCTTTGTATAATAAATTAATTTTTGCAACTTTATATTATTTTCCTTAAAGCTTACGACTCGAGTGGTCAATAACTATAGAAAGTGAGTCAACAAAAGCTTTTTCAAGACATACCCGCCATTCTCCACTCACCAAGCTTAGTGGTAAGACCGCGGTTATAGTACCTAACATGCATGAAATTAGATGATTAATGTTATCTATTAATTATATAATTGTTACGTAATTCTTGTGTTATATGGGAAAAAAAGAAGAAAAGAGAGGCTATAATGATTGAGTAGATGTGTTTTTTAAAGGGTTGAGTCCGTGACATGTTTCCGCAGTGTTTTGGTCCTAACCATTAATAGAAATGATAATACATGATGAGCAATAATTGATATACGTGTAAGTTGGGAAGATTAGTATTTAGGGCTACACTTACAAAAATCTGAAGCTAGCATGTAAAAGTGTGGGTATTCTAAAGGACTCAAAAGTCAAATTTCTTGTGACTTATTCTGTTTCTTTCCTGTGATTTAATCGTTATTATACGTGCTTTTTTTAATTATTTTTTGGTTAATTTTTGAAAGGATTCAACTATTTTACATGTGAACTACATACACTTAATAGTTTCGTCGACAGCCTGGGTTTTAAAAACATGTTTTCTTATTATGGAAGAGGAATTGGAAATCACTACGCTGTAACTATTTTTTTAACTTCAAGAATAACAATAGTAAAAATGTAGTTAAATATCTATTTTATTATAGTGAACGTAAAAACTTACCCTATAAGAAAGTAAGTGTTTAGCGACAAAAATTCTCGATAGAATGTGAAAGTTTCTCATTGACAAAGTGAATTTGTCGATGAAAATTACTGATGGTACGAGTAATCAGAGAAACGGTTATCGGTAATTTACTATGATTTTTTTTTCCATCGGTAATTTTTTATGACTAATTAGTAATTTTCTTCTAATGTTATTATCTTTTCTTTTCGAATTCTACCTTTATTATAATCATATTCATAGAAAGAAAAATCACAAATCATACGCACCATAGAGCAAAATTTTGTTTGCAGCGACAGTGCTGAGCTTATCCATTTCCTATTAGATTATCCTATCAACTTATTTGAACTTCATGGTGGTGCTCACGGTACCACCACTTGTAGTCCTATGAAGACACTCTCTCCTGGAAACCTTACCCTGAGATTAAGATATTGTGTGGTTTTGATTGCCTACTGGAGCATTTTGAAATGCCAACTTGACAAATTACAAGTTGCCACACTCGTCGATTTAATTTATCATCAATCACCACCGGAGAATATTGGTGATGAATAAACAAGAAATGTTTCCGTTTCCACATTTCCAATTACGAATTGCCACTGTCGTTTCCACTAATTACTAGCACAATCTGATCATTCTGAACCAAGTGTTGGTAGGTTTTCCAAGTCTTTGACCGTCAATTTCTGGTCATGCAATAGTTATCAGATAACATAATTATAATGAATACTCTATCAAGTGTCGTGGAAGTTTTCCTAAGCTTCGAATAAGTAGATAGATGTCATAATATAAAGTTAAAACACGACAAAAGGAGTTGTAAAACAGTATGTAGATGAACAAGTATTAGCGATGCAAACATCACAAATTTTCTTATGGTTCTCACTTTCTTTCATTTTATCCATTTAAGGATCAACTCCAAAGTGTGAACAGGAAATAGTTTCTCGGGGGTAATCAGAAAGGATAAGGCATCCACTTCTCTTTAATGTTACCCAATTTCAGGATACGTGATCTTTGACTTCTAATTTGGCTGCAAAACACATGCCTCCGAAACAAACAACGTTAATCACTGGGAATTGAGACATTGAATCTGAAGCATCTCCAAGCTCCTCGTACAACCAGAGAGTGGAAGAATAGTCAAACGTTAATACTCTGATATTATTAAAAGTGAGAAAAAGATGAAGAACTTCTGGAGTAATTATTAATACATGCCCTCTAATATAGATTAGGTGAGTCCAACCACAACGAAACTAACTTATTTCCATCTCTAAAACCAGTTTTACACACCCCTTTTTTAAATGATCAGTTAATACATTTCACGTGGAAACCGGCGTTCAAAGCTATAATTCGGTTATGCAATAATGAATGGGAAGGACTTGGACATGTAATAAGTCACGTTGAAGAAGAAAGGCATAATAATTAGAAGGGTATCGAGTTGCATGCGAACCAGGGCATAGGGATTTGAAAACCAAGCAAAATGACAATTATAAAATCACCAGACCACCACCCCTAGCCCCTCTCTGTCTGTGTTTCAGACAAAAGTCTGACACCGAAACTACACACGTCGTACACCTCTCCTTTGTTATGTAATTGTCTTGTCGTGTATGTAAAAATTGTTTAAGCATGTATCACTTAATTCATTATAATTAAGTATAATTAACGAGAAGAATTGGAGTTCATATATCATTTAATGTGGGTCCAGCGCTGCGGTTCGGCCTTGTGAGGCACCAGGCTCACCGCCGGGTCTAGCGTGCCACCATTGCCACCTAAACTCTCGTGCACATAAACAAAAGCCCTCTCTTTTCCCCCACCGCATATGTTATCCATGTGTCTGAAAGCCAATCATGTAGGCAGGCAAATTGAAATAGACAAATGAAGATATTAGTCTAGTGCATGAAAAAGATGATATATTAACCTTTTCCTAAGCTTTCCTATCCCTTCTCTAGACTATTGAATACATATTCCTTCCCTAGACTTTCTAACTCGTGCTTTTCCAAGTTTACGGATTTGATCTTTTCCTTTTTGACCTTAAGATATTTGGAATTTATTCTTATTTTGGTACTTTTTACTTTTATCGTTTAATACCACATTCGAAATTTGTCTGCACAAAAAGAAGAGTTAAAAATTTGGGCTAGTTGTCTTGCAACTTGAAGAGAATGGTCTAGTTGATACTTCTATATTATTTGTCTTTAATGAGATGACTTTATGAATCTTGTAAATGAAGAAGAGATAAGTTTACACAACCAATGAAAAGATAGGGAACTAAGTCGATGTCGTATTTTGGAAAAAAGTTCAGTATCTTGATGAGGAAACTGAAAGAGATGTTGAATGAGAGGCTAGTAGAGAAGTGATTGTCGACGGATAAACAGGAGCAAAAGAATAAGAGAGGATGGTGTGGTAAGATAAATTATATCTGATAAAGAAGGATAATGGAATCTATCACAAATTCTCCAATATGTGGCTTATATAATCACCCAAAAGTTACCAATATAATCTTATAATCGCCGCACACAAAATTCTCGTTCTCTGATCTATAGCTAAGAAGGCGACAACGAGGATGATGGGTATGTTTATTTTTTTCTTTTTTAAAAAATAATGTTTATATCATCGTCATCAAGTAACTTCGCGGCTCTGCATTCAAATCTCTGGTCATCAGGTAACGACAAGGTTTCCTATCATAAGTGTCAGCATTTACTTGTTTCCCAAAATTTAAAATCGAGCACTTTCTTTTTATCATCATCAGCTAATAATGGTTCTGCGCAGGCAAGTACTGATGATGATGTTATTACTCCATTTTTCTAGTTTTCAGTCCCAGTATGATTGGCAAGCCAATCCAGGACGATTTTAAAAAGTCTTGAGAATCTCTGAAACCACATGCACTGAGTATCAGATCCTTTGTTTTAAATTAAATACTTTGTTCTAATCTTATTTTTGTCCCAAAACACGTCGTATCCTATCTCTTCTTCAATGAGGTCGAGCGGCCGTAAGTTCCATTATAAAATTAACCAAATACCAAATGATGACCTCAAATTAAAATGTTATTTGCACTGTCTATTCGAGTTTGTTAGCTACAAGCATCCTTTCTTAATCTCTCACGCTATTAACTAGTAAAATAACATTATCTTTTATTTTAAGAAGGAATAGAGACAGAAGAGAGATTGGAAAACAATTTTCTTCATAATAAATCCCATCCAAATTACACTTCAG
>JAOQML010000001.1:3112387-3124836 GCA_027568935.1 Erythroxylum urbanii
ATATTTTTACTGTATGTGATGCCATGTGGAGTTCGATAGTTATTTCACGTAGCGCTCCATTATCTTAGGTTATGTGTTGGAATGACCTACGGGCGTCCCGATGCGTATCCTAGGGTAATGGGGTGTTACAGCATCAACAGAAAAATTCTCAAGTTCCTAGAAGAAGCAATGCTCATTGAGAAAAATCCATTCCCAGTGGGGTCGGTGAACGTAGCAAGCATTGATATGAGAAGTTGGCTCAACCAGAAAAGGAGGCAGGAGCATACGAATCAAGTGTGGAGGCCTAAAGGGTGGAACATGTGGCAAAGGAAAGACGGCCTCACCATTACTTCTAAAAGGCAAGAGAGAATCAGTGCCCTGGAAAGGATCGGTAGCCGGGTCACTAGAAATAATAGGGAAGCCGGTGACCAGGTAGCCATCAACACTAGCGGTCACTGAAATTTGTCAAGCCACCGATGCCCAAAAAAGCTGAAGAGTGAATTCGGGTGGAAAGTAGAAGGAAGGATAAAAAGGAAATACTTACTGCTGCTCAGAAAAACGCTAAAACAAAGAAAAGAAGATTGCAGTGCAAGAAGTTGACCGAGAGACTATTTCGAGAAAAAGAAGAACTGGAAACGAAACTTCAAGTTCAGACTATGGCTCACTTAGTGGAAAAACAAAAGATGCTTGATAAAGGGAAGGAGTTGGCCAACATGACCAGACAGATGGTTGAGCACCGTAAAGAAGGAATTCAAAAGAATAAATTTAGAAGGAAGGCAACAGAGGATGACCATGCGGAGGAACAGGTAAACAGTTACTTCAATGTTGGTGATGTCCCTGTTTATTATGTGGGAGCTGCTTCTGTGTTGTTGCCAGCTATTTTTTGCAGTGTCGATCCTGATGATGAAACGAAGGACAATCCAAAAGATGAAGAAAAAGTTTGGGCTGCAAAAGAAGAACAAAGTCCAGTGAAGAAATTCTCAGAGAAAACGCAGAAGACTAAGGATAGCAAAACTATGACATTCGACAAGTCGTTAATAGTGAATCACACTAAGCCACTGTACATACGGGTTCGTATCAACGGGAGGCCACTGAACAGAGTTTTAGTAGACAATGGAGCAGCTGTACACGTGATTCCCTTGAAAGTGCTATTAGGACTTGGGAAAAGAGAAGAGGACATCATTGCTACAGACCTAGTGGTGACTGCGGTGGCCGGGGACGTAACAAGGACTTTGGGAGTAATTTCGCTACAAATAACAATGGGGAGTAAGATGTGTGCGTCTACTTTCTTCGTAATCAACACAAATGTAAGTTATAAGTTACTTCTGGGCAGAGATTGGATTCACGCAAACATGTGTGTGCCGTCTTCTCTCCACCAATTTTTATTGTTCTGGCATGGCGACAACGTGGAAATAGTTAAGGCAGACAATAATCCTTTTAGCACTGAAGTCAATTTGGTGGATGCTTGCTATTACCATGGAGATACCACGCCAATTACTTTTGAAAGTTTGGACAAAGAGGACAGGCCTACGCTGATGAAATTCACCAAGGACAAGCATTTGATACTTCAAGCAACCGGTGTCAGTGAGAAAAATAGAAGCATCAGGCCTCTTAGGCCGACGGAAGGAGACGCTGGCCAGTCAGGCCAATGATGACTCAATGAAGTAAAGAAGGGCCATCCAGAAAGCAATTTTACAGCAGGCCAGGAAACAGTTAATGGCCAACCATGAAAGGGAGATTTTCGGAACATAGTTAGTTTATGAAGGAGAAATCCCAGAAATAGTAAGAGATGAAATAAGTCTGGAGGAGCTACAAGTCTCGCCACCTAAAATGAAAGACGAGAGACTTCAAGGAAAGGACTCTCTGGAAGAAATCAACTTGAATACTGCCGATGATCCTAAAGTAACATACATCAGTGGACATACTGGGAAAATTGTGGAAGTCTACATCGATGACGTGGTTATCAAGTCTAAAAAACAGGGTGACCATGTAGAATATCTCATGCAAACATTTGAGAGACCGAGGAGATACCGGCTCAAGCTCAATCCGTTAAAGTGTGCTTTTAGAGTCAGAGCTGGAAATTTTCTCAGATTTTTGGTATATCAGAGGGGCATGGAGGTTGACGATAACAAAAGCTACTCTAGGTAAAGGCATTGGCTAAATGGTTTTCTAAATAAGTTAAGGGCCACCATAAGGCTTATATTCATAAGCCTAATGGTGCAGGGGGCAATTATTTACACTAAAAAATGGGTTAAGCCCATTTTTACTTTTTTAGGACGAAAATCCGAAGCCCAAAGGAAAGCCCATGGTTCGAAGTCCAAAAGAAATCCATTGACCCTGGCCCATCAGATTCCAGAATCCAGCGAAGAGGAAAGTAGTAGAATTGAAGTTGGAGTGGGAGTCTTGAAATTCAAGATAATGAGAAGATAAGAAACAGGATAAAGTTTTATCTGAAATCTTATCTTTATCCAAATCTTATCTCTATCTGGCAGGATAAAGTTTAATCGGATTACAAGTCTGATCAAGACTGGACACCTGTCAGTTTTGGTTATAAATAGAAGTTTTGAAGCAGAAAGAAGCGATCCAACCTCTGACATATCAAAAAGCCTGACATCCCAGCAAATCTTTGAATTCTTTAGCTTATTATTTTCGGCAATCTTTTATTTTGTCCTAGCTTAGTCCTTTTCTTTTCAATTGTTCTAAGCAAATTTTCAATTTCTTAGTCATTGCGTTTTGCCGATTTGTTTACCAATAAAGCAAAGTTCTTTCTGTTACATTTTTGTCCCTTTTCTAGCAATACACAGTCGTTTTTTATTTCAGTCAGATTACGAGGCGCAATCTTTTTCCTTATTTCTTTAGTTTGGAAATACTTTAAATTCCTAGCACACTCACAAACTGAAATAAAGGGCTACGTGTTTACCTTTAATCAAAATAAAGGCAAACAGTTTTTAATATTTTCCAGCAAATATGATGAGAATTAACATATAAATATAAAGTATAGACAAAATATGTTGTCAAAAGCCAAAGTAGAAAAGCGTAGAAGCAATAAACAGTTAAAATAGATACAATACTGAATTAGATTTAACATACAATCAAAACTTATTCAAATTATTTAAAATAATTTTATTTTGATTTCAAATTTATTAAATTTAAGATTAAATTAACGTTTTAATAAAGTTTTTAAAATAATTATTTTAAGATGAAGAGTCAGAACTATTTATATCATTTAGGTCCGTCTCTAAATTTAAATCTAAGCAAAATTAAATTAATTTGAAATGACATATTGTAACTTTAAATCAAGTCGAGTTAAATTTGCATTTCTATAAGTTGAATTTCTTTTTCTTTGAATACATAGGAAAGAAACTGAAAATACGCTACAAAAGACTATAGTTCAATCGTAGGTTATACTCCGGCGATACAAAGTTTGGTTCCAATTTAAAACTAAAAATGGCATCGTGGTTATTGGAGGTTCAGTAAGAATATGCAACTTTGGGTGTACTTGCATAGTTTCAACTGTTAAACTATCTACACTTTTATTCTCCTCTTGATATACATGTTAAAATTGCACCTCCTAATCACGCTCCAACAACGCGCGAATATGCTGAACCAAACAAAAAGTTACAGCCAATAAACATCCGAAAGAGGAAAGTATATTAATAATTCGGAGCGACCTCTAGTATAATCTTCCAATAGGCTAAATCCCATGTCACTGTAAGTTCCACGTAAATTCTTTTTAATTTTACGACCAAAGGCATCCATGCGTCAAACCTACGAAGAAAGCCCCTACATCATTAGTCATAACAGTCCCTAAGTAGCCCCAGCTGTATAGTAGTCGATCAAATCATCTATTCTTGGTACTTTATGCCTATCCTATTTACTATCGTTTTGTCAGAGACTTACGGGTGGTCAATTTTATTTACTCACCAGTCCACCAAGATGATGCCACGTTTCAATTCTTTGTGTTGCTGCTCGAGGGCCCTAGAAAGGTACAAAGTCATTTCTCGAATCACAATTAGAAGCAGACGATGCCAAGTGTTATCACCTTGAGCTCTGACGAATGTACATAAATACTGGAACAGCGAATCTCGAGGTAAATTACAACCCTTACATTCTTGGGCACGTAAAATCTGAAATACCCTAGTCGACTTCATCGTCTAAACCCTAAAATTTGGTTTTGCAAGCCTGGAAATCTATGCCTGAGACATACAGGTTAGTCTAGCTGAAATCAACCGCAGAAGAAGAAAAGAAGGCTAGAAAGACATGCATAGCTGTCTTCTTTTTTAGGTATCAATTCATGAGTGTCCTATGGTAGTAAGACCCAGCAAATCGGATGGGACTTGCACGCAAAAACTAGAAAGACACACAGTGCTGTCTTCTTTTTAGTTTTCAATTCATAAATGTCCTACAATAGTGAGACCAAGCAAATCGGACGGGACTTGCAAGCAAAAAGAAGCAACGCAAAGCAAAAGCACCACTTGATCTTGAAAGCTTTTTTTCATCTGAACTTAGATGTTAGGTAAAGTTGATTTAAAGTCGGGCTAAAAAAATAAAAACAGAGATTAGGAATTATGTGGTTGCTAATAAAAGGAGTTCCATCTTCGTTTTGCTTTTTGTAAAGCTTACTAGTAAGTTGACGCATGATAATCATTGTCCATGTAGAAGCCATTGATTTGATTTACCAAGAAACGTGAAGCTAACAGCTAGAAATTATACATAACTAAACGCTTTCTTCTTTCTTTTACTTAATTAATTTCGTAAATTACATTTTGTTTGACCCTTTTGAGTAGGTTCGTCAATGAAATATCACAAAGTTGTAATATCTAAACATCCCAAAGGACGATGGAGTAGATTTTTGGACAAAACCTTAACAACTCCAAAGTAATTGCGTAAGGTAGTTAGAAGTGACATTAAATGAAACGTGCACGCACCTCATCGTAAAGAGAAGGGTCTTGTCTCATTGTCGGTAAATCAACGAAGCACATTAAGACATCAAAGAGACTTGGTATCTATAAGCTGACCACCTTCTAGAAACCTGCTGTTTCAGGTATTTATGTGATTATTTCGCTGCTAAGTTGGTATGACATTCAACTATGTAAAGAAACATGACAAGCTGATATAATGGAACACAGTTTCATCGTATAATAACTTTGTGTTTCATCGTCTGATGGCCAATACATAGCTAATAAATGAATGGTTCCAAGTGGAGGCGTGGCTAACAGGAAATGCCTGGCGTGGAGAACTTAGCCCAAGCTTTGACATGGGTATCTAATAAAATCGACCTAATTGTACACAAATTGTCTTAAGGCTGTCCAGATTTAACTATAGGCCACCAATTCCAAATCCATGAAGTACAGCTCTACCTTCGAACATTTTCATACGTTAGTGTCTTGAGAAGAAACAATCTCTTTGTTATACTGAGGATTTCAATCTTAAGCAGAAGTGCCAATAGTATGAAAAAGCAAGAAAAGGACCCTTTTGTAAATAAATCAATGGAGGAAAGGGTGGAATGGTATATTTTACCAGTGAGCAGTTGCAGGAGCAGCGATCATCTTTAAAACGGTGAAACGAATGTTTCTTCCTTGTCATAATCTCTATATTTATGGATACCAGATAATGTTTTTTTCAAATTCATTGTGAGATTTCAAGTATCAGGATCCTATATCAGAAAGAAGTAGAGAATCGAAAGTTTCTATAAATATATAAAAAAGATTACTGATAAAATTTTAATTAATAATTTCTGAATGTATAATTCTTAATAGTTTAAACTTTTAAGTTGAAGTTGTTGTTAAATTAGTTTGGCCTTCCAAACATTATAAATAATATCAAAGTAAAACCTTCAGTAATATGATGTTAGATCAGAACAATGAAGGTTGAAAATTTATTAGTGGTAGGATCGATCTTACATTAAAAAAAGAGAAAAGATCCTAATTTATTTATTAGGTAACTTATAACAAAATCAAAAGTTCAAGAAGAGGAGATTGGGAAATCTGATTGTGAAATAGGTATCACAAATGTGACTAAAAAACTTAATTGATTCAGTTAGTTTAACTGTAAAGACTTTGAATCGGTCAATTTTTTGGTTCGGTTTTTATCTTTCTAGTTCAATTTACTTTAATAACCCTTGTTAAAAATTAATCATTTTATTGATTAGTTTGTCGATTATCATAAATTAATCAATTTTTATAAACTAAAATAAACTAACAAATTTTTATTTAAAAGTCCCCATTTTCAATTAAATTTTAAATTAAAGACAATTGTCTTCAATTATATTTCAAATTCTTCAAATTTATTCAATTTTAACCAGTTTTATAACGATATAATACCAAGATGAACCTTTGAAACCTTTAACATTTCATTTGACTGATTTAATTTTCGATCTAATTTGTAAAACATTGATCACAAACTCATACTATTTGGTAAAAATTTTATAAACTTATAAAAACACTATTAATCAATTTTAAATTTATAATTATACTAATCTTAAATTAGAATCGTTATTAAACCAATTTAAACTTAAAGCATTACATTGATGGCAATCTCAACAAAGTCCAAGTTTCTTAACAACCATAATGGGAACATTTTTGTTCTCAAACCAAATGTAATAGCAACCTTCTCATTATGGTAACTAAAGACTAGGGATAAGCTAACGCTTGTTAACATTCCCTCCAAAGACTGCTCCTTGTTTAGTGACCCCCAAGAAAATCAGTACCATCTCTTCTTTGAGTGTGGATGCACTACTTTGGCGAACAATTATTACTCCCTGCAATACTAAATGGAATGAAACCTCATTGGAGAACACAAATCAATGATTCTCCCATATCAATAAGCCATAACAAGCTTTGACATTAAAGGTTTAGCCTCAACCATCTCAAAACTAAACCTCAATTTTGTTATCTATTGTATTTGGAAATAAAAAATGACAAAACATTAATGGATATTAATAGAACCAAAGTGGAACTCCTCGTTGTTGTGGTTAATTAGATCCATCCAGCTCTCATAGACAAGGGGCATCAATGGCACTTTAGATTCTTAAATCCAACTGGAAGCTCTAGCTTATAGGACCTATCTCTTCGTAAGATTCCTCTTGCTCTAGTAAGGTTCTAATGGACTGATTCATCCCGATGTAATTGATCTCTTATAAGAGTTCTTCCTGTTGTAGCTCAATTTCATTCTAATGTAACTTGGCACCTTTTGTTTTTGTTCCTACCAGGTATAGTTTGTATCCTAAACTTTTATTTTGAGTTATCTCTTGTAAATTCAATTATTATTTACAAAAAATACCCTTCTCACAGTCTTTATAATAAGAATCCTCTTTCTGTTCTTCAATGTCAAATGACACAAGCTTAGTGTTGGCCACATCCTTACAATATCAAGCTCTTAGGCATCTCTCCCATTCCTGGCATAAACCCATTGTTACCATTCCTTAGGTCTAAGTCATACCCATAAAACTATAGTCGAGTTGTTCTCTCTTTCCTTATCTTTGGAATCAGAATATAAATGTTGGATATCTTCAATTAAGTGAATATGATAACTTCATTCCTTCTTTCTAAAATTTGAATTGGAAATTGACTCTAGCATTAGATAGCTAGCCCATATCTATACTAGAACAACCTTTGATACTATTTTGAAGGAATGCTTAAGCTATTGGACACGGAGATACAACATTTCTACAATCAAGTAGAAGCAAAAGTTCTATTTGAGAAACACTGCAAATATACATATACAATATGATTTACAGAAATCAAACAAAGCACTCTAATCATAATAAGAGATCATTGTAATGGCTTGAAAAATGACAAGAAGAAGAAGAAAAAATAAATATGTCCATCATTACTTTCTCGAAAACTTACTAATTATAATGTACAATAAGAGAAGAAATCACAGTAATTAATCCTACAGCTAAAAATATGAGTCTAACAATATATTTATAGTTTGTATAATCCTAACAATTATGGAGAGAAATCTCAATATCCACCTCAAGTTGGTGCATAGACGCCATGCATGCCAAACTTGTGAACAAAATTTTAAGAACACATGATTTGAAATTGCTTTAGTAAGATTGTCAGCTAATTGATCCTTAGAATGACTTTTGGTATGCTTCAATATCTTCAGGATCCTTTATGACAATTTTGCCCCAGTCATCTAGTTCTTGAAAGACTTCAGTTAACTCTCTATAGTATTCTAAGAGAGGTCTTCCACTTTGTTTGGTAGTGAATGCCTTTTGGTTCAAGCAAAAAACTGTAATTCATCACTTCCATCATGGAAAGCTTTTGCTAGTGCTCTCCAGATTTCATAGGTTGTAGGTAATCATAAGTATCACTTCATAATCTTTAGACTCATAGACATTAGCAACCATCTTTTAACTTTTTGATTTTTAGCATACCACTTCTCATGCACATATTCAGATTCGGTCGGTGGATTTGTTTTTCTGCTGATATAAGAGAGTTTCTCCCTTTTAGCAATATGTATCTTCATCAATTGTGACCAAATATCATAATTTGATTCAGAAAGAATGATGTTTGCAGTAAAATCTTGTTCAGATTGAATAAAAATAGGAATATGTTTTTCACTCATCCGTAAAAAGGCTTTGTATGCTCTAATACCAACTTAAAAGATGAGTAGAAGAAGATGGAAAAATAAATTTGGTCATCATTGCTTTCTTGGAAACGTACTAGTTATAATATACAATAAGGGAAGAAATCTTAACGATTAATCCTATAGTTATAATTAGGAGCCTAAGAATATATTTGTAGTTGTACAATCCCAATAATTATAGAAAAAAATCTCAATATAATGCCATAATGATATTAGGATTTTAAATGCTACACTAGAATATTGTGGTTGTGATTCACCATATTATTTCAATTTATAGATGTTGCAGCTTGTAATGATCGTGAATATGACTGCATTGCTCGTCATATCCAACAAATTTAGTATAATGCAATATATGTGATTATACCTCAATGATATCTATGACTCCATCTAAGCAAACAACGTGTCTATGCACAGATAATGTTCTTAACCTTCTTCAAACAATCCAATCTTAACAAGCTCTTCAAATTAAAAGAAAAGAGACCTCATATGACAAAATTAATTTATACTCTACATCTAATATGTTGGTTGTAAGTTAGTGATATAATTATTTAAAAACATTATTTATCTTGTAAATATTCAAAAGTATATGATAAAGTTCATGTGATAAATTTATATTGCAAACAAAATTATTATGAGAACGTAATTATAAGATTCATATTGCATTAATGTATTATCCCTAAATTATTTCTAATTATTATTCTATTAAGATTGGATATTAATAGAACATAAAAAGACTAACACATTTATACTTTTTCTTATGAAGGAAATAGTCAATTTTACACAATAAAGTATAAAAATACTTAAACAAACGTGCAAGTGCTTATTAAAGAACAAGTTCACTGAACTGAATCCTATGAAAATTCCATCGATAAAATTATTTGTATGTCTATGAAAATTCTCATTATAATGATTATATAAGTGATCATTTGACTTAAGATTTCCAAAGTATCTTGTATAGGAATTATTGTGTTTTGATACTACTTATGACCTATTATAGTCAATGATAGCTTAATCGATAGTCAATTCATATGATATGAACTATATGGAGATTGTTCATTGATCAATATATGATTCATCACCTTAAAGTGATTAGGGGGAACGTTCTATTATTTTTAATTAGTATTGATTAGAAAAATCCTTAATCAAAGTAGAATGATATTATGAGAATGGGTAGAATGATACTATGAGAATAGTTTTCAAATGTCATTAATATAATCAATTGCTAACGGTGAAGAACTAACATGATTGGACTCAAATAGAGTAGACATTAATTTTATGCTCTATGTTTAATCAAAATATTGTATGATGAAAGGATTGAATTACATGAACAAATTATACATAGAAAGGTTAGTTAAAACCACTTTTAAATTCTTAAATATTTTAGAGGTCATGAAGTGTTGCTAGATGTCAATCTTGAACTATAGATATAAATTATTTAATTAGAAAATTAAATATAAATTAAAGGACTTCAATTTATCTAATCCTAAATGTGAATTATGATTAAAATTTATATTTGTTACTAATATATTTATGAACCTAATGAGTCACACATAAAAAACGAATTGAACAGAGAGAAGGTGTTTTTAATCAAGTTAGATTTGATTGTAAAGTAGAAACTTTATAATTAAATATGAGATATTTAATTAATAAGGACTAATATAAGATACCGGATCTTATTTAGCATAATTGATATCTAATTAGAATTAATTTTAATTTTAATTAAAGTTTAATTGAAATTAGAATTGTATTTCAATTAAATTATTAAATTGTTCAAAACTGTTATAGATAATCATAAGTTTCAAGAGAGTTAGCACTTCTTGCCTAACCCTTTATAAAATAATTGTAGAGTTTTTAAAACATGTTTTGTAGATACCGTTAGAGAGCTAGCACTTCATACAGTAAAAAAATTTCATTGCTTTGTTCATTTTACCCCATTTTGTATACATGTCTATAACAATCTATAAAGGCACTACTATTTGAATCTTATATCTCTCCACATATGTATACGCCTATCTCTTATAATTTGTTGCACCAAAGTGATTACATGTAAATAAAACTAAAACCATAAACATGAACATCTAGCATTTTGAAACATGTATAAACGAGCTCATAATTGGCCAATTAGAGTTATATTGACCAATGTTTTTTGATTCAAAGTCTCATTTAGTTAAAAATAAACTATACTTTTAGATTTTTAAAGTAGTTTTGAAGTAGTAGTTAAATGGTCAAATCTTAGTAGATTCACGTGAGTTAAGAGAAGTTAAATGTTCAAATCTTAGTCTAGCATTAAGACTTCCAAAGTTACATTCTACTAATAAGTGATTTTATGTTGGTGAATCTCTAATTCTCCATTAGCTCTACAAATGGCTACGTAATGTTTCACCTTAGGAAAAAAGGGTAAGAATGTAATTTTTATTAATCTTCCTTCATTGTTTATATAGATGTGTAAGTGTTTATGAGCCTATCTTTTTATCAACAAAGTGATATCAAAGCCAAATATGACATCAAAAGGAGCCTTTATATCCTTCCACCATCTACAACTCACCAAACTCAATTATGATAATCATAAACTTAATATGGAGGTCATTCTCTATTCAACAAAGTGTATGAGATGTAGTCAACAAAGATTACACGGAGCCTCAAGATGCGGTAAGCTCAACATAGGCTAAAAAGAAGTTTTGGATAAGGAAATAAGAAAGATCAAAGTGCATTTACTATCATCGATCAACGTTTGGATGAAGACATATTCAAGAAAATCAATAATGACTTACAAAGTTCCACATCTTTTCAAATTGAACTTTTTTCGTGTTTTATCCTTTAAAGTCTTCAATTTAGTGTCACAACTTGTAGAAATTGGACAACTTAATTTTAAAAAATTTATTTCATCAATATTTTTTTGGTACGACACACAAATCACATGAGGTTGATACAAGTAACCACATTTCAAACATATAACCACTATTATATTGTCACCAGAGGCTAAAAACTCATGATGATGCAAAATAAAATGTTGTCCTCTAAATCTTAATCTTTATGTATTCTAAAAGCTACATAAGTAGAATATTAGTAGAAATAACCTTTTGAACTTAGTTATCTAATTTTTAAAAGTATGGACATTTAATTGAAATTTTTAAACATTGAACAATAAAGTAAAAATTACAAAAAATGTAGACAATTTTTAATTTTTTATTCCTTAAGAAAATAATCAATAAAACCATATCAAAGAAGGCATGAGACACTTTTCAAAATTTAGTAATAGGAATTCACAAGATGAAAAAAGTGTAACTTTAAACTCTAAGGGTTAAGATTGAGATACTCTTAGTAAAGGTTGGTAAGTCTATTTCAAAGTACTTCGTAAGAGTCACATAAGTGGTGAATTAAATAAAAAAATTGGGTGAAATGATCCAAGACGTTTAAGTTATAGACAAGGTCTAACAATCTCTCATCTCAAAATTCAATTACGTGGTGGCAATTATTGAAGAACCTAAATATATGATTAGTATGAAAAAAAATGAAACAAGTAGATCTTTACTAGCTCATGAAAAAGGATGGATTGCGATAAGGAGAATATAACGGAATAAGCCCTACTAGTAATATTTTCCTTTAATTAAAAAATTACATAAAGAGAAGTGAAAAAAATTGCGCATGTGGAAGTGGACATGGTCCTAGATTAGGTCGTAGAAACATATAGATCTAAGGGAGAGGTGACAAAGACTCTTGTTATGAAAATATACCTCAAAATCCTCAATATTGTTAAGGAAAAGTAAAAGGAAAGGAAGATTTAATTTTAGTAGAAATTGTTAGTAGTGTGCCCTAGGCCAATGTTCATATATGACTTTTGTATTGACATTCTAACTTATTAATAATATATTATG
>JAOQML010000001.1:3141820-3154744 GCA_027568935.1 Erythroxylum urbanii
AAATGATTTTTAAAAATGATTTATCATTAAAATCATAACCTAATGGGTTAGGTCCCAATTAACCCAATTAATCATTAATATTAACAGAATTAATATTAAGAAAATTTTCAAAAAAAAAATCGAAAAATAAAAAAATGCAGTCGTCTTCAACCTCCAGCCGGGTCGGGCGTGACCCGACTGGAGTAAGACGGAGCCCCGACGCTCCAGACCAGTAGGGGGTGTCGGAGTTTGCAGGGATACCGGTGTTAGGACGACGTGGATGACGAGATCTTCATGGGACATCCAAAACGCCACCATACAACGCTTCCCGAAGGACAACGTCGATCCTCCATGCACGGTGGTCGTCCCCTTTCCTTCTCCTTCACGGTCCAGACGACGACAAGTGCTCCAGGAATTACCAAAACAAGACGCCAACGTGCCAAGGAGGTCAAACAAACGTCAAAAAAATTCAACCAATCCAACCCATATTTTCGGCAGAAAACGCAAAAACAGAGTATAACAGAGACTTTAAAGGTCAGTGAATTTCCAAGGTATATACGGCAAGACAGAGGCAAGCATGGCTCTGATACCAAATGATGAATGATGCCATAATAAAACAGCAACTTCATGCATGCAAATCACGTAAAAAACATGCATCATAATAAGCGGAAGCATAAAAACGATACCTCCAACCATTGCCGTCGATAAGCCTCGTGAGCTCTGAGTGGTTTGAGTTTCTATCCTCTTCCTGAAGCAAGCTCAATGGTGTGCTCTGAAATGCTTGGCGAAGATAGGACCCGAGAACCACAACTACGTTGTGTTTTTAACACAATACCTCATACCCTACTGTCCATCACAGTAGGTGAAGGTTGAGGAAGTGGGCGACAGAAAATGTAGAGTGGTTGCGGGGTGGACCATCCATCCACGATGGGTTTGTCGTGGACCATCACAGGTAAGATTAAGCTAACACTCTTACATTTTATTCACACGTAATGCACCGAATATTATCATATCGACAGTTAGCACTAAATTGGGTAAACATTTATAAGCAGAAAAGTAAAATAATGTTGTTATCCATCCTATGGCAGTCTCATTTTCTAAACCTTGAGATAAAAGGATCATCACCACAGGTATATACATGCAACCTCGAATCTCCAAAACGAAGTAATTGATGTGGGAAGAAAATCATCTGAATGTTATCTGTCTGTCCACTTTGAAACATTTATGTTATTACTGAATACCCTGACATTGGAATCTGATTTTAAGGCCATGCTGCAATTAATACTATCCAATGGACTTCGCCTCCTTACAATCCATTTAACAAGCTTGTCATAAAAAAACAACCAGACAACTAAAGCAATAGGCCTTGCACAGCCTTCTGCGACGCTTTAAAGAGAAATAATTGTTCGAAACATGAATGATTTTTAATCCAACAGCCTGAAATTGAATCAACGTAAGGGTTTCTGCTTAACTTGGTGGAGCAAATTGTGAGCCTTCAGGTCCCAAGTGAAGCTGGCTTGTATATTTTACATGGTGTAACGTGGATCGAAGAACTTTGAGAGAGAGGAAATTCATGGAAGTACGACGAAGATAATGATTAGAACGCCAGATCTCTCTGTAAAGCAAGCCCACTAGTAAAATCTTAGAGTAAAAAATAATTAATACTTCGAGCACCAATTTTACTAACTTCACTGCAATTTTTCTTTCAAGTTTTATTCACATATATTTATTTATTGATCTATTTTTCGTTTGCAGCCCTAATGTTACCATAATCAGACTCTAACACAATGAAATCAACCATAAGGAAAGAAAAGAGATCAATACTTATATTTGTGAATAGGAAATAAAAAAGAAATGATATTTTCATGAGGTGGTACGGCAATATTATATTTTTTAAGATGAATCATGCGTAAGAACAAGTATAATACGTTATTATTAGAAATCATTTTCATATGTAAATTGTTATTAATTTATCTTAATTTATATGAAGAATACAATTCTGAGTGCAGCTAAAAAATAATTTTTACAATTTTTCAATTGGATATTTTTAGTTGAATAATTTAAATATATATATTAAAATAAAATGTTTAAAACGTACTTTATTTAAAACCCTAGAGAATTTTTTCAAACTATCAACCAAAAATTTCAATTATGTAGAACAATATCTATATAATAAATAAAAGATTAAAAATATATTTTGAACCTCAATATTCACATCAGAATACAACTTCGACTCTAACTTTTCAAAGTATTTAAAATGATCTGTCACATTTTGCAAACATTCATAATAGACCCTCGGTAGACAAAAAATTTGAAAAATTAACCATTCGTCAGTTAAATGATACATCAAAACTGATGTGAAGTTATTTACTATGTTCGATAATTTTGAAATAATACGTAAATATAATATGAATCTCACAATTATGATCTCATCATAATTTCATTTACAAAATATATTTATTGCATATACTTTATCTTGTATGTTAGTTAGTTAAACAAATACCCATGAAATAAAGAATAATTTTAATTAATTATGTCACAAATCTATAATAATCTGATTAATTGTAAGGCATACACTAAGACATATTTAATACACCTCACGTATGAAAATAAATATGTGAATCATAAATTCACAAAAGGTGAATATCACGAGCGCCCATAACCATAGTTGGCAAATCAACCTGGGCTCGACCAGGTTCGATTTGATCGAGCCTTATGCCTTATTTTTTTAAAAATCAAGCCTTTGAGTCGAGATTGGCCCTACCCGAAGCCTAAATCCTGATAGTTATAAGGAAAATGATCTAAGCCCAGTAGTTATAAGGAAAACGACATCATTTTATTTTTAATTTATAAAATTAAAAATTGGATCAGGTAGGGTTTAGTCGAGGTTCTAACCAAACATATGTATTGCTTATCGTAGTTGCCAAAAAATGGTACTAAAACCTTTAATATAATACCGACCCGGTATTTAAGGTATCGGACAAATATTAGTCGAATTTGGAAGATTAAAAATTTTGGAGGACTAGTTTGCAAAAATAGAACTTGTTAGCCCTAAAACCCACCCCTGCCCTCGACTTGCTTTAACTGAATCGAAAGGTTCAAAACTCACTTAGATCTAACTTCCCCACTCTCTCTGCCCCCCAGATTCGCGCCTCTCACTAGTGTTAGCATTCCAGTAACACCCTCACACTACCATAGCCCTCGCTATCATTGGTGGCATAGACCCATATGTTCTATCGTTCACAGAGACACAGATGTCACTCATAGGACTCACATGGCCATAGTACAGCCCTCGCCCATAGTTGCACCCTCGCAATGTGTATCGTCGCCCACAATCATTTCTCACTACTATTGTCATCCTCTACCCTCATCAGTTCATCCTCCGCTAGTCCATTATCATCCTTTGCTATTGAATCATATCTCACTCTCACTCTCTTGTCATGTGTTCACCACTTCACTATGTTGTACTTGTTCGCTTGGAATGTTGTTCACTTATTTGTGTTTGAATGAATGAAATAACGATGTCAATGTTAAGTTAATGAAATTTTGTTTTGTGATGTGCTTTTGTCTTCGTGGGATTACACATACGTATTTGTGTTTGTTAGGTTAAAAGTTGAAACTAAAAAGTGAAAACTAAAAATTGAAAATTGAAATACTGAAATATTGTGTTGTCTATATGTGTTTCTTCTTTTTAGGTATTGATTTTATTGAATGGTAACTATAATTCTCTTGCTCTCAATAATGTGTTTTAGATATTTAAGGAATATAGATTATGGATTATGGAGATGAGAGTGGATTGATGTAAATTTGGATCTACAAATTTAAATGAAATATTGTGTTGTCTTAATAAAATTATTATGTTGTCTCTTGTAAAGTTATATACTTGTAGTTTTGTCTATGTTGATTAAAATTAGTGAATGAAATATTGTTCTAAAAAAATAAAAAGTTAGTGAAATTTTAGTGGATGAGAGATTAAAATTAGTAACAAATTAGTGAATGAAGGACTAACATTATTTTGTGCACAAATTAGGTTACATTATATATTATAGCAAAGTAGTTGTCATCAAATGATCTATAAATTGAATTATGTAATCATACAAAATAGATTAATTTATGGTTGAATTATGTCATCACATAAATGAGTTATAGTTGTGAATTTATGGTTGAATTATGTAGCATACAAAATGAGTTATAGTTGTGAGTTTATGTTTGAGTTATGTAATTTTGTGAATTTATGGTTGAATTATGTAATCATGCAAAATGAATTATAGTTATGACTTTATAGTTAAATTATTTAATCATACAAAATAAGTTATAGTTGTGACTTTGTGATTGAATTATGCGATCATACAAAATGAGTTATAGTTATGACTTTATGGTTGAATCATGTAATCTTACAAAATGAGGTATAGTTATGACTTTATGGTTCACTTGCATGTATATTTCATATGATTATTGAGAAGTTGTTGTTGACATATGTCCTTATTTATTTTACAGATAATTAGAGGAAAGTTTAAGTACTCCTGATAATTCAGTTGCTTCAGGTTTAAGAAGATTCAATGTTCCAGCTTGAGCTTATACTAGATTAGTTCCTACAATGAAGATCTATACCATTTGTTTGTATTGTAACAAGAATTTAAAAGGTGAGAGAATCACTAGATTAAAGAAGCATTTAGTTGGAATTAAAGGTGATGTGGAGCCTTGTAAGAAAGTCGATTCATGATGTGAAATGACAAATGAAGACTTTGCTTAAAGAGTATCAGCAAAAGAAAGATAGAAGGAAAAGATAAAACTATGAAATTGGTAGTGAAAGTTCTTTTGTTGGTGTTAGGAAGATAGTAGGGATGTTGAAGGTGGTAGTATTCCTACCCAATAAGAAGGGAATGTTACACCTAATGTTAGGAAAAGAAGAAAACATGTCTTTAATTTTTTGTACTACGAACAGCTCCTGGAGCTCAGTACTTAATAGGTAGTGCCTTACAATCGAGAGAAGCAGCTTATATTGTGGACATGGCAATGGCTAGATGGTGGTATAATTCAGGTATAGCATTCAATGCTCTACAGTCTTATTATTATCATCCTATAGTGGATGATATTACCTTTTATAGTCCAGGATACAAAGTTCCTTCAGTTGATGCCTACAGAGGTAAACTTCTAAGTAGCTCTACTTATGAAATAAAAAGCTATTTGGATGAAAGAAGAATGAGTTAAGCTGCTTATAGGTGTTCAATCATGTGTGATTGTTGGACAAATAGAAGACAAGAGTCTGTTTTTAATTATTTAGTTTATTTTGCAAAAAGGATAATATTTTTGAAGTCTATTGATGTATTTGGCCTTGTTAGGAATGATGATACTCTATTTCAAATATTTGATAAAGTTGTTAATGAAATTAGGCTAGAAATATTGTTAAGTTCATTACTAATAATGATTTTGCTTTCAAAGCAGATGGAAGAAGATTGCAAAACAGGTATAATTCTTTTTATTGCACTCTTTGTGTTGCACATTACATTGAGCTGGTGTTGGAAAATATAGGAGATGCTAGATATTTTCATATTATTAACCAGACTGTATAGAAAGAAAAAAAAGTTGGCCAAGTTCCTCTACAATCGTGCATGGGTCATGAATTAAATGACAAAGGATTTCACCAATGACAAGAATTTGTGTCATCCTGCTATTACAATATTTACAAATAATTTTTGTTACTTTAGTGTTTTATATTGATGAAGAAGGAGTTGAGGTAAAAGTTTACAAGTGATAAGTGAGTTGCATCTCAATATGCTAGGTATAATGCTGAATAGGAGGTTTTTACAATTATACTTAAAGATTATAAATTTTGGTTCCAATGTTAATTTATCATCTAAGTTTGTGAGGTCTTTGGTAAGGGTATTTCGCCTGACTGATAGTGATGAGAAGGCAGTAATGGGTTATTTTTATAATGTCATAGAGAGAACATAGGAAACAATCAATGTCAGATGAAAAATAGGTCTTTTTTGTACATAGCTTATCTTGCAATCATCAATGAGAAATGGGAAAGGCAACTTTAATCTTTTTTGTTTGCAGCTGGGGGCATTTTTTAATCCTATTGTCTTTTATAAAGAAAGCTAAAGTTAATAGGAAAATGCTATTAATTATTACAACAATTGTTGCTCATAAGATGATAAAAGATCTTCTTAATTTACAAATGGAGATTTATAAGGATGCTTCTGGTGATTTTGGGATGTCTATTGCTATTTGTCAAAAAAACAAACTTAATCTAGGTATATATTTTTCACCTTTGCTACTTTTTGAAAATTAACCATTACTTTGTTTTATTTATAATATTACTTTTGTTATCTTAAAGTTGCTTGATGGGACCAATTTATAAGTGACGTTTTAGAATTACAAAGTTTTGCAATTCAAACTTTGAGTCAATATGTGAGTGCAAGAAGGTGTGAAAAAATTGCAGAACATTAGAATTCATCCATTCTAAGAAAAGGAATAACTTGGAATAGAAAAAATTGAACAAATTGGTCTCTGTTTGATACAATTTAAAATTTCAGGGAAGGTATGTCATTATCATTATTAAATTGAATATAATTTATTGTAATTTCTCAATAATTTTATTTTATTTGTTTACTAGGATTCTTAATAGAATAAATAGTTATGTAAATCTAATTTTCCTTGACTATATCGATCTTTTAGCAGATTAGGGTTCTAAAGAACAAAGTTTGATAGATGAGAGTGACTTGAAAGATAATCTTAAATGAGAAAGTACTAACATTTTATTTGGTATAATGAATTTGAATAATGATGATGATGAAGCTTCTCTCAATAGTGAGAATTTTATACCAAATGAGAGTTGAGATCTATACGATTTGAGCAGAGATTCGATTGAATAAAGTTCTAGGTTTTCATTTCTTCTCTTTTTTTATTTCACTTACATTTAATGTATATGTTAAATTTTAATTTAACATACGTGCAATATAAATATAACTATAAATGTTTGTTTTAGGTTTCACTTCCAGTTAGTTATTTCCTTGACACAAGCTCTTATTGTAATACTTAGAGAGTGATAGATCTTTATTATTCTTTTAATTTGATATTTTGATGTAATTATTATTTATTATATTATGAAACTGTAACATTTTAAGCACTTTGTATCATCCTTATTTTATATTAGTATGATGATTAAATAATCTTTTAATATTAATTGTGGTTATTATTTATATGTGAAATATGTGAAAAGTGATATTAATAAAAATAAATAAATTGTTGTTATTTCAAATTTCTATTGTTATAAATTTTGTAGGCGTGTTTGATGTAAAATTATAAATTATATAGTACAATATATTGAGGGATCATTTTGTAATTTTAAAAAAATTTATGGATTATTTTATAACTTTTAAAATTATCTTAAATGGTACGCGATATTGACTGATACCGATATAGTATTGTATCATAATCAAATTCGATATTGGTATTGGTACAGTATTCATAATAGTGTTTCAGGTTGTTCGGACTCGACTACCTAAGGCCCAGTCGGGCAAAAGCTGTCAGGCCACGCTCTGGCCTGGGTGAGCCCAGTTCAACCCTGTCCATTACCACTCCTACATACAATAATAAATATGGAAAATTACATAAACAAATTAGGTAGATTATGATATTATGTTGAAATTTTATTCAACCTAAATTCATAAATGTGGCCAATTAAATAAATTGCATAACATATTCACAATTGAAGAATATAATATATCATAAATTCGTTAACAATAAATTCGTGAACAATGAAAATGACTTAATTTCAAGCCATCATCTCTACTTTTTTTAAAAATTGTAAGAAAAGTTAATAATTTTTTCTCGAATTCCCAAAGTTTAATTGATTTGAAATTTTATTTTTGTTTTCTTTATTCCCGACCCTTTTTTATTAGTCGACCCTCTCCAACTTTTTATTATCTTTTCTTTCTCTTTTCATGTTTGCATTTTGATTTATAATAATTTTATCTTTCTACCCTCTTCCTAACTTTATTTTTTAAAATATATATAAACATATAAATTGTTAAAATGTGAAAGAGTAATATATTTTAAAATTAAAAAATAAATATATTATACCAAAAAGTTGAAACTTAATGTTTGCTCAAAAGCTTTATAATCTCTCATATACTAGCATTCCTAATTGTTTGAGATTACATGCAACTATTTATATTTGTCACTTTGGTTCCTTGCCTTCTGTTTTGTCCATTGAAATCGCAACACCAAGTTGGCTGGTTTAAGTGAATGGAAGAATATCACCAAATTGGAGCATACACTTCCTTGTTGACTTGAACAATTTTCTGTTTTGGTTTGCATTCCTTGCCTTGATGAATATCTCTCTATCCGTACCTAATATTGGCAACTGAGTGATCTTTACAAGTTTCTATGTTCTTTAGTTCGGCAGGTTTCCTTCTATAATCCGTTTCTTTATAGTTTGACCAAGTGACTTTCGTAACTCGAACCTACTTTCTTTCTTACTTTAGGATAGGCAGGCATTGGACACTTAACGGATGCAACACAAGCAAAGTAACCTAAATGGCATCTGGCTATCTAGTTTATGTTGGCCTGCTCCTAATAGTGTAGTCTTGTCTGATCCTATCGAGCGAGATAGATATTGTATGCCTACGCTACTTAATTATAAAAATTAAATATGTTTTTCTAAGGCAAATCCACCACGGGCACTCTGATATTTTGTTCGGAAACTTGTAATCTACTTCATGGGCATAAGTGTATGTAGTCAGGTTCATTGAATACGATATTTTTGCTTCTGATGATCTTTTGGTTTTCACGGACGTGCAAGTGATAATATCAAGGAAAGAGATTGAACGAAGGAAAGGTCTCCAGACTGCAGTTGTCGTGGCTTGGAGGAACTGTCTTTACTCTTTACTACCTTCTTTATGCCATAGTGATTTAACAAAGTAAAGACCTCCATTAGTCATGTCTCCACTTCTCTCTACCTCTTTTTTTACCATGGCCCAAAAGATGGACCTAACCAAAAAAATCCTGCATGTTTTCTTCAATTTCTCTTCAATTAAAGATGGTTGTTCAGAACTTTATAATGAATCATGTTAGAGATTGTACCATCAAGACCTTTATTACATATTTCATGTTCCAAACCAGTTATCAAAGTTCCTTTTTCTCTCAAGATTGAGAAAGGAAAAGTACATACCATCTAAATAAACCATCCCACATGTTTTCTTAGCATAAAATTGGTCAAGATATACCTACCTTCCACTATAAAAGAAAAGGTTAAAACAATGAATTATATAGTTTTTCCTGAAATAGAGGGTTATGGTCGTAACTGCGGTTGCTAAGCCCTTGCTTGCTTCTTTAGTCAGTCTCCGGGTAAACAAAAAGAAAGCATCCACCTGTCTCTTCGGCAGAGGTTCAAGCTTTGTTATATACACCCATCAAAGCTATTCCTTGTCAGAGAAACTCTCCCTCTCTCTCTCTCACTCTCAATCATCCCTTTGGCACACGCAACAGTATACATAAAAGTCCTCAACTTTCGACCTCTCTGCTCTTACAGCTCTCAAACCCATCAATCACCAATTGCTGTCTCTCCCTGTTTTTGTTTCCAACGTTACAACTTCTCAAAGGCCATCCCTTTGCTCAGTGTCTTTTAACTCGTGAGTGTGAGCTCTGTTTACATACTCCCAATTTTTCCACATTGTTGTGATTTAAAGTGTGATGTTTAAGACACTTGACCTCTTGTCCTTCTTTTCCCTATAAGTTCTTAAGCCTGTTCTTGGAACTTTAAGAGGTCCAAAACTACAGAATTTTCAACCTATTGCTGGTGGTGTTGTCGGTCCTAATATGACTGGTTTTCTTCAACATCCTGGTCTCTCTGGCGACCCTCTATGGGTTTCCAACTCATCTGCATCTCTTCACGGTAAATTTTGCACACTTGTCTTGCTTCCCGAGTCTTTTTGAGCCGGTTTCTTCAATCAAGTTCTCATCCTTTTTTAACTTCAACTCTTGGATTTTTAGTCAGTCGACAAATATACAATGGTCTCGCATAAAATTTGTAGCTGTTTGTGTTCTGTCTGTTTTGTTCTATTATGTCCGGGACATTGGGATCTCAGTTCTTGAATACCATTTTCTACTTTCTTGTCTTTAATTGTACTCCAGTTACTTCAACTAACAGCAGAGTTCTAAAGGCTTTCGACTGTTATCTCTCTTTCATCTTCTGTTGCTTGATAAAAGGAGGAGAACATTGTAAAAATTCTAAACAATGTGAGCCCTCCTCAATAGGGATCCTTCTTGCAGAAAAGCTATTAGTCTGAAACAGAACATTTACTGGAAGTATATTCATTGGTCATATATTAGGAAGTTTGCAATTTTCATTTTATTACATGTGGAAGCAAGTGAACTGACAATTCATACATGAAGTAATGCTGTTCTGGTCTTCTGATTTTTGGGTTCTTTTCTTCAGGTGCAAAGTCGATGGTTGATTTTGATAATTTTGGAGACCAAACAATCCTCCAACCTCTAGTTAAAGAAGAAAATGGGGTCGAAGATTTTGATGCCTGCCTTAATCCTGCAAGCAAGAAAAGACGGCTTTCGATCTGTCAAGTTCAGTTCCTTGAAAGGAATTTCGCAGTAGAGAACAAGCTTGAACCAGAAAGAAAGGTCGAACTTGCTAAAGAACTTGGTTTGCACCCTCGTCAAGTTGCAATATGGTTTCAAAACCGGCGAGCTCGTTTCAAGAACAAACAGTTGGAAAAGGACTACGACTCTCTGAAAGCTAGTTATGACAGGCTCAAATCTGATTATGATAATCTCCTTAGAGAGAACGAGAGCTTGAAAAGTGAGGTAGTCCACTGAACTGAACTGTGTCTGCCCATTGTCCAAGTTTAGGCTGCAGTCAATATTCATTGGCACACCATTTACTAATGGCTGGCAATTGTTTTCTCAAACAGATTTTTTCACAGAAGCAGAAATTGGTTACCAAGGAGGAGGGGATTGGAGAGCTTGAACTACTGAATCCCACCAATTCAGAACCTGAAGAATCAATCCCTATTACGGTGCATGAAAAGATTCTAAGTGAGCCTGTTGTCACATTTAAACAAGAAGATGCAAGTTCTACTAAAAGTGATGTTTTCGACTCTGATAGTCCACATTCATTCTTGGAGCCTGCTGATTCATCTCAAGTATTTGAACCCGACCATTCTGATTTCTCTCAAGATGAAGACGATAACCTCAGCAGGTGCTTTCTGCCCCAGCCATTCTTCACTAAACACTACCATGAAGCCCCTGCAACCTCTTGTAACTTTGAGTTCCCGGTTGAAGATCCGCCTTTCTGGACCTGGAATTACTGAGCTATATATTAATTTACCATATGATTTGAAATATATGAGCTTCCACTTGCACTTTGATCAAGATCAAAGTTCTCAGCTGTAACTATGATTAAGTAAACGATAAATTCCAATAAACTATTCAATTTAGCTCTTTTCGTAAACATGTCATGGTAGTAAATTTTACATGGTTGACATGAACATCCTTGAGCTACGTAGTTAAATGGAACTAATAGAAAGGAACTGAACAGCCAAAAATCGAAGTAGCGTGACAAATCAGAAGTTGAATGGGTAAGGTTGAAAGAGAGGGCTGAAAAGTCAAAAATATTTTGGTGATAGTTCATTTTGCGGGTGACTTTCAGCACTAATGCTGGCGTATTGAAGATGTTGACAGGCTGGGTTGAATAGTACTGTTAATTTAGTAGAGGGGAGTTTGATTTGGTGATATGCTTTCATTGACATCTGTTGTGCCTTACCCTCTTTATTCATAAGATTAGTCGTTTGGTAGGACGTACATTTCATCACTCTTATTTATATTCTTATATGTGATCATACTTATCTATTTTGACAACTTGAAGTTGTCATGTCAGACAAGACTTTAATGCCTCATCCTCCTCCACGATGGGAGAACTTAATTTATTAGTTAAATTTAAATCCTCGTGGGAAGGCAATTCATTGTTTAAATAAGGAAAACGAGTATGACTTTCATTTTTTTGCACCAACTTTATGTCTATTTCTTACATACATGGTCGTATGACATTTACGCATTTCCTAGAAAGGGATTCTACATGAACTTCAACTAAATTTGATAACCAAAAACACCAACAATAATCACTTGGTAAAATTTTACTGTCACGCAATTTTGTTATTCATCATTTATATATAGCCTTATTCTTAACTATTATATAAATTATTATTCGGTAAAATTTTACCGACACGTAATTTTATTATTGATCAAGAATATGCAACCTTATTCTTAGTTAATACGTTTATTATTTTCAAAAAAATTGCTAAAAAAGACAATAATATATTGTATTTAAAGATACAAATTTTACAAAGAAAAGTGGGAAATAAAATTATGAGATTTTGGTTTATTTTCATATATTATTTTCAAGATGGGAAAAAAAATTTGACACGTTAGTTATTTTTTGAAGTTAAGGTCAGTCAATTTCAATATACATTATATTTTTGTACAAAGGATTAATCATTTGGGTAAAATTACGTACTACTATACCTCCCTTAGATATTGTGTATTAGAGAGATTTATACTGAGTGTTATTGTTGTTGATTGATCACTTTTTAATTTTAGAATGTTGGTTATGTATGAAAATTATAGTGATAAAAATGTGATTTTATCTATTAATACAAAATTTTCATATTAGAAGCAAAATTGTCTATAAAGTTTTTACTTTTTCATATAGCTTACGCTAAAAGAATGAGAGGTAGGATACTAAGAATTATGTCTAGTTATGAAGTCACAGCCTTTTGGGGCGTATATAAGTATATATTTCTTCAGAGTTTATAGTAAAGCATGTATTTTTTTATTTAAACAATTTAAAAATATTTTTTAGTTTTTTTAAAGTTCTTGAATATTTTATATTAAAAATTTTTAATACAATTTCTCATCTTAGACTTCTAT